>VXBU01001723.1:1367-136494 GCA_013400315.1 Bombycilla garrulus
AGGCATAGAAGTTCTACACCTTCAAAAGCAACTCCAAAAACAAAGAGAGAAGAAGCACAGAATTTGTTGTCAAAAACAACACTCGCTCCCCAACATTCTAGTTCTAGTTCCAATGAATACTTCTCCAAAACGATATAATCTACAATAAATAGCCAGAAAGAGCTCTCCTTTACTTTTAAAATAATTTTAACTAACTAAAGCAGAAAAGTTACTTATACTTTAGTTTCATTATTTTTCTTAAAACTATTTTAAACCTACTCTAGACAAAAAATCCAAAAAGCCCCAGAAGTTCCCTCCTGTGACCCACTGGGCCTGGCTTAGGCCACAACATTTTCCAACACTAAAAAGACTAAACAACCCACAAAAAGGACTTTCTAAATTTATCATCTCCTCGAAACAATGAGAGATTTTATTACCTAATATTGTTCATTTTTATACTAAAAATTGCTTTGTCTATTAAATAAACAAAATTTTCCACTTCTCTCTAAAAAAATCTTTTCCCAGACCAATGAGAAAAAGACCAATTAAGTTTACTTTCTGAAAGAACTGCTTTAAAATGAACTCTCAAATTTGCCCAAAGCAGAACACATACTCACAAACATTTCCAATAATTTAATTCTTTTAGCAATTAAAAAAAATATACATTTATGAATGACAAAAAACCCCCACATTTTCCTAAATGAAAACTTAAACTGTTAACATGCATTATTTTATCAAATGGAGTTTAAAATGTAGAGTCTTTGGGAAAATAATGAATGAACTTCCGTTTTGACAGATTTCTAGATAGTTGAATCACTTTTGCTTTTAAACTGTAGGAAAAATAACTTCCACTGCTGAAGTAAAACTTGGTTTCAAGACTTAGTCTGACTGTCTTTGAGCAGATTAATGTTTTGTGACAGAGTGTGGGTTGGTTCATAAATAATTACAAAAATAAGGAGCCGTAAGTTTGGCTGTCTTGTAGAAGATCAAATTTGATAGTTTGGGGGAGTTTGTTGTTTTGGTTTTCTACCTTTTTTTTTTTTTAGCTCAGGCTGGACATTGCTCAAAGTGCAATTATGTTAATATTGAAACAGGCACTTGAAAAAACACTTTGTGTAAGCCACTTTCTACTGACTCTAGCTCTTTTTCTCTGGAAAAAAATAATGTGCCTGAACTAAACTTGCTAGTTTTCCAGCCCCTTAATCCTGGCAGAAATATGCTCTTGTTTTCCGCTGAAAGTGAAATTAATCCCATGCAAAAATGTTGTCTAGCAGCGGCTGCTGCAGTTGTTGCTTTATTGACTGTTAAGACACCTTTGAGTATGGTTGAAAGAGTGGAGAAAAAAATAGAAACATTATTGTGCAATCAATTTAGTGTGCTGCAAGGTGATAATAGAATTGTAACACTGCAGCATTTTGTTCTCACAAATCATAAGTGTTTCTTAAAGGAACAAACAGACGACAACCAGGTTAATTTGAAATAATACTTTTAAATTCCTTTGTGCTCCATTTCAAGAATGTTTTCTTCATTATTAGCTCTGAGGGAGTGCCAGATCTAACTATGTTGATTGCTTGTCCTTGGTATATACTCTTTCCTGGGGCTAACATCCTTCCTGCTACGCCCTGTCAACTTTTAGGTTAGATCAACTTGGAATATAGATCTCCTGTTGTCTTATCTCTACCTATCAGATAATTAATTAACCTCTCTTGTAAGCTTTGCATTCTTCTCAGCTTTGATGGATCTTACAGTTTATCAGAATTGCAATTCATTAATATTGCAGCTCCTTCGGTTAAGACTGTGTCCACAGGGCTCTAAGGTTTTCCTTGCACAGTGTATGCAGGCAGAGAAATACAATCTTGCTTTCCAAATCAAAAAGCAGTGAATCAATGTTCTTGTCCATTCTCGCATGCTTACTCCTTAATTTCCATTCCTTTTTACTGCAGCTGTTGGTACCTTTAATTTTGTTATGCTTGTCTATTTTCTCTCCTGTTTGTTTTGTTTGAGTCTGCTGTAAAAAATATGTCCTCAGAACATGGGTTATTTTAATATAAATTTTTAAACTTTTTATCAGAGTTTCATATCCTCTGCATAGGAGTTGAAAACCTGAACTTTTGCCTTCTATTATATTGATGTTCATTGCAGGCCAGAATTTAGGTATGTGTACCAAGAAGACTGAGATTTTCCAGTGGAGATTAATGACCCATGAAGCACTAGCTTTGCCATTGCATTTTAATGGTTTGAAGTCAGCTTAGGGATGATTCTTAGTCATGCAAACCTGTTCTGTCAGGTCCTTTCTCACACAAATTTCTATTTACATATTCTGGTATACACAATATACACAGTATTCCTACGTTGTGCCAGGAATAAACATAAATATCAGATACTGTTCTCTGAGATGCAATAGCATAGCCTATGCCAATTTGAAAAAAAAAAGTCACTGATTGGTGCGCATTTGAAAGACGTCTAAATTTTTATTGATTTAAAAAAAGATTGCACTTTTTCAGTTTTTCCATATTTGAAAACAGTGTTCACTTTTTTCAGCACTTAACAAGAACATTTTCATGACAAAAAACCTCATGTTTTGGAATTTTCTTTCTCAATTAAAACTAGAAATATCTTTGAGTGGTACCAATGACCTTCTGCCTGTGCTCAACTTAGCGCCCAAATGAGTCCTGGTGGTTCTCAGTGGCCCTACTATTTCTCCTGAAGCAAAGCCAGAAGGTTCATGCCCACCTCTGAGCAGTTTCAGATGCAGTGATTCCAGCTTATATCCTGCTTTCTCTGGTCACACCTGCAGGTCTTTCAAGAAAAGGAGAAAGCTTTGTTTTGTGCTGCAGGAATGGAAGCAGAAGTTTTGCTAAAAGTAAAAAAAAAAAAAAATCTTCTTAAATTGTGTGTGCGTTAGCAGATGTCAAACCCTTGATTCACATTATTTGATTTAACAGCTGGGCATGGTTGCCAAACCATCTACTGCAGTGATATCAGTAGATGGCCAGGAATTTCAATAACCATGAATATCTACAGTTTAAGCCCAATTAATATTCTCCTTATTCTTATGAGGAATGTAATGTTCACAATTAAGTTTAGCATTTAGACAGACTGCATAATATGGCATACTATTCACTTTCAGAATTTTTTAGAAGTAATAAACCTGGATTGTACATTAAAATGTGATATGACTCCCAGATGTACCCTGACTATTTTTTTGGCACTTTGCACCACATATTATTTTCCACTGGTTCAGATGACAGGCAGAGCCCATCTGAGGCAAAACGAAACAATTTCCAACTGGTGGGTTTGACAGTGCAGGTGACATTAAATAATTAACAAGTTCTCTTTCAGAACCATGCCTCGTGCTTTAATTAATATCGCTTCTTAAAATAAGAAGTTGTTTACCATTGCTGCTTCTGCAAGCTGATTGCTGCTTGCAAAAAACATCTGAGACACGACTATGCCCAGGGGATTGCTTTCACTTCATTGTTTATAATAACTACAAACAAAGAGCTGCAAAAGCTCATCTCGCCATGAGGCATCCTGACAATCTGCCAGTTTAGTCACCAATAATAATGAGACTGGCACAAGCAATAAGCTCAGCACAAATCTAATGAGGGCTTGTTTCAATCGCTCATTGATATTACAGCAGCTGCTAAGCACCCAGTGCTTGGGACGTACACACAAGGGATGTGTGCCTCCAGCCAGTGGAAGGGCAATTTCCCCCTCAGTACGGCTTCAGTCCTATCCAGAAAATCTGTCCCCTTTCTTAAATTGAATTTCTGTCACCCATCTCAGAGGTATGATCCAGGCCAACCCTGCTTAGGCAAATGGGTGTAAATCATCTGGGCTCTCTGGGCCATGGAGAAGGCTTGAGAGGAGAATGACCTGGAGCTGGAGCTGGAGCAGGTGCCCATGTGGAGCCAAAGGTGTGTGTGATGCGCTGGGCTGCCTGTGCTGAGCCCAGGTAACGTCACTTCCGTCACTTAATTCCTGCGGTGAATGCAATTATGAACAGATGGGCAAATGACACAATTCCACTACTAATGAACTTCCCTAGTGGGGAAAAGGACAGTGCATTACCCTTTTGTACTTCAGACTCTTAATTAGCATTCTTAGAGTTTGGTGTGGTGTTTTGTGTTTGGGTTTTTTGTTGTTGTTGCAGTTGGGTTTTTAGGGTTTTTTTTTGGTGTCATTTGTTTCATTGTTTGTTTTATTTTTTTTTTCTTTTTCCCAAGCATAATTACTTCACATGTCAATTCACAAAGAATTTCAAATTCTTTTGGAGATGGTTAGCTAATTCCTGTCTATTCTGGAAGGTTCTGAGGAAGTGGCAGAACAAAAGGGTTTTGTTTCTAAATGGAAATAATCATATTTAAATGCACAGCTTAAGAAAAGAGGAAATCTGTGCTAGCCTGAGTTCTGAAATACCATTTTCTTCTTTCCTCAATTCCCATTGCCCTCCTTTCCAACAAGTTTTCTCAAAGCAGAATTTGTATATGATGAGCTCATAGCTCTGTGGCTCATACATCAGTTTAGGAAGAATGAGTAGGAAGAGACTGATTTGGAAAGGTATAAATAACATTTCTACTGAGCCAAAGCACAAGCAAAATGAGACCCAGAAAAAGTTGATGCTCAGGTCCTAAATTTCAAATTTCACAGAACTAAACTGATAAAAATACTTTCTGTATCCCATCGAAATATATGTCTCAGCATCAAAATACCATTAAAGGAGTCATGCAAAGCATCTAATTGTAGATCTTTTTCCCGTGTCTTCAGAAAGAGTGTGTAGGAATACAATCAGACATCTTACACTTCAGAGGGGAAAAAAAAAGGTAATAAAAAAGTTAATAGTTCCATTATCCTAATTTGCATTTCTTCTGCTTTCTGAAAATGCCTGGTCATCTTCTAGATAAACAGTTGGGATAAGTGTATCTGTAGTTCAGTGTGTGATAACATCCTAATGCAAATTTGAGAAGAGAGTATTAACTCTGGAGATTCAGACAATAGAATGTTGTTTTTCTGCATTTGTTAGAATTTTAAAGTATAGAATAGAATTTCTAAATTTCCCTCTATTGGCAGGGCAGCACTAATATTTAAATCTCTTCCTTGTGTCACCTTTTAATCTTACACTGTTATTATACAGCTTGTGACTTGGCCTAACTTTTAAGCACTTACATGAGGCATCTAAGTAGGAAAGTTGTTCTCTCTAAATTACTCCCTCTTAGTGACAGCAAGTGTGAGAGTCAGTCTTCCATGGAGTGTTTTAAAGCACTTAAATTAAATATCTTAGAGGTAAACATTAACAGTGACTTCATATGGAAGGAATAAAAAGGTCTGTTATGTCATAATGGAGACTGAAATGAATCACTAAATAGGGAGAAGCAATTGGAAGACTTAATGTCCTAATACATTATACAACTGCAAAGAATTTTGAAAGACTTAAAAGAAAAAAAGTGACCAGGGAGAAAGTGGGAGTAGGACAAATATTCATTGAACTGTAGCTGCTAAAGTTGAACTCATTTTTGTGAAACAGTTGAGTTTTGCTGCAGTAACTTTCCAGGAGCACAAAGAGGCTTACGTATTCAAAGTACCACAAACTGTTAATGGATTCCACTGAAACAGATGGCAACATTATGATCATTTTTGCAATTAATGCTGGCTGCAGATTGTTGTTGACTGAGGTTGCAGTCATAGTTTTCCATCTCCTGTGCTACCACAGTATTATCCCGTAAGAGAATTGATTTAAAAAAAAATTCTGATAACCTGTTCTTCCCCAAGCTACTGAAGACACTTAATAAAGTTGGAGGTAATATGAAATGCCTTCTGCTACTTGCATACCAAAGCTTCTGCAACTTAAGACCTGTCCTTCTCCTGTGACCCTGAAATTTAGAGTAATGTGTGATCTTCTTTTCCTCTTGAATGATTAAATTAGTGACTAAAAACTAAGCACATATTAAAGATACTATTTCTGAAACAAACTGTATGGCTACATATACCTAACACAATAGCACTTCTAATTTACTGAATAGGTGAATAGTTTCTGTCCATTTATTTGGGTTTCTTAACATTTTTCATTGACAGCTAATCTCAGCAAGTGGGGGTTTTTTTGGTTTGTTCTGGGTTTTCTTTTTGGGGGGCGGCATTGTTTGTTGTTGTTGTTTTGGGGGTTTATGTTTGTTTGTTTGCTTTTAACTGAATGTGATGGTGTCACATGCATTGCACAGATTAGAACTGTTTACTTTGCAGTCTTTCTTTGTATGGCCTGCAAACTCTGTATGGACTAGAAAGTATTTAGCAGTTTGCAATACCTTTGAGAATAAACCATACTATAATAGGCACAGACCTTTTCCTTCTTGGAATTAGTCTGCAAAACATGAAAAGTGGGTAGGTTGTTTTGCAGCTAATTCAGGTGGAAATAGAATCAGTGCTATGTCCTACAAACATCAGTGAAATGCCTTGTCATATTAAAGGGAGATGTGCAGGAAACAGGAAAGACTATTCTGCCAGCTGGCAGCGCAACTAAACTTTTACCATTGGAATTTACCAGCTGAGAATAAAATAACTCAAAGGGAAGTTTTTATGAATAGTTGGAGAATGACCAGACATTGCTAAGAACAAAATTAGGGAGCAGAAGAGTCGGGGAGCACCTCTGTTTTGTCCCAGCTGGGATTACTGCCAGGTAACTGTGTTAGTCAGCTGCAGTATCTGATCCTCATCCACCCATGCCCTGCCACGGTGCACACATGCAAATGCCCACAGCAGGCAGTGAGGAAAGCTGTGGTCCCTCTCCCCAGAGACAGCAGGCTCAGGATCATCAGGCCAAGGATCTGTTGAGATCAGAACTGGAGCCAGAAACCATCCAAGAGGCAGCATTTCACTGCACAGCCTGGCAGCTGGTCCTGCTCCCTGAGTATCACACGGGCCATCCTGTGCCAGGAAATGTCTCATGGTGGGTCTACCCGAGCTCGGCAATCACAGGAATATGACATTTATCAAGGACCCTCTTCCTCACCAAAATATAATTTTATCACTTGAACTTCAGTTTTCCCAGCTCAGAATTTATTAGGAACTTAAACCTTGGAGCCAGGCCTTCCAGAGAAAGAAAATAATGCTAGTGGGATGCACCCTGCTGCTGTGAGAAGCAATTGCTTCCCAACTGTCTGCAGTATGTTGGAAGGTATGCCTTCCAAACGCAGAGCGGAAAATAGAGAGCGCTAAAACCTGGCAGAATTCTGAGACAGCTCATTAAAAAGTGAAGAAATTTTGTGAAATCCAGTTCATTAGAAAACCTGAAGTTGAGGCCTGACTTCTGCTTTCAGGTCTTATGAAGGTGAACAGCTTAAAGTGACAGGTTAGCAGAGTTCAGATGTTTGTTTTTTTCAAGTGTGGCATTGAACAGATGTAATTGGAACTAGGAATGCTTCTTAGAGTCACATCACAGTAATAAACTGATAATTATACTATTTTTCTTGATACATAACTTATGTAGAGGGGAAAATAGTCTTTTTTTTCCCCACAGAGTATTACTGTAAATTGTTGAATTACTTTGATATGCAGATCAAGTATTTGTCTCCTGGGAATTATTCTAATAAAATAGAAAATTTATGACAATGTTGCAAAATTTTTCACCAGTCAAAAGCCACAATAAGAGGTAATCATATTGTTTATTTATAAACAATGGTCATTTTAATAACAATAAAGTAGTTTTAAGTGGATTTTATTATTACTGCAAGAGAACAAGTTAGGATTAATCTGCAGTAATGAATATCAAATGCTATAAATTTTGTTGTGAAAAAAGGTCACAGATAAAATTTTTCCAATTGAGATGTTACACATGGAACTCTACCATAAATCTTGAAGATATACGTTGAAAGATTTTTGTTGACGTTGCAAAGTTAACAATTCTTGGTTTTCAGGAAATATACTAATCTGGGGCTAAAAATGATACCTTGTTCAGCTTTACTATTCTAAATAATAAGTATGTTAGCTAAAATAAACTAAATAAACTGTGAAAACCTGTCACAGCCAGAAATTTCTTATGGGCTATGAAAGCCTATTGCAACAATGATAGAAATTGCCAGTAAAGGTTTATCTTACTTAGAATCTAACTTATCTAACTTAGAATCTAAGCGTAAATGAAACTTTTGATCATAAAGTCATGATTTAAGTGAGGCAGAATATTTGGAAAGATATAAAATATACAGAGGAAAATCTCATTAGCTTAATGCATTCATAAATATTTAAACTCATTTGTGGATAACAAAAAGAAATTTGGGGGATCTGCAAGAAGTCTGATTAACATTTTTCTTTTCCTTAGGAGAGATTGTCTAAAAGAACCTTTTGTCTAGCCTGGGTATGATGTCATCACCGATACTGTACGTAGAAACTGTATGTATGGTATACAGAAAATATAGAATTATATGTATTTACATAACAGATGCACTAATAGGGCTTTCTATTGAAATGAAATCAACAAAGTAAATCTTGAATTGACATATGAGTAGGACAAACACAAATGAAAATGAGGAAAGGCTCCCTAGAGAAACATCATGTAATCACTTTGCATTAAATTCATTCATCTGTGCAATGGGTAGATTTATATCTGCCTCATAACATTGTGATGTTCTTTTTACTAATATTTCTAAAAAGCAGTGACATTATTTAATTAAACAGGCATATAAGTACTTGGTGGTGTTTTTTATCTGTCAACAACCGACATTCATAAGTATTCAGCTTCTCACTCCTTGAAATGACGTCTTATTCATGACAGAAAAATACAGCTGGGTGACAGGAAGTTACCTATCTTACCTCTCCAGGGGATGAAATAATCTCGCTATTCCATGTCCAGTGCAAATATTTGCTAGTTTTTTGTAAAAGATGTTGCAATCTTTCTAGCACATCCACTGAAGTGGTTATCTGGTCTTACCAGTAGACTCTTATTCTTAGTATATGTTCATTCATTGCTGCAATAAACAAGAGCTTTTTAATATTTCTTCCTCTTTTTTAGCATTTTTCTAGGCTATCCGGCACTTGCTTCTTCGATTTTACTTTGTGGACCATCTTCTGATGATCTGTAATCATTCTGATCACTCTCTGTTGCAGCCTATTCAGTAGCTCAGCATTTTTCTTAGAAGTGAATTGTCTGAAATGGAAGATGAAATTTAAGTAGACTTTATATAAGCCAAAGCAATATGATTGCTTCATGTACAATCTTGCTGCCTATCTCCTCCTGTGTATGTCCTTGGTGTGATTGCTTGGGATGATATTATTTACTCATTCAGCTTGTAATCAACCCTAAAGCCCACAATCTTTTACAGGACTTACCCAGCCAGCTATTAGACATAGTATTTGCAGCTGATTATTCCTGTTTAAGTATAATATCTTATACAGTGAGGTTGAAAATTTCAGATATTTTCAGATTTTTAGAAATTTTCTGAGAAAATTTCAGATATTCCTTTTCTTGTACAGTAATAATAGGAAGATTTTGTCAATTACTCCCTAATGCTTGCTTTCATTACTTTTGCCAATGAAATAATTATTTCATACATTTATTAACTCCAAAAAGAGGTTACTGAATAAACAATATTGACTACCCTAGATCATAATTCAGGTGCTGATTAGCTTGAGACTACACAAATAAGAAAGTTTGGTCAAAGGAAAGTAGTAGAGACAGAGGTATTTCTGTACTCTTTTATTTGTATACTAATTTATTGTGTTCCTTAGCAAGCAAACTACTCTTTATGAACAATTTTCCACTTCTTTTGACTTTTCAAATCCACTGGACTCAGATTTGTCCAGTCGTTGTGTGCATTTACACTGTAGACTCCTCACTGTTAGTCTTTTGTTCTGTTATAAATACAGTGTATTTAAATAAATTGAAATGAAGAAAAGAAACCTAAGTAATTCTTTTGTGCTGAATAGCGCAAATATCCTGAAAGAACCTCTCTGCAGCCTGGATTCTTTACTTTTTTTTAAATGACCATCTCCCACATGAACTTTGTTTTTAAATTTCACACTGTACTGCATGAAACAGCAATCAAGCTTGTGTGTGCTTTTCAGATGGGTTAATATGCTTTTAATATTAATTTGTTAATTTTTTAATATGTAGTTAAAAAAAAAACATTTAATTTTTAAAGACAGTTTCCCAGTGACTGAAAAGAATTTATATTGATTAAGAAGTAACTAAAGGAAATATAGTTTTCAAGGAAAGATCTTACTTTCTTAAAAATAAAAACAAAAAAAACCCCAAAACAACAAAAAATATTATTGTATTATCTTTGGCTGTCTGCAGAGGAATGTGCTATGACCAGGAAAAATTGTGGGGATGTGGCTCCTGCTGGAATGTGATGGGAATTAATGTTTCAGAGAAATCACTCCGAACATTAAGCTTTCACATCATGGCAAAACTTGTCACATCTTATTTGTAATCCTCATATATTAATATGTTTGTGAAAGCCAAGCTTCCATTTGCATATACATAAGGTGATGATGCTTTTTTTTTAACTGACCATAGACCTGCTCCTGTAATCCTATCCTTCTAAAGCAAATAGAAACACAATTCTTATCTGCAGTTGCTGTATGGCCAAATGAATCTAATACATTATTTTTAAATTTAAAAAATTATTTCCAAAGAAGTTCAAAATTTCAAATTTGTCAACTTATTCATCAGCACTTTTTGCTTTAGTACAACTCTATCATTGAAGAATTTGTAATTCAAATATAATTGTACCCTGTCTTGGGTATGCAATAGAAAGTAATTTTTGTTCTGTTCTATTATCTCATTTAGGCAAAATAATAAGTACATGCTTGGTTTAATCTCCAGGGTAGTTTCATTCTACTGATTTGCTCACTCAGGGTCTTTATTATTTTATTGCCCCAAAGACTCCATTTGTCATCTCAGGAGCTAAATATTCCATTACATGTGGTAGGACTTCATAACCATCCCAATATATAGTCTTTTCATCTTCTCCAACTCATCTAGTGTCACCAAATTTTATTTCTCTGAAGGCATAATGAAATTACTCATAGAATTTAGAGCTGGAACACTGTACATCAGGAATACAATGTTTTAATTTATCTAATATAACTGAGGAATAAAGGTTTTTGTGCCCCAATTCTGAAGTTTGCAGCACACTTTCTCCTGTTCTATATGTTTTAATCAAGTCCAGCTAGAAAGAATGAGCGTGAACGGTTTGTAGAGTAGGTATAACACATGGCACCAACAGAATTAATATCTTTGGAAAGGTAAGTCTCATATGAGCTTAATATGTTTGCTTTTCTGCGTGGTCAGGATATTTTTGGATTTTAAGTGTAAGCTGCCTATATCGATGTATTTATATATTAAATACATATACACACTTTACACACTCTACATAAGCAAATATTAAAAAAATATATACACACTTATATATTTTATATATATGCTTTTCTATCAATTACATATTTTTAATCTTTTTGGATGACTTATGTTCATTTCTAGTTGTCAATATATCATAGCACACTTCAACAAAT
The DNA here is from genome assembly GCA_013400315.1 of Bombycilla garrulus. Classification (NCBI taxonomy): domain Eukaryota; kingdom Metazoa; phylum Chordata; class Aves; order Passeriformes; family Bombycillidae; genus Bombycilla; species Bombycilla garrulus. The sequence goes on from VXBU01001723.1 coordinate 12,852, forward strand.
TGTTAAGCATTTTGTTAATTTCTAGCATTAAGAGAGACATTAGATTAAAAAAAATCTTGAGACAGATTTGAAATTAAAATTCTGTATCCTCTCTTCACCATAGATCACTAGCACACTAGCAGGTCTCTGAAAGGACTATATGGAAAACAGGAAGTTTTTCACAAGCTCTGCATAAACTTTACGGTGTTGGACAAAGCATGTAAATCTGGACAATTTCCCTATTTCTGGGATAAGTATAATTTTTCTTCTTGCAGTCCCTGGTGCTAGTTTCCTCTCCAGATAGATGGGAGCTGTCCCTTTCCTTAGAGCAGTGACACAATGCACAACGGCAGTGGTGCAGCTTTTTCATGTTGGAGGCTGAGGAGAAATCCTGGGATGAGGTTGCCATGGCAAGAAGCAGTCCCTGCCCTGCACAGTTTACCCTGCATTGTGAATGCCATGTGTGAGCTCCACTCTTTATCTTCATTTGTATAATCAGCTATTAATTTGCTGTGACTTAATTCACAACAATGTCTTTAGACTTTGCACACTTCATTTAAAGGCTGCACCTTCATTATCTTCAAATCCATGCAAAGATTTCTGCAGGGAAAGAAAAATATAAAGGCATCTTTCTCAGTAGTGACAGGAGCATAGAAGGAGGGGCTATTCTTTGTAGCTATTAGATGTTTCAATTAGGGAGCATTTTCTAAATATCTGTATACAGCAAAATTTAACTGTGTGATCAGGAGTCAAAGGCAACTTGCTAGAGTAAGCCCTGTCAGACTGCAGTTTCATACTAATAGATGCAGGACCCTTCCATGGACTGATGGTTGTAACTCAAGATCACACAATAACCAAAAGGAAAGAGGAGAAGGAAACTGACTGCATCACAAGGCAAAACATCCTGTGTTTCAGCTGTCAAGACATCACAGATAGCCCTACAGGGATCTGTTTGCTAATTTTGTACATGAAGTTGAAATACTGGGAGGGTTGTTAATGACAGAAATGGGGTAGAGTAGAAGTTTACTTGTAGGTAAGACTAGTTACAAAGGCTATCCTTGAGATCTAGTAAGAGTTAAAGTTAGCAGAGCTTGCTGCAGCCAACAAAACTGCAGATAAAAAAAAAGTAAACAGTCTTTTAGATTCATACTGTATTATTTGAAAAGTGGGAAATCTAAGAATTAAGCAGTTTGTTTAAAAACTGGTAAAATTAAAATTAAAAAAACCCAACCACTTTATTAGCCCATCTTTTAGACCATCCTACCATTTAATTTCTACACGCTGTAGCCTATGCATTAGTCTTTACAATGCAAGGAGAAAAGAGATCATAGCCCTACTAGAGATGCTCAAGGTCTTGCGGCAACAGAAGACCTAACATGATTTCTGTTGCAAGGGGAAAATTTACTCATAAATTGCCTCTGTTCCTTAGTCAAATGACACCAGCAAGTATTACATATTAGAGTAACCTTTCTAGCTCTTTCACAGTGTTCTGCTGACAGTTTTATTTTAGGATTTTTATCAAATGATAGTGTTTTGCAATTGTATTGAATTAAAGGGGACTTACGGTGTTTCACACATAAAACAATAGTGAGAATTTCCAGTAAAATGAAAATTTCTGAAGGCAGTATTTTACAGTGTATGTTACAGCTGTTCACACCACTCTACTTATGAAGGCAGTAGCTTTCTGTTGTTCTGTCCTACATAAAATGAGGAAATACTTAATTGGATTTGCCACAGTGGCTACAGTATAAAGGTGATGAAATTATTCAGACTAGAAACCATATGTAGACTTCAGCACTAGAGGGAAAGAGAGACAGTTTTATTGCTATAAAAGCAACAAAAGACAATTCAGTATCTTCAGATATCCAGTATATCTGGTTGACATTTTTCTTTCCTTCCTCTTCTGAAAATGAGATTCTTATGGACTAGAAGAAAGGCCACACCTGCAAAGGGAAATATTGAGTAAAGAACATGATAATATTTTAAAAAATTGTTTACTCTATTTCTGGCCCATTTCTTCTTCCTAGTTTATTTTCATGAATAAAGATTACCCTGTTAGAATTCTCAGTTTTTCTTAGTGCTTCAACACCTATTTATGGGTTTAGGAATATCCTTTCTATAGTATCTACTATATCAAGCAGTATACTAGCTAGTAGAGTACTACTTATCAAGCAGTATAAATAGCTAAAACAAAGCAAATATTGTTCATCTGATCAACAGATCCATTTTAGGTTGGAATCATTCAAGATCATAGAGTTCAACCATAACTCTAGCACTGCAAAGTCCACTACTAAATTATGTTAATAATTAATATAATAAATTATAAATATGGTAACTATCCCTAAGTGCTACATTTACACATCTTTTAAATACCTCCAGGGGTGGTGATTTCACCACTTCCCTTGGCAGCCTGTTCTAGTCCCTGACAACCCCTTCTGTGAAGAAATTTTTCCTAATCCAAACCCTCCTGGCGCAACTTGAAGCTGTTTCCTCTTGTCCTATCACTGTTGTATGTGAGAAGAGGCCAACCTCCCGCCTGCCTACACCCTCCTTTCAGAGAGTTTTAGAAACTGATAAGGGAGACTTGTGTGCTCCAAACTCCACCTGCTCTGTTGCTCTTGGTACACACTCCAGCACCTCCATGTCTTTCTTGTAGTGAGGGGCCCAAAATTGAGCACAGGATTCAATGTGCAGCCTCACCAAGGCTAAGTATAGGAGAACAATCAGTGCCCTGGTTTTATTGGCCACAATACTTCTGATACCATCCAGGATACTAAACTCTAGGTAGACAGCATCCAAAGCCTTTCCCTCATCCACTAGGCAGGTCACCTTGTCATAGAAGGATGTTAGGCTGGTCAAGCTCCTGCCTGAGGGTTGTAGTTCCCCAGATCCTCCTTGTGGCCCTTTTTGTAGATGCCTATCACACTTGCTAACTTACAGGCAGTCACCTGGCACCTCCATGGTGAACTAGGACTTATGGTAAATGGTAGAGTGGCTTCATGAGCACTTTTACCAACACATCAGTCCTCTTGGGTGGATCCCATATGGTTCCATAGATTGTGCATATGTAAGTAGTATAGACCACTACCAAACTGGGTCACCTCAATTATCCTATCTGCTATTTCCGCTAATAGCAAAAATTTATGGAAAAGAGTCGGATATCTGGTATTTGTAGAATGATCCTCCACATTTGGTGCTTTCCAGGAATACAGTAACCAGTGATTTTGAGGCAGGGCTTTTGGAGTAAAGCCGTTTTTAGCAGATACCACTCAATCTTATCTTTCTTCCTGCCAGTGAGTTCTTATTAGCAGCACAATTGCATACATTGACATACCACTTGCGTAGACTGAGAATAAGGTCGATAACCAGCCCATTTGCCAGCAAAAGACTCAAAATAAAGACCTTAAGTGTAAGTGGACATTTCCCAGTCTGTGGAAAAATTAAAAAGTAACTAGATTAAAGCAGCTGTAGAGGAGGTGGCTGTGGCATTCCTATCCTTTCAGTCGTGCATAAGCCAAGATTTTCTGGAAGCCTTATCCCCAACTGTCTAAGAGTTAACAGCCTTTTAAGTGCAGGTCTGCCGTGAATTTTAATACAGATGCAGTCTGTAAAAAAAGGGAAGATAGATCTACAAAGGTTGTTCAAATGCAAAATTCCAGTTCAGAGCCCATGTCTAGATATGACATTTGTTAGCAGAGCTTGGAAGTTAGTGAAACTTAAGCCATCTTTTGTGTTTCCCTGAATTCCACTCTTTAAGCAGTTTCTGCACTGCACAATTGTCAGGTAAAAAGCATTTCAGTCTGGAGAACAGTGAAAAATGAAAATTCATTCTGTATAAAAAATGACCAGTCCCTGTTATGACATTTATTTAGTATTCACTGATGAGATATTGGATAGTGCATATGTGTCATAACAGAAGGATTATCCATCACATATACAGCTGTGCAGTACAGGTGTGTATTTGCATGTCCACCTTCATATAAAGATGCATGAAAGACGTGGTTTACAATGGATGTCTTAAACCTGCAAGTCTGTTCCCTACAATGCGACAAGACTACACGATCCTGAAAACTTCCGGACTGATGATATGTACTTAACCTTGAAGATCTCCAGTGAAAATGATTGAGCATCCTCCCTGTGACATAGTCCCTAAAGCCTAGACTTTTCTTATAAAGATTTTATGTGTATCTAAAGCACAATTTCCTTGTTGTAGCTTTCCAGTACACCTATTTTTCAGACAAAGAAGACTATGCAAGACTTATTGCTCACTGTCCCTTTTGTTACATCCCCTAGCATATTTTTTTCAGTCATCATGTATCCACTCAGCATTTTTGTTCCTAGATGGTGTCTCGTGGGACCTGTTTTCTAAATATTTAATCATTTTTATTTCTCTCTGAACTCCCTAATTTGCCTGTCATTTTTCAAATGTAATGCTTAAAATTGAATGTAGGATTCCAACTGATGGTTAATAAACACAAAGTTGAACAGAGTAATTAACTCATTTGGGTTTAAATTTATAACTCTTAATACAACTAAATACCCTACAGAATTTGCTTCCCTTTCACTTATTTTTTTTGGTCATGAAAGTGCTGTGTGTTTGACTCATAAGTACTTTGTCATGCAGCACAAACTCCTGTCCTTCTGTTGTATCTGTCTCATTACTCTCCTTGCCTTCTACGTCTAAACACATTGTTAATCTTTCATCTTTTCTCTTCAGTTACTTATTGCCTCTGTTGGAGAGGATTTTTTTGTTCATTCTCATCATCAAGTAATTAAGATAGCTACAACCTATGAATATATCTCCTTATGTACCTTCCAAAGAAATCATTGTCTTCCAGCTTCAAATTAAAAATTGATTTAGCTTGTGTTCTGCCACTTCCCACACAGAGGCCAGTCCAAATATCATGTAGTGAAGGGTGGACTCCATACAGAAACTCCACTTGATATTCATTTTAACATGACATCAAATAGGTTAATAAATACTTTCAGTATTTGACTTGTTTGGACCAACTGAGGAACATTTAATTCCTTCCACATTCTCTTGACTTCAACTGAACTACTTGTAGAATACAGTTTAGTGCCACTAACTGGTAAGTTCCTTCTCTGCTGTTGCTAATCAGCTGAATAAATGAAACTGTTTGGGCCTTGAGGTCTTTGGGCTATTCTATCAAAGCATCTCTACTATTCATGGAAGTACATCTAAGTAAAATCAAAAGTTTGGGGGACTCTGGCTTGTCTGGCAAGTTTTCAATGGTCTTTGTTAAAATATGGCAGGTGTGTTATTTGGGAATTTCCATGTGGCCCAAATGTAAAGTTTGAATTTATTTCATTCCTTTGTACTCTATTTTTATCACAGTGTTTAAAAACTTTAATCCTTCTGAGAAGTGATAGGTCATTTATCCCTTGGATGGACTTTTTTATTTCTTTCGCAGGAATGTTAGGAGGACAGGGGGTTTTTCCCTCGGCCAGCCATTAAGACAGATCATATTCTGCAATTGCTAGTAAATATTTTAACATCAAAAATAAAGTGAAGAAAAAAATATATCACAGGCACTTTTAGAACTGGTTTAATCATCAGCTGCCTCTGAAGTCTCCATGCTGTGGTAGGGTATTATAAAGACATTACAGACAAACCTTTGGCATTCTAACCTTCAATTCTGTCACTGTATGTAAGTTCTATCAGATAAAAGTCTACAAACTTAAAGGAAAATCATAGGCATGAAATGGAACCTAGGGAACTTTACCCTATTCCTCTGACATATGTTTATATTAGATTATGTTATCTGCTGGAATCGTTGAAAACCTAAAGACATATTTAAAACAGTAGAATTCTAACTGCTTATACTTGCTAGTGACCAGTGCACATTTTTGTTTGCTTGTAACAATATTATTTCATGTTCATCTTCCAAATGTCTATACCAAAGAAAAAAATGCCCCCAGCACCTATTATGAAAGAATTGTGACAGATTTATGATATAGTGAATTTAATCTTCCATTTCTTCAGGACCATAATTCAATGATTCTGGAGACAATTGATGCATGATTCCATTCTTTAAAGTATGAATATGTACTTGCCTCTTTTCTGCAGCTAGTTTGCTTTGTATTGACCTTCTGTACAAGTCTTAAGCAGTAAACAAACTAAAAGACATTCTTGCAAGGCAGATGGACTATACCCTGCCTTCTTTTGGAGGAAAAACACAACAAGAAAACAAAAGGGTATTTTTCAAATCTTATTTTCCAGTGAAGTTGTTTTCAAGGCACAGTACTTTAGGAGACAGTAAGCTTATGTGTGTATTGATGCGACCAACCAAGATCTTACGGTTTTTTATTTGTTTTGTTTTGTTGATGTTTTTAAAAGAGATGATATATGATATCAAAAGGTCAGAAGAGAAATGTTACCTTGTTCTCTGTCTTTATATGTCTGATGTCAAACAGACTGTATTTTTCAATCTGCTTTGCATGTAGTATCTCATCCCTTCTCCTGCTGAGCTGAAGTTATTGATATTATCCCCAAAACTTCAAGGGAAAGGAAATTTAATGACCAGTTTCAAAATGAGGGATTAGCCTGTAGAATGAAGAAATGTCAGAGAAAGGCAAGCATTTAACCATACCCAAGTTTCTCATCTTCCTTCTACTGAGTCAAAGAGATACTCCAACCCAGACTCATTCTGCCATGTTTATTTGAACTGTAAGCTCAGATCCTGAACACTGTGAGGTATCTATCAGCTTTTTGTTGTGAACTTTCAATATTCTACTGTAATGTTAACAGCCACTGTCAGTAACAGCCACTTATGCTGCCATTGTCAATATTTTCTGATTTTAAGGAAGATAAAAAACTGTCATTGTTATGGTAATTGTTTTTGTATTAGAAAATTTTACCCCACTAAAATTGAAATGGATGTCTGATCCCTCCAAAATAACTTGAATTTCCAAGCTAGATGTTTGGTCACTTTTAAAGAACTCTTGACAACTTACCAAAATTGTCATGCTTACCAACTTCTCATGCTGAGAAGAATTATGCCATGAGTTGTGTAAGGTTATCTGGATTTATGGGTGCCAGTATGTCCTAGGTTACAATGTAAAGTGTGCCAGAGGGTCTGTATTCTATCTCCATCTTCATTAACTGTTGAAACAAAGGAGGGGCAGTGTTTTTCTTTGCCGAGGTCAGTAGGCTATTTCCTGNCTTCTCATGCTGAGAAGAATTATGCCATGAGTTGTGTAAGGTTATCTGGATTTATGGGTGCCAGTAATAAATGACAGAAAAAGTTAGCCTATCAAGAGAGGTCCAAATCAGCCTTTAGAACAGAGCACTGGTGCTCACTATAAAAGAATGAGAAGACATGTGTCGAGGTCAGTAGGCTCTAATCAGGCAAGCACTACTTCCTGAGCATGAAGACAGCTGAGCATGAAGGTTCACTGAAACAGCAAAAAAACCTCGAGAAATTTTGCTAAAGTTTGCATACCATTTTTAGACATTTCAAAATGGAATTTTAGCTTGTTAAAAAAAAAATTGCAAACATTACTCCTTGCTCTTAGAGTATTGAACCTAGCCATACTAGACTCCAAAAGAAGAACTTGAGTGTTTTATTTTACAAAGGAAACCTGGAAGTCTATTGCAGAGACAATAAATGGAATTAGAGATCTTTTACTCATGTTCTTTAACATAAAATGGCCTCCATTTTCCTAAGAATTTTTTAAAATTAGCAAACATACATTATACGAAACATGTGGTCTGTGTTCTACAGTATTGTCAGGGTATTTGTGTTTCTAGTAAACAGTCAAGGGTTCTAACCACAAAACCCTCATAGGCAGATATTTGGTAGTGCTCAAAATTATGTCACTTTTTACATAGCTCATAATGGTCTACAGTCTGGTTTGTAAGGCTTGTTGAAGCTTGCAACACAGCATTCAAGGAGTAAAATATAATTTTAAAAAAGCCAAGTACAAAAGTATATGAAAGTTTTCTATGAATAAAAAAAAAATCAAATGCCATTTCTTGCTCTGAAGATCAACTTTCATTTGAGCAACAGTTTTAAATTATTTACTAGTTTATCTATAATTGATGCAAAACACTGCCCCTCATTTCTTCAGTGTCATGTTGGTATGTCCAGGCAGACTTTGCTGTGACTAAGTGGTCTTTTTCTGTCCTAAAAAGCCACTTCTTAAAATGCTAACAGTAAAACTAAAATGATCTTAATTTTTAAATTGTTTTTTTTTTACATAAGTGAAAGCTTTCGAAGTACTTATTTTCACTAGTTTTTTAGTAGGCTGCCATGTTATTTTTGTGGATATAATAGCTATAGTCAGTGCTGAACTTCACTGTTGTCAAATGTACAGATAATTCCTCTGATGTCAGTGACAGAAAGATTGTGTCTTGTCAGTAAGAAAAGCAGATGCCTTCGGCATATTGAAACTGAGAAATTAGATTCCTCTAGGAGAGCAACTGTGTGAGAACTCTAAGAAGTTACCTTCCAAGAAGGAACTGGTGAACTGATTTATAAAAAAGTGAGAATTGACACCTTTGTTTTAAACTGGAGTCAAGCATGCAATATAGTTTGCAGAAGTATAATTGCATTTTTTTCCCAGTTGTGTTGTTCTGTTTATGCTCTTGTGTTTTTCCACACACAGGTTTAGCATGGACATGTATCAGGGAAGAGGATATCAGTATGCAGCTCCAGACAGAGATAGCTTAAATGAAGGTGTAAGTGATCTTAAGTTCACTCTTGTGTTTCTCTACCAAGACATTTAACTAAACATGCAAGTGTTGGCTGCTTTACTAACCCACCTAGCTTTCTTAGATATCTTTCAAACATTTTCCATTGTAGACTTAATGTTTCAGGAGTTGCTTGAGGATGCTGGATATTCTAGTTCTGACCCAGGAAAGTCCAGCAGGAGGATGTAGCTTTCAGCTGACCTCTAGGACTATTTGCAAACCAGAGCTGAGTGTGTGCTGGGGAGCTTGGCTGAAGAAATTGCTGTGGTTCTTGACAGAATGAGGCTGCCAGGGTTGTTCCATTTGTGCAAGAGGGAAAGGGCTGCTAGAGGTTGTGAGTCCTTCTTCACATATTATTTGACCCAAAATCTGATTAAGAACGCATTTCTCATCTGTTATCTACCCTTTGGATATACATGTTTCCTGCTAAGTCTATCCTTTTCCAACACTGCATAGATCTATTTGAATTTATTTAATTTCAACTTAATGACATATTTTATTTTTATAGTAGAGTGACTTAGCAATATAAAAAACAAGGGCACATAGACTCTTCATAATTTCAAGATGTGGTAGGCAGGACTGAGCATACAGATTGAAACAAAGACTGGTTTTAATTAAAATATAAACATTTAAATAAAAACTACAGCTGGCTGGAGACTGTGTACTTACTGTGGTGGATCAACCTTTTAAACACTTTCAGAAAAGAGATGACTTTTTGTTTAAAGGTAGATGCTAAGGAAGAAATAGCAGTACATGCCAGATGTAGAGTGATGTTCCAGAATTAGGTACAGATTAGGAAAGATGTAAAGAATTAAGAAAGAAAAGAAACAAAGCCTGTAGAAAATGCAGAGGTTATCCTATAAGTAAAATATCTTTTGATGAGCAACAGGAAGCCTATTCAAAGAAACAGAATGTAAAAAGAAATTTCCCAAAGTACTATATTTGGGAAATAGCACTATGCTAGGAAAAACATTGACTAGAAATGAATTTGTTCTATTGATGAACACTGATTTACTTTTATTATTCTAAAATATTTAGAATGTTTTGTCTTTCATTCATTTTTCAGATTTTGAAAATGAACATCAGATTATTTTTCTGTGGCTTGATGTGTTTCAACATACCTGCACAGTACTCAATGCAAAGAACATGTGTTTTATCTTTGTAAAGTTGAATTATATGTTCTTGTAAAAATGTAGCTTCAGAGAAGGCCTTATAATGTGGCTCTATAATGTAGCTCAACTATGTATAATATAACTCAACTATGTATAGTGTCTCTGTCATGGTTTAACTCTGGTAGGAATCTAAACTTTACCCAACTGCTCACATTCAGTAGGATGGGGAAGAGACTCTGAATGGTGAAAGTGAAAAAATTCATGGATTTAGAAAAAGACAGTTTAATAGGTGAAGCAAAAGCTGCTTGTGCAAGGAAAGCAAAACAAGGAAATAATTCACCGCTTCCCATGGGCTGGCAGGTGCTCAGCCATCTTCAGGAAACCGGGGCCTTATCATGCTTAACAATTACATGGGAAGATAAATGTCATAACTCTGAATGTCTTCTCCTCCTTCTTCTCCCCCTAGCTTCATATGCTGAGGATGAAGCCATATGGTCTGGGACAGCTCTTCACTCTATTGGAATCAGCTGTCTCAGTTGTGTGCCCTCCCAACTTCTTGTGCACCCTCAGCTTCCTCACTGGTAGGACAGTGAGAAATAGAAAAGGACACAATGATGTGTAAACACTTCTCAGAAGTAATTAAAATATATGTTATCAAAACTGTTTTCATCACAAATTCGAAGCACAACCCCATGAAGGCTCTTAGACTTCAGGGGAAAAAAAGAGTTTTGGTGAGGAACCATAATTCAATAGTAGAAGGAAGTTTAGTTTCAGGCATGAATAAAAATGCTGAGGGAAGAATCTTGAATCTGAGCTTGGAAAAAGGAGTAATTAAAAGATTACTGCAGTATGAATCTCTTCTATCTTGACAAGTCTGGGATTCCTTCACATATTGTCGGGTACAGTCTATGAGAGAAAGTGTAACGCAAAGCAAAATGTCATGTGCAATAAGAACTAAGAAACGTGGAAAAAAATTAGCATTATAGCCATATCTGCAACTTATAGAAATACATGGGATTATTTTATTGATCTGCAAATGATAAAGTATTTAATCCTATATCTACGAAGGAAAATATTTTCAAGTGTAGCCTGGGAAGTTACAGCTGGGAACATAAAAGCTGACTGGCTCTTATCTCAGAAAGTAGAAACTACTTAGAAAAGGCTTTAAAAATGTAAGACTTTAATCTTCATAAATCTAGGTAATTTTTGAAAAAAATCTGGAAAAAATATTCTTCTTGTACAGAGTTTAGTTTCATATCTCCACAGCTGAGCTTCTTCATATTCTTTCCTTTCAATGCTTTACTTTTCCAGAGCAACTACTTTTCTTTTACGTCTTGCATGCTTTTACTTCTCATACAGTAGCTAAAAATTAGGCTATCCAGTTAAAGACCTTATTTGAACAAGAATATTTAACATGCTTTTTCCTTCCTTTAAGCTTTTAAAATATATGAAAAACCCTAAGATTGACTTAAAGAATGGAGTATCAAAAATCTGGTATATGGATCTAAGAAAAAATTCAGATAGTACAGTTGAATTCTAAATGTGTCCATGTTTTATTGATTCAAGATATTTCTATTTTTAGAAGAAATTAATATCATAATAAGGTGAACCTTCAGGGTTGTTTTCATTTTGATGTCAGAAAGATCATTATTCTTGGTAGATATTTGCATTTTTAACTTTATATTTGTGAAGGCTTAGAGAATATACCACAATAAAATACTGTGGGTGGTTGCGGGTAAGTTTGTAGCTCTCTTCCTGAGTTGTCCCTGAAATCCAGACGGTTTGTCATGGATACTGATGAGCCATGTTTGGTGCAATGGTTGGTACAAGGCAGGAGCCTGGTTCATAAGAGGACGTGGACAACCTTGTTACAGCAGCAGTGGCTTTTGCCACTCTCTGTGGAGCTCACTCAACCTTTCCATGTTTCCCCTTCCCAGGGCAGGCATGGCTCAGCTTCTCTGTGCAGGAGTACCTGCAGACCAGTAGTTTATAGTCACATTTATGAAGGCAAACCTGCCACCAAATTAATCTTTTCTTGCTCAGCCAGGCTGTAAACCCCTAAGGTTAAGTGCCTACATCTTACTTTAGTGAGGAACGAACATCTGAGGCAGGAATGGGACAAGCAGCTGCAGCATAAACCACAACTACATGTGAGTTAAGAATCTTAATTTTTTTCTCACTATGAAGTGTATGTTCCTAGTTTTGATCCTGTTTTGGGTTTTTTTATTTTTTTTTAATTATTTCTCTTTTTATTTTTTAAATGGAGGACAAGAAACACTGAAAAAAAAAGATGAAACAGTGTGTGAGAAGTGAAATAAGAAGAAAGTGCAAACTGTACAATGCATTTTAATGATTTTAAGGATTGGCTTCAACTTGCATTCAGCATTTCACAAACCAAAAGTATCCATGTTTCTACGTATCATGTCTACAAAACCACAGAGCTTTGGAGCCTCTCAAGCTCTTTTCCAACTGTTTTTGTTAATACAGCTTAATAAATTTATGTTTGTTAAAAAAATCTTGTGTACAAGTATACCCCAAAGAGGAACATGATGTGAAGTTGGAGCAAATGAAGGCAGATCTTGTTCCATGTTTGTGTGTTCTTTGAAACAATACATGATTAATACTAAGGTTTTGTGAGATGAATTGGTAGAAACAAGCAATTAAACCAGCTGTTGGAAGGTTTATAGTAAAACATAAAAACTTTGGGTCAACACAACGACAGCTACATTGAAAACAAATATCTGTGCTTACCCAAATTCTTGCTTTGGAGGGTGAGTGTCATTTGGACTTTGTTTCTTGATGGATAAGAGGTCTGTAAGAAATTAATCACTACTAGTTCCAACTACATCTCATGAGATCACTCATGTCTGTGTAGCTCTGAAGCATTACTTGTTAAAAGCAGTAATTATTTTATGATTTTTTAAATCTCCCTTTCTATGTACTGAACTTCTGCTTAGATCTATGGAAACCATAAGGTGTCTTAGCTACTTTGGCCTTCTCCATCTTCTTTTCATCTAGAATATATCTTTTCCTGAATGTTTTCTGTTTGTTTTTTTCCCATTCAGTGGAGCCTCTGAAGAAAAAAAACTGAAGTCTTCAGCTTCTTGAAATTTGGAAGACATCATGGAATGATGTAAAAAGTGATATAATGTTGCCTGTAAAGAGTTGTCACACATCAGTTGGCTGAAGTTCTTGTCAGGTATAGTGCGGAAGTTTGTTCACAGGATAGAGCAGTTCTCACCTTGGCTGCTGCAGGAAATGAATATCTCTGTTATGGTTTAACCTCTGCCAGCAACTAAGAATTACCCAGTTGTTTGCTCACAGCCCATCCCCAACCCTTCCCAGCATAATGGGGAAAAGAATATGAAAGGTAAAAGTAATAAAACTTGGGGTTGAACAAGAACAGTTTAATAACTAAACTAAACTAATGGTAGTGATAATAATAATAAAATATCAGTAAAATAGAGAAAATGAAAATAACAAAATGAAAGAGAAATTGAAACCAAGAAAGCAATTGCTCATCACCAAAAAACTAATGCTCATCCTCTTCCTGAGCAGCAGTGTCCAGACAGCTTTCCCTGTACTTTATATGCTGATCATGATGCCATAGAGTATAGAATAGCCCTTTTTGCCAGTTAGGGTCAGCTGCCCTGACTGTGTCCCCTCCAGGTTCTTGTATGCCCCCAGCCCCCTAGCTGGCAGGAAACCGTGAAGCAGTAGCTGAAAAGTCCTTCACTTAGTGTAAGCACTGCTCAGCAACAACCAAAACAGCAGTGTGTTGTCAACATTATTCTCATCTTAAATCCAAAGCACAGCATTGTACCAGCTACTAGGAACAAAATGAACTCTATCCCAGCTGAAACCAGGGCACTCCCTAAACTAATCATGATTCCTGTGAACAGGACCAACAGTTTTTTTTTCCTCTGGATTTATGCTAATTTGATATGACTTTAAGAAGGAATCAATTTTTAGCAGCTCATTGTTCTACTGAGCCAGCCGAAGTTGTGAATAAAATTAGACAACTTCCATATGTGAGTTCAGTTGTTAATAAGAAGGCAAAATCCATTTTTGCAACTTTCTTGCTTCAAGCCTTACTTGATGAGAGTTACAGGAGTTTTGGTTGAACCTTCTTTACATCCCTCTCTGCAGATCAACACTTCCCTAATATATGGTCCATCCTCAAGCGTATTCCCTCCCTGCTGGGCCTTGTAACCAGGATGTCAGGATCTTGATGAGCTATGAAGCAGATGCTGTTCCACTTTTCTTCACAGTCTCAATTGCCTCCACTGAAGACAGACGTGCTTCAGCTCTCTATTAGCTGCTATAACTGGTCATCTAATGGTCAAAGCTAATATCACTGGGAAAATCCCTCAGGCAAACAGAGCAACAGCCTGCCTCTGTTAACTCACTGGTTTTACTTTTACTAACCATAATTGCCTCAGCCAGTTGATCTGTGACAACCTGCTCCAGGAACAAGATTCCTATCTGGCAACTCCTTTATTAGCCCTGGAGATGTCAGAAGCCTTCTCGAAGTGCACAGCAGTAGACATACACAGAAGCAAAGTGAAGGGCAGAAAGGAATAAAACTTCTATACTTAGTGGCTTAGGAGAGCTGGTTCTCTTCACAGCCCCTATTATAGAGCCTTCATCTTTCTCCTTTTCTCTTGTTTTCGAGAGACAAAAACCCACAAATTTAGAAATCAAGTTGCTAAACTGAAAACAAAGATGTTTAAAAGATCTAGTCCCATTTTTCTCCAAAGCAGCAGCTGAAATATTTGTATTTCATGAAAATTTTAATGAGTCTGTTTTGTACTGAAGACATAAGCCATTGCTCAGTAATGAATGCAATCAATAATGCATGTATTGACAGAAATACGAAGGTGGACGTACCTGTGGTTAAATTTGGAATCGATGTTTATAAGCTGGAGAGCTTTTCTTTCAAAGTTTCCTAAGGTCTTCTTCATAATAAATCAGGGAATGTGGATTTCTCAGTTAAAGCCTGACAACAAAATGTTTTTTAATTATTGTCAGTTAGTATTTTTGGTTTTATTTTTAAGTGCAGGTAGTCACATTTGTAGGAGCCTCTTAGCCATATAGATTCTCACAGATTTCACCACTGGCTCAAATACAGCAATATTAAACTTTGCCAAATCACAAAAGACTGAAGTAAGACAGAATAAGGCAGGAGAATATTGATTTGCCTTAGGCATTTCATTTAAACTCCTACAGTAGGCAATACTTAGAGCATTTGAGGATTTCAAATGTTGTCATTCAAAATACAGTATATTTTGCCTTTCTCATGAGAAAAAAAGAATATTTTTTTCTGAAAAGAAAGGGATAGAGATAAGAGATCTGTATGCTGTATTTTTTCTCAAAATTATCTCTGCAAGGAAATCTTATTATGACCTTAGTTTGTGTTTAATGATGATACATTCACTGTCTCATTCGTCACCATTATTTCTGTTATTTAATACTGAGATCTTCTTTCCTGTCCTTTTTTTTCTTAGATCAGCAGACTAGAACTGGGAGGATTTTCTTTTCTAATTACAGAAACCCATAAATTTTCTCCTAGTGTTTCATCCGAGGATTGCTTTTATAATCACTACTCTCAAAAATGACTAGCCCATCAAATATTTTAAAAAGATATTTCATAGCCTATTTTATCTCTTAGTGTTAACAAAGCTTTTGAATCTGCTAATTTTTGTTAATTGTGTTACTGTTTCAGAGTTAAATTTAATTAATTAAATTTAATTAATAATTTAATTTGAAATGTTAAAGATTTTTTTCTTAACATGCAACATATTTTTAGATAACTTAGGATATTTTTAAAAAATATTTAAAGGTTATTTGGTATTACATTGAAAGTGGAATCCCATATTCATGTTAGGAAGGAGGAAGAAAGCACTGAATTATTTCAAAATCTGAACTGCATCTTGAAATTATTAGCCTCCTAGACCTACAAAACAAACCATTGTTCAGATGCTAGTTTCCCAAAGTTTACCTTGCAATTGGAAAGAGTCATTACTTGTTATATTTGATGCAGTGCTTGTTTTAAAGATGAGACTATGATCATTGTCTTTTGACTATTCAAGGAAATGTAAGGGCATAGTGAAAGTTTATCAGCAGCTGTCTATGAAGACATGTGCAGTAATTCCTACATGTTGTAGAAGAAGATACTAAAAAGAAAGCTCTAACTGGAATAAATCTCACAGCCTGTATTCAGACAGAAAACCTGAGCCAAAATTTAAGCATTTACAGTTGTTGCTTTTCAAAACACTGCCTTTTTTGTAATTACTGTTGCCTTTTTAGGCACTCATTTCAGACAGTAATTGCTATTGCCTTTTTGGCTTTTGTGTCAAGTAAAATGTAAGTTAAAAAAAAAAAAGAAAAAAATAAGAGCAGATATATGCAAAGGTCGGGGCAAAACAGAGTACTTCAGAGAACAGGCTGAGTCCAACATGTTGTCATGACAGCATCAAGAAATACAAAACTGTTCATGATGAACAGGCATGATGAACCAAATTTCAGGGTGACCAGTAGGAATGTAAATATCAGAATCCATTCCCTGTGATAAATACTATTATTATTATTACAGGGAAGTCAAGCATACTATTATTGCGCTATAATGAAAATCTAAACCAAATTTAGAAATTATTTTTATAATTTTTAATACCTTTTATTTGCTATTTCAATTGTACCAGGTTTCACACTGTTATTTATTGACTATTTTGCAAAGACCTGGCAGAAAATACACTGATCAGTAGTTCCAGTGGTCAGACTGAAATGATATTTTATTAAAAAAGAAAAAAAGAAAAATGATTGAAGTAAACAAAAATTCATATGGAAGTGAAATCTAAAATTCCTAGGACTATTCACAGGAGTAAATAATTTATTTGGTAGAAAATGCAGGATCAAGTAGAAAAATATTGCTCTTGTTTCTCTCTCTTTCAAAATATTTACTTTAAAAAAGCACTTTAACTTCCCTGTGGAAATAAAATGTTATATCTGAGATCCTGAGAAGTTTCTTAAAGACATGCTGCACAAGACACAGAAAAATAAGCTTGTTTCTTGTAGGAAAATGTAGAGGGTTTTCTCTTTATAAGAAGTGGTTTTTTTCCATAGAAAACATGTTTCAGTTTAGACTATACTAACAGTATTTGAACCAGCGTTCCGGCATTTTAGACTTCAGTAGTGCCACAAGGATTTGTCTAATCTAACAAACATGTTAACCATAATTTACCACTGTTTCTGACAATAAAATGGAATTTTCTGTTTACACTGGTTTGAGGTTTACCTAAATTAGATTATGTACTGGAGGGAGGAAGGAAGGGAGAATAAAACACCCAATTCCTCTTTACAATATTGTTTCTTTGTCCTGCAGAACTTCAGTAGTGTCTGCCTCCTGAACTTCTGCATGTGTCCCAACCTGAGCAATGCTGTTATTATCTGCACTCAGGAATTAGGTAGGGTGGAAGAGCACTGAGAGCAATGTGGGACAATATGTGTGCTTGTATGATTTCTAAACTACTGATTAAGCTCTAATCGGAAAAGCAAATTATCTTTTGCTACTGTTGAAAATAGGTGGGGTGAGAAATGTTATTATATTTATAAAGCCTGAGTATATTTGTATTTGGTTCTTGCTCAGGACCACAAAGAGCTCATGCTTACATGAGTTTTCATGCTTTTATAGCTTTCCTCCTGTCATGAATTAGAAGCAGATAGGTGGTTGCTCAGCAGAACTCAGCTGCTGGTGTCTCAATAGGACACAATGGCTCCATCCTGTCTTGTCCCAAGCTGCAGACCAGGCAGATACAGCAGATAAAGAGATCACACAGCAAGACAGTGGCAAATGTGATATCATACCAGAGCTTCCTATCTTCTAGTCCTAATAGATATTTCTAGATTATTTAAAACTGGAAATACTAGAATATCTTTTCTGTATGAGATAGATGCGGGGGGGGGGAGAGAGAGAGCAAGCTATCCAGCTGTAGCAGTTCTGGGAAGGCTCTCTAGTGAATTATGGATTTAGTGTTTGAGTAGAATAGAACAGGAAGTGGCTATTAGAAAATATGCTGAAATGCATGGAATAAACAAGTGTACCTAGTAAAAGATTATGTATTGAAATTCTGCTGACACAGGAAAGGGAAAAAGGGAAAGGAGATTAGGTGGGAATTACATTAATAAGAACCTGTAGAAGCTAATTGAGATGATACAGTAATAATAACTGAGGAGAAGCCAAGACAGAAGCACCACAGTGCCATGGTAGTTTATTAGCATATGGGAGAGAATTTGCCTGAGCTATTAACTTCCACTTGTAGTAAATTCCAAGGGCAGTGAATCCTCAATTAATTTTTCCATAAAGCCTTAGAGATGCTTCAGGGTTTGTCCAGATCATTAGGATTGCTTCACAGGCCCATAACAAAAAGATTATGAAAAAGAAAACTTTCCAAGTAATCCAAGACAAATTCAGTGCCAGATCAAGGGAGAGGTGAATATTAATTGTTTTGAACTACCAAAAGAGCCTAATATTTTCCTTTTCCCAACTCAGAAGCAGGTCCAATATCATAAATGCTTTAAAAAAAAATAGCTTTTTTCTTTTCTGACCATTTAATTTTCTGACCAATAATTTCAACTATGAGCCCTGAAGTGGGCAGCAATATTAAAGGGCATTCAAATGGAAGCAAGGGATGTTTTCTGTCTCCATGTAGAATTACACTTTGCATAGGCTAACAGGCAACTGAATGCTTAATTATCTTGTTATATGTGTAATAAGTCAAGCAAATGTTCACCATTGACTGTTCCTCGGTTAGGTATGCCCCTGTTTTGTCTTCTGTGTTACAAAGTGACAGAACAGTTATTGCTTAGAGTAGCCCTGGACACCTAATGTGCCCCAGCTAATGACAGAAACACATGACTGGGAGTTGCAGAAATACTTGCTCTGTGTTATTCACTTAGGTTACGGTCAGAAGAAAGGCTTCAGAAGATTTTGAGTTTTGTATGAGATGACCTTTTAAAAGCAATGCCCTTTGATACATATGGATGAATGAGCAAGTTTTCTAATACTTTGTCTTCTATTTAAGACAAAAGCATGATTTTTGCACAGTTCTAGGGTACCGTACAAATGCTCTAGGCTCAACGGTTTCAGTACTTCACTTGTCCGTGGATGAAGTTTTTAGTCATGAATAACACCCATATCATCTTGATCTCTGTCTTGAGCGATCTCTTCATGTTTTGCAAGACTGTATTTTGAATGAATTTTTCCCTTCCTCAGCCCTTAGAAAATACTTGGTGATCACTTGGTATTTTTCTGGCGAAGGAAATGGAACTGAACATTGGTGTTGGAACTGAACATAGTAAGAGCTTGTATCATATTCCTTTAATACAAGAAAACATGTTTCTTTAACTTCAGGAAGCTTTCTAAGCTTTAACTGCTCATGGTGCTTATACAAATCTCCACATACTGCAAAGTTCAAGTAGCCTACACCCAACTCCTGGTTTCAAAGGCTGCTGAAATTTAGGATCATCTACCTCAGTCCCGCATCTCCACTCCTTGTTCACAAGAGCACACTCCTATTTCAAATAGCAAAGCAGAGCAAAAAGCATACATAACTTCTTTCAGCAGATATTGCTTCTAATTAGTGACATGGCTGCTTGCCTTGGGGTTTGTTGTACAATGCAGTAAAGCTGCATTTGCTTTCTATCTACAACAAAGGCAAACCTCCACAGAGCTGTGGTTGTCCTTCCCACTGTGTGGACAAGTGGATATACAGGACCTCCTACCTCTGCCTTCTCTCCTTCCTTTGGTATTCCTGGAGAAAAGAAGCCTGCAGCTCATATTGCAGTTACAGCTACAGCCTGACTTGGGAAGATCTTCCCATGTCTCAGTCAGAAAACGCTACAATGAGTTAAAACTTGAGTAGAGAAGGTAAGGTAATTCAGCATATGATGGGCATATGAGAAGTAAGAACCTTCCAAGAAAACTGATTTTCAGTTTTGGAAAGTTATAAGCTGATATAAAATCATCAGCTACTTCTAATTTGTAGAATCAAGTTTCCAGTATTGTATTCCAGTTGTATCTCACAGTTTGATTTCCATATGATACAATTATCTAAAACCATCTCTTTAAATGAATGGTACTGTCAACAAATATTGCTGTTGGAAATTCAAGTAAGAACCCTAAAAGCAAATATATATGTATATATATAGATACATAGAAACATATCTATATAGATATATAGATATCAGTAATGATGGAAGTTGTTGGGGGTTTTCCACTTATCTTTACCAAATTGTTCATAACTACACTCCCTTTAACTTCTCTGTCATTGCAATATTTCATTACAAGCTGAACTCGGGCAAGGCTAAGTGAACTACTGCAGAAAAAAAAATAACTTTTTTAGCTTAAGCTCACAGAAAACAGATTGAAGTGCTGGATATTAATTCTTATTCTGAAAGTTGAGGGGCTTTTGAAATTTATTAAAATGGCAGAAAATGCTCCCATATTGAGTTTTATTCCCCAGCTTTTTTACTTGTTCAATCAAAATTAAAAGCATAATATTTATTGAAGTTGAAGCTTATTATGTTATTTTATGGTAAGTAGTTTCTTGTATGGTAGGAAATAAATAATACAGGTACCACATTTAAATTTATTTGCACTGCTTTTAAGTACTAATAAAAATTATATCCCCACACTTCTAATTGTTTTTTACCTAAATGAAATGTAATCTGCCTTTTTCTTCTCCATTATACTTATTAAAAAAGGCAATTTTTAACTTCAAACTGTTTTCTGTAACCCAATGTTAGTATGCAGGAAATTAATTAATGAAAGTATGATTTTTATTTTATGCATGAAAATAATCTATCATTTGCTTTTGTGCTCTACATCAATTTGAAGAGTCCATGTTTTCTTTTTGATAGCTATGAATCGTGGATGCTATCACAATAATTTTTAATGCTATTCCGTACTGGGTTCATGTCCTGTTATCCTTATTTGCACCCTAGCTTTTACACGGATTTTTAGACTATGCAATTATACAGTCTATGGAGAAAGCCACTTGAGTGGTGAAGAAAAACATAATTCCTTCTGCAATCCAGTTGTAAGGAACCCCTGCAGCTGCTGTAGAAAAGAGAAAATATGGACTTTTCAGCCATGGTACTACTCTAAAAACAGACCTACTTGCCTACTCTGCAGATCATATGTTTAGAGGCCTCTTTAATTTTGAAAGCAGAAGAGATTTTGACCAAAACCTCTCAATAAGGAAGGTCAATATTTTGAGTGGAAAATAAGATTAAACACTTTTATTACTGGCAAAATGAGCTCACATAACTCTCTTAGCGTTCCCTGTAAAAGGAAGGATACTGAATTGTCAGTGAGTTGTGACTTGTTTTGTGGCTTTGTAAACAACAGAGATTACAAACTCATGAATACAGTACTAAGGAAAAACAGAAATCCCAACTGTAGTCAGGCACTTAAATTACAGTAAGTTTTATGGGTGGTCCTTTACAGACTGAAGGTTTTTTTGTTATATACCAACATAGATCTTTGCCTGCCTTTTTAAACATATATTTATGCATATGTAAACATACAGATGAGTATACATACATCTGCAGTAAACAGCGAGCTGACCCACAAAATTATATAAATAATAATACCACTTTGTAAGACATGATTCACTGAAACCTTTATAGCCACATTTTGACCACACAGTTGAAGAATACTGAGAAACTGCATGTGATCTTAAGAAATGTTATTTATTACAACCACAAGACAAGTTCATATATGACATTACAATGCACTGTGGGTTGTTAAATAGTTGGTGGGAATTTTCAAGAAAAAAATGAATGAGCAGAAAATACTGAATAAAGTTGTACTTTGATTTCAAATCTCAGTTTACACTTAGGATATATTCTAATAGTCTAAACTTGTCATGCAGCAATAGAAGTGCTAAAAGCTTTCAAAAATAAACATATCCAGATGACGGAAGGCACTTTATCCTCAGGGTAATGGATCTCTGCATTAAATACAGTAATACATGTATAATAAAACATATGGAATATGATATTTGCAAAACCATTTACAGAACACTGTGTACAGGTATGCAAGGAAGATATAAATATCTCTATCATGACAGATAAACTGTTACAGAATCAGGGCCGCAGTTATTGCTTTGCTGTGTCTGTAACTGTAAACACACTGGGGAAGGAGGATATTCACATCAGAACTAATTGTAAACTTGCCAAAATTGCTCTTTGGGAATTCAGATTTAATTGCTTTCTTGAACTCTTGTGTAAGGAGCTGTTCTCACCTTGTGCCCTGTGTATTGTTGCCGTTAACTATTAATGGGAGTCCTGCACCTAGAGTGAGGGGAAAGTGTCAGTTCACCACATTTGGGGCACCCTTTGCTCCTACTGCAAGCACCAATCCTTTGGATACAGATTCCTGGCTTGTTACTGGATATGTGCTCACTTCTTACCCACACAAAGTCCTCCTCAAAGAATTCTGAGAGATTTTAGTTGTTCACTCTTTGCATTGCTATGACCTCATCGTCTTTATATTTGAACTGCTTTTCTCCTGTGTAAAGTGGCTATATAAAATTAGCACTGCTTAACTCAGCTGTGCTCCCTCTAGGTATTTGGAGCTGCTGACCAATATAAAGGTATTTTTAGTACTACTCCTTTTAACTCTGCAGAATCTGCACAGGTTTATGTGTGATTTGAGAGAATGTGTCTATTCCATAGATGCACTGAAAATGTTTCAGATATTTTTCAGTTAAGGAACTTCCATCCCAACTAAAACCAAAAAAAGTAAGTCTTTGATCAAGAATGCATGAGGAAACTAAGAGCCAGTGTGAGTAATATACTGTACCAATGTTAAAATTGCATTTAGCATCTCTTTCTCCCCACTGCAGGATTACATACAGTTTGATGACTCAATTTTTTATTACTTCTGGGGTTATTGTTGAGTATATTATTCTTTGGGGTGAGATCCTTGTTTCTACTGACCACAAATTAAAAGACCCACAAAGGAGTCCTCCTAATCTGCCAGTAATCTTGGCTGAATTACAAATGTGAGCATTTGCTAGTCTTTTGGGCACCCTCTCTTTGGAAAGCATTCCCCTCTGAGCAGCTGGACCCTCTCCATTTGGCATATCCATTTTACAGTAATAATTGTACTTTCAGATACTTGGTTATGTCATCAAAGGAAATTGAGAATGCTATCTTTATCTCACTGAAGAATATGACCCAGAGATGCTACACTTTGATACAGTCATCATCATGTCACTCAGATAATATTAAATAATGTCTGGAGAGAAGAAATGTGCTAAGTTAGTTCCAATGATCTGACTTGCTCAAATCATGGGAAACTCCAGAAGTAGTTGATGATTAATCCAAAGTTTTCAATTGCAAAATCCATATTTGTTCAGATCATCTTAACTCTCACTGACCTTGACAGCACTGCAGGGTATATTTTTCTGTGAGCTATTTTTGAATAACCACTCTAGTGAATTGAGGACATGATTTTTAATAACAGACTTACTGCTATACTTGTAATTTCTCTTTATTCAAAGGAGTCTTTTAAAAAAAACAACTACAGTTATTGTGGAAAATACTATATGTAAGATCCAGGACACTCAGTTTTCTGTCCTTGCTTTGAGAGTAAATGAAGTACATTTCAATTTTTCCTCATATCTTGGATCTCTGTGGTCATGGAGGCTGCAGGAATGTCAAGTTATCAAATGGTGGAGGACCGTGAACAAGCTCAGTTAGCAAATTCCTGTACATTTGAGACTCAATTTCTTCTATAATATATAAGGTATAATATCCTCCATAATATTTACAGTGTAATTAAAACAAAAATGCTTTTTTATTTATTATTTTTTTTAATAATGAAGAAATATCTTCTTCCCCGTAGATCTGGATGAGCACCTTTTTCCTCTGTATTGTAAGTGGATGGTTCACAGGACTACCTCCCAAGGCATATACTGGAAATTGTGTTGCACTGGAACCGTTAAAAGTGCCTATATGTTTCTAGGCATGTGCAGAATGGATGACAAGAAAATCTACTGCAAAGGCAATGCTTAGACACATATTTACAGATTAGTGAGATTAGTGTGAATTTTTAATTAATATCTTAGCACTTCTGTCAGATATTTTACAGGATCCTCTCTGGAAATTCTTACTATTCAAGAACATTGCATACCTTGAGATTTAAAGAGGAAATACACAAAAAGTCATATTTTTAACATTGCCTTGCACCCTAATATTGCTGAAAATAACCCAAGTTTTGACAACCATAGGTGATAATAGAGCAGAGCAGAAAAAATTATATATGGTATAAAAAAGAAAGAGAAGTAGAGGAGCTAGAATAAATAGAATCAAGCCTTGAGAAACGATGAAGAGTGCAAAAAATGTGAAAGAGATAAATTTAGAAACCTGACAGGCCATCAACACAACAGTACAGGAAGGAAGAGTGAAAAATGACACTTTGAAGATATGACCGCAACAGCCATAATAAAATGCACAAATGGGCGTTCTTCCCATACAGTCTTCTCCTTCCTATATTTTAATTCTATATGTCAAGACCATGTACTTATTGTAGTTAAAAAAAAAAAAGAAAAAAAAGAAGAAAGGCTAGTTAAACTAAAGCCTATTCAAGAATATGATATATCATTCTCAAACGGAGAATTACACTGTGTAGCAATTTCGTCTGAGTGAGTGAGAGTCAAAAGGGAAAAAATGAAAGGAGAAGGAAATGAAGCTAAGTAATTGGAGGAAAAAGAGATGTCATGAATTGGAAATGAGTTTTGCTTTGAGGTGCTGACTCAGATGCATAGCTCTCTATAAAAGCTACAGTAAGAATAAAAATAGACCAGAATTTTAGTTATGAATAACAATAAAAGAGACTTTTATTTGCTTCATGGGCTTCAGAAATACACAATTCTTCTGCTTATGGATAGGAAAATAGAAAAGCTGTGCTAAACTTCTTTCAGACCTTGAGCCTTAGACTTAAATCTGAAGCCTGTAAATAGAAAATAAAACATATACCACCAAATATGCTTATTTCATCTTTATTTACAAACATTCAGATGGATGACAAAAGAAATGAAATTTAGGTGGAAAAAGGGAGATCACCTATATGCATTTTTTATAGAGATGATCAAATAGATAAATACCAGACCCTTTCTTCAGGCTTCATTTAATAAACTTGTCAAAAAGAAGGAGTTCACATGGATGGTAAAGAAAACAATCAAATGCAATGTTAAGGGAAACAGTAGGATGTGAATACTGAATACCTTCTGCTATTGTCTTCACCATATCAGGATTTTCAATATTGCTTTAAAATCTGAACTAGCTTTTCAGACTTTGGTTTATTTGTTTCTAGTTTCCAAATCTTCTCTTCTGAAAGTTCATTATTATTCTTTCATTGTGTGATATTGTGTCTCCAGACTTTTTCCCATTATTGCTCAAAATTCCTTTTAGTCTTTTTCATCTACTGCATTGTATCTCTGCCACATTTACAGTCCCAATCACGGGGCGGATTGCACAAAGTATTGTCAGGACAGATTCCCCCACACATGGTTGTATTAACAGGGCTCACAGCTGATAGCACAGATGGATTGTTGGAAGGAAGGAAGGAAGGAAGGGAGGGAGGGAGGGAGGGAGGAAGGAAGGAAGGAAGGAAGGAAGGAAGGAAGGAAGGAAGGAAGGAAGGAAGGAAGGAAGACTTTCTAACAGCAATGAGGTCCTCTGGCACAGCAGAGATGAGCAGTTTCATCTGGGGGTCCACTTCTGACAAAGCAGAAGATGATGGCTAAGGAAGCAGGGTACCTACAGACCTGTGCAACATTCCCCTGCCAGTCTTACAAAAATACCTAAGCCACTTCTTGTCAGGGACTTCGGTCTTCCTCAGAACTGCTCAGCCAAAGAGTTGATTGCTCCAAAATAGATAATTACTCTTTCCTGTGATTATCAGGAAGTCTTGACTTCAAGAGGCAGCAAAGCTCTGTAACAGTCCTACCGATGAAGGCTGATTAATGTCTGGTAGAGTAGAATATGTTCCAGGTATTGTTGTCTTTCCTTGTTTTCTGATGATTTTAGTTTCAAAGTTGCCTTTTTTTCCCATCAGCTCTCATTGCATATTTTTTCTTATCCCAGAGATTACAGAATGAGGTCCACTGTAGCAACATATCCTTTCTGTGCTAAGTGCAGCATGTGCACAAATGCAGACAATTTCCTTGACCTTCACAGAATTATAAGTATAAATTGACATTAGTCAAACTGCCAAAAAATACACATCTTGGGAGTTTACTTAAAACTGTGTTCTTCAAACACAGACCTTCAGACTTTCTCTACAGATAGTTTCAGAATAATCTCTTCCTCTGAAACAGTGTTGGATGTGATTATGGGGACTTATTCTTCCTGACAATTATTTAAAATATCATATAAGGTGCAGTGGGGGCAAGAGGAAAAAAAAAGAAAACAGTAAAGTAGAGTACTAATTGTTTAGGTTGAGAAAGATTTTAGTGCTATCAAATATTTTCATGCTAAGTGGAAATAATTTCTTTGGCTGATGCCTTCTCAGTATATATGTTTTATTAGATATCCTGTATAGCTGGATATTACAATGTCAACAAATCAGTCCCTCAGTGAGAAAAACAGCTCAGAGACAAATTTTTATTGTCCCAAATAAGAGTGACAGAGCATTCTGAAATATGAAGACAGCTTATAAGCATTTGGCATAAAATCTAGTTACACAAAGCCTCCTTTCCCAAAAAAATGAGGTACTGGAACTCTTCAAAGTCACAGTTCTATTTTTAGCTGACTCAGAGCAGGGATTTGAATTAATTTATCCTGCCCAGAAGAATACCTGGAAAAGCAGGCCATGAAGTCATTTTTATGCTATCCTCTTGTCCCATGAATATTTAAATAGGCTGTGCAGAATATCATGGCTCTGACAGAAAAGACTGAGAGAGAGTACCTCTACCAAAATATTCAAAACTGCATTATGTGCTGTGACTGGTCAGATCCCTACATCAAGAAAGGTCTTGACCCTGTGCATTTCATGATTTTATATGAATCCCCTGAGCACTAGGTTATTAGGCAAAAATGAAAAATTAGGTTTCCTTTTTTCTTATCTAAAATGTTGCTTCTTTTGCCTTTTATTTCAAATATGCCAAAATAAAATATTCTGCTTCAGACTGAACAAAATATTTTGCATGAACCCCAAGTGAGTAGATTTTCTTTTCAGCAAAAATGAAAAAGAATTATACAAACCTGAATGAAAAAAATGACCCAAAATGAAATATTTATATTTCAATCCAGCTTTCAGATAAAAGCATTCATTTCTTGAATGGTTCTGATGCATAGGTCTGATTTGAAGAGCTGCTGAATATCTCCTCTCTAATTGACTTTAACCCAGGTGCCTCGCTAAAAGCTGAAACACTGTAGCTCTGAGAGTCACCTCTGGAACACTAAAAAGCTGGAGGCGCAAATGTCAGCAAGTATAAGTAAACAAAGAGTTATGCTGATTAATAATAAAAGAAGCTCAGCATAGTGCTTGAGGCCAGGCTAGAGAAAGTATTCCAAGGTTTTGTTACTTGTTGTTTTAATTTTATACATTAAATGAAGAAGGCTAATAATTCCCAACTGAACCCATGGCTGGTACTATACAGTAAAAGTAAAAAAGAAAAAGGCACTGTGGCTTTTGCATTTCTAAAATAATTACTCAATATTAATTCCACAGTCATCTAAGACAGGTGCTTTGCACAGAAAAAAATGTAATGTGGCTATCAAAGGAATTTGAATATTAAATATATCTGTAACATAAATTATACCTTCAGTTATACCAAAGTCAAAGTTTAATCCTATTGCTTTTATTCTATAATTGCACAGAAATAGAAAATAAATTATTGTGAGTGTGTCAGTGAAGTTTATTGCATATTGCTATGTCTGTTTAGGGGTACAAAAGTATCTACCCAAGCATAACCTACTGGACACCCTGAATTCACTGCAATGTATAGACGGCACTGAAGAATATGTCAAAAATTAGTAACTAATTGTGGATAAATTAATGTAATGGGAAAATTAATAATATTGACACAGGAGGAGATTGCAAAGATGATAAGGGAGCATGCATAACTGCTGAGCACGATTTTAAAATTTAGGGTGTATGAAGTAGATCTCTTAGCTTTTATGCAGACTTATATACTTTACTGATAGGACATGCATGTCTCTCCATATGATATTTTGGTTACCCATTGTATACAAAGGAAGAGTCATCTACTTACATTTAAATATGAAGAAGGCCCTAAAGAGAGGATAATGCTTAGGATCTAGTCCTGAAAGTACTAATCTGTTTATCTAGTGAAAGTTTGTTCACATGTGGAGAACACTGGTAGGTACAGATACTGCTGAGAAAGATTTTGGGATTCAGGAACACAAGAGAATTGATGCTAATGAAGATGACAATTTGAATGCCTGGCTACTGCATAAAAGCAAAGCACAATTTCTTAAATGTCCCAGGTTAAAGCCTTGTCTTATAAACTGTGTTGGACAAATATGAGACAAACTCTGCATGTGATTTGATGCTAGCATCTCCAGAAAAAAAGTCTGAATAACTGAATCTAAAAGATCAGAAGAGAACTACTTTAAAACACTCATGACTTTGTGGATGACTTTGAAATGCAATCTGTTAGGACATATAGTTGCATAAATACCTCTAATCAAATAGAGCTTGTGTATCTCCTCCTTGATTTTTCTTAATTAACAAAGGAAAATTGAATAAGGATTTTAATAAACCCCAGACTGTCTCAGCTCTTTCCTTTATCCTAAAAAGGCAATCAAGATAGATTGAGAAAGTGAAGATAGCCTCAGTTCCTTCGCTTTCCCAATAATATTTCCTTCATTGTACCTTATTTGATTCCAAATGTTTGAATGTGGGTATTTGTTGTGGTGGACATTTGTTGTTTACACTGGTTTTTGGATGCACTGAATTTCTGTGATGTTTGCACTAATGTTTCTGGTTGGACTCTTCCCCACACTATCTCTGGTGGTGGGTCCTGTTTTCCCCCCTACCCCTGGGATGTAGCTTCTCCCTCCCAATTGGCAGGTCCCTCTTCCCAGCGTCCCCCTGTCCCCTAGGGGATAAAACTTCCCGGGACACGTGACTCGGGTCTCTTTTCTCTCTGCTCCCGGGCAGGCGACTGCTCCCTTCCTTTCCCCATGCTCTGCTTAGGGATAAAATTTTGAATTAAACCAGAACTCTGCAGAAAGAATTGAGCATCCTTCTTTCCTCATCCTTGTAGCAATTCTCCTGAGTTGAAGGCTTGCCAATTTAGCCTTCGGGACCAAGAGAACGGTTACAGGTATTTTTTTCTGGTGTCCTGTGCTATAATTTTGATTTTTTTCTGTCCTGCTACTTCTCTTATTATTATTCTTTCTATTTTTTCCCTTCCTCTTACCTTTCCCACTCCAAAGATATTTGTTGGCATTCCTGAGTACGAGAACTATTTGTCAGAATCTCTCTCTGGTAGCATAGCATTACAGCTGAGAGGTGTTACCTGAGGGATTACTGGTCCTCAGACTCACATGCTGCGAAACGTGCTAGGAATACATGGCCTGAACCTTGAGACAATCATGTGACATTTTGGGTGGAGAGGCCACTGGGAAGACTACATAGTTCCATTCTATTGCTTCTCAGTTAGGACCAAAATATTTAATTCCTGTCAGATCTTCCCTGAGGTGCTCAATACCAGGCAAAGGCAGTGATGAAAACTATGTACAGTTATTATATAAAAATATAAGATTATGCTCTTGATTACAAAATATTAGACCTGGTTTCAAAAAGACCTCAAGCTAATCTTAAACCCCACAATCTGGAATAATATTTCTGTGGGTGATCATATGAATCTCATAAGCTATGTCCCCTCATCTTTTTCAAATATAGGTAACCCTTAGAGGGTTAATTTACATTATATTTATTTCTCTATAATTCATATTTTTTTCCTCATCTCTTATGCCTCCTGTTGCCCACATATGTACAATTGAAGCATCATTTGACCTAGAGAGTCTTCTAACTGTTCATCTGCTTTTATTAAAGCTGAACCCTCTTAGGGTTTTTTTTCTTCTGGACCAAGGTGCAAATGGAATATCTCCTGGTTTCCCTTATGTTTCTCATCACACCTTTTACTGCCATCTGTCTCTCCCTCTCTCCATCATATTGTAGGAACTTAACTTTATTTTTTGTTGAAGACTGATTGTCATAATTCTTCCTTTCTTCCTTCTCTTCAGGTGGAAGGAAGGAAGGAAGGAAGGAAGGAAGGAAGGAAGGAAGGAAGGAAGGAAGGAAGGAAGGAAGGAAGGAAGGAAGGAAGGAAGGAAGGAAGGAAGGAAGGAAGGAAGGAAGGAAGGAAGGAAGGAAATCTCTGTACTTTACACTCCTGTGACTGTTTTTACTTATCACATTTTTTTTCTAGATCCATATTACTTAATACCATAGTATTTTCAAGACTAGAAGAAGGAATCAATACCCTATTCTTTAGGAGCATTCATTTTACAGGTATGTTTACCTATCCTGGAAATTCTGCATTTCTGTGTACTTCTCAAGGCTAACTCTAAAGTTGTAGAACTTGGAAATGTCTTTCAAAAATTGGACAAGACTTAGAAATTGGTGATCTGAGTTTACAGCCCAGATATATCTTGATTATATATAAGGATGATAGGCCAAATTATAAAGCACCCTGATTTTTTTTTTTCTTTTCTACTCCCCAGTTATTTTTTGTTTAGCCCAGGTTTACTCAGCATACAGAGAATTACGACATTCTCTGCTGGGGATTGCTGAGAACATTTAGGCATAACCAGAGAAACTAATTCAATTTATTCATAACAGAGATGATGCTGTCACTGCTTTGTGTGCTTTTTCTAGAATTCCTAACCTTATTTGCACTTCTGGAGATCTATGTGAAACGGTTGGTTTAGTCCAGTGGTTTTTTCCCATTCCCACTAGCCTTTCCCCTTCTCTTTTAGGGTCTCTAAAATAACCTGCTTTCTAACAAAAAAATGGCTGCCCTGGTTTGTAGAACATGAGTTTTCAGCTGCCAACCAGGCATAATGCTACTTTTGAGTATGTTACTCTTGCAGTATTGTTTATTTTGGATTTATGGCTGTTTCTTCCCTGAGAACTTCAAAAGGTCAGCTTTGTCTCAGTAAGAAACAAGGAAACTTTTGAAATCTCAGTCTGGAAAAAACTTTTTCTTGCCCATTTCTATTTTTACATAGAATTTCTTCCACTCTTAAGGTTTTGGAGTCAACTAATCTGAGATCAAAATCTCAAACAACTCACTGACACAGCTACCTCTTCTGCTAAACCTACCAGATGTGAAACTGAAACCAGTGTGTGAAGACCCAAGTTAAGCTCTAGAACCCTAAACTAATATCAGAAAGCAAAAATTCCTGTTGACATATCTGCATTATCCACTTGTCACCTTGACTTCCTCAGAGGTCAGGTGATGATTAATCACATTAAAACCAGGAGCCCACCAAAACATAAGGAAGAGCCCCAAATCTTCATTATAATGGCTCAAGTTCAAGTAAAAAAATATACTTGGACAGCTAAAACAAGAAATGTAGAGACAAAAGTGCATACATGGCAAATAATTTGGTATGACAATATACATGTAACAAAATCCTTATGTTTATATGTAGATTACAAAAGTACAGAAAGAAATAAATGACCTCAATTTTCTGCAGAATGTATATGTGTAATAGCAAGAGTAAAATTCAAAGAAGCACTTAACAAGGACATTCCTCTTTAGGTTGGGAACTGTACTTATTTTACAGAAGTTCTGCAGTGAAGTTTAAAAAAATCAGATATCTTTATGTGGGAACCTGTGCTTCAGTTTAATCATGGTATGATTATAATTGTAACATTTTGTCATCATCTGAATATCTGAATAAGGGGAAAGCATATTGGTTACTTGAAGCATTTCCTCTAATCTTTTGTCCTCGGAAGTCCCTGACTCCTCTAATTTTTGCTTAGGCTAACTAAAGCTAATATATCAAAGATGCTTATAATAGTGACTCATGGAGCAAACTGCTGCTCATATTCATGACTTATTCTGCCTCTAATAGCTCTCTTCTGTTATACTAAGTACTGTACCTAGGCAGGAGACTGCTGACCAAGAAAAACAAATATAGTCATCCATACAAAATGTGTATCTGGACTGCTGAGGTATGAATTCATTGCAGAATTTATTTTCCCATCATTTCAGGGAAGAAAATCAGTCCTTTCACTTGGGCGTGAGGAAGGGAGAGTCCGATGGAAATTAGCAGTAGAAAAGTGGAACCTGTATAGGTTCTGCATAAGTATTTCATATTTGTACTAAAAGAACATGGAGAAGAGTGAATACCTTCACTCACTGTTCTTTACTGCTAAAACTTGCTTTCAACAGTGTCCTGGAGTGACTTTGTGGTGCTTGTATCCCCAGCTGTTTGTCTATTTGTACTGGGTGTTGAGTTCTGCATCTTTAAGACTGGTTCCGAAACAAAGTGGGGGAGAGAAGTGCAGAGTTTTATCAGAAGCTGCACTCACTCCCCAGCATCCTTCTCCTGGACTGTGTTGTCTACATTGGACAGCTGGTGTGAGCTCTCCTTTGCTTTTTAGTTAGTTAGCTAGCTGAGGCAGAGAAGTTCCCTGGACTGAGGTTTTATTCTTTTTCATGGAACTGTTTTGAACCTGCTCTTGACTGAGAACCCAGACGAGCACCAGGAATTCCCACCACTGGCCCACTGGGGCCTGGCCCAAGCCACAACATTTTCCAGCACTGGCGGGACTGAGCAACCCACAAGACGGATTTTCTGAGTTTGTCAACTCCTCAGAGCAGTGAGAGGTTTTGTTACTTAGCATGGTTCATTTTTGTGCTGTGGAGTGCTTTGCCTGTTGAATAAACAGATTATTTTCCACTTCTCTCTGAGGAAATCTTTTCCTGGACTGGTTGGGGGAGGGTCCACTTGAGTTTGCTTTCTGGAGGAGTGCCTTTGGAGGTTTTCTCCCAAATTTGTCCAAACCAGGACAAATAGCTTCAGCCCCCTTAAGCCCACTGAGGAATCTTGTTGCAAGGAAGATGTGCCCTCAGTGGAGGAGGATCATGTCAGGGAATACTTAAACAAACTGAGCACATGAGTCCACAGGACCTAACAGGATGCACTCATGAGACCTGAGGAAGCTGGCCACTGTCATTGCAAGATTAGACTCAATCATATTTGAAAGATCAGAAGAACTATAAACTGGTCAGCATCAGCTGAGACTAGCTCAGCTGGTCAGAGCATGGTGCTGATAACACCAAGGTTGTGAGTTCAATCCCTATGTGGGCCATTCACTTCGGAGTTAGACTTGATCCATATGGGGCCCTTCCAACTCAGAATATTTTCTCTGTGATCTCAGTCCCTGGAAAGATTAAAGTGGAAATCTTACTGGAAGCCATTTCTAAACATATAAAAGTTGAAAAGAAAATTGGGGTTAGTCATTAAGTTATATGCTTAACCAATCCAACAGTTTATTTTGATTTTATCAAGGCTTTCAGCATTGTCTCCCATAACATTCTTACCAAAAAAATGACAAAGTACAGACTAGAAAAATGGACAAAGATGGACTGGATCAGGCAAGAAAAACAAAGCCAGATACCAACGTATGTAAGCCAGCAAACCAGGCCTTGAAACAAAGAAACTGTTACTAAACTGTCAAGCTCAAAGGCTTTCAATCAACAAAACAAAGTCCGTCTGGAGACTACTTACTAGATGTATAGCCCAGGGGTTTGTAGTACAAAATTCTGTCTGAATGGACACTAAGCTGGCCAAGGGACACCAATGTACCCTTGCATCAAAATTCAACAGCCTCTGGCTTCATTAAGAGAAATCTTTCCAGTAGGATGAGGGAAATGATAATATCTCTCCATTTAGCCCTGGTGAGGTATATCTGGAGTGCTAGGCCCAGTTTTGAGCTTCCCAGAGAAAGACATGGTATGAGTCTAGGAAAGGGTCACAAAAATTTAGATACTGGAGCTTCTGTCACAAAACAAACCAGAGAGCCGGCTCTGCTCAGCCTGAAGTTGAAAAGGCTCAGGAGAATTATGTCAATGCGCAAAAATACCTGACCAGAGGAGGTAAAGAACTTAGAGCCAGATTATTAGTGGTGCCCAAGAAAAAAGGAAATAGCCACCAATGGAAATAAACTTACTTCCCTTTAAACATTACAAAAAATATATTCTGTAAATCAAATTAGAATATGTTTACTGAAACCATAGTAATATACAGGCTTCTCAGAGAAGTTTTAAAGCCTGTATCCTTATAGCCATTAAAACCTCAACTAAACATGGTCCTGATGAACATCTGAGAAGGGGATTGGCTTAGATAATCTTCAGAGTTTCCTTCCTATCACAGTTGTTTTGTGGTACAGCAACA
Organism: Bombycilla garrulus; assembly: GCA_013400315.1. NCBI lineage: Eukaryota > Metazoa > Chordata > Aves > Passeriformes > Bombycillidae > Bombycilla > Bombycilla garrulus. The sequence continues at coordinate 47,112 of VXBU01001723.1, forward strand.
GAATCAATCTTAATAAACAGGACCCTGACTCTTGTTAGGGCTTGTACAGGCACATACATAAGGCTTTGATCCCAGTTAGAAAAACAGTTAAAATGTAAATTTTATTCAGTCTTAATTTTAAAATGGATATTTTTCAGGAGATACTTAGAATGCAGTACAAATGCTTTGTAATTTCTGGGATTGGATTAGCAAAATTATGCAGGAATTCCATTTAGAATTGCAACAGATAGTGATCTGTGGTGTTTTTCCTGGTCCCTAATTTGGTGTTTGACACTGCCTTAGAACTTTATCACTTGTTAAGGGACTTTTATCTTCTGTCTTCTTTAAGCCAATAATACCAGCGTTCAGAACAGTTGAAGCTGAGACTATCTTCCTTTTCTACAGTGTCCTTCACCACTTCCCAGGATTTAGTAAACTTTACTTAACAAACTTCCACTGCATAGAAAGGCTTTTACCACTCATTTATGTGCCATGCATATTTGATTTTTTTTGCTTTCCCTGAATGATTATATTTCCTTTATATGTAAGGCATAATACATAATCCAGTCTGTTTCCCCTTTTCTTTCCTTCACACACATACCAAGTCTTCCTTCCTTTTTGTGTGTTTGAAAGCCAAAAGCAGTGTATTCATCTAAACAGCTGGGTAACTTTCATGCTACATGCAAATCAGTTTAAAAAGTAACAAACCTCGGGAAAATGCAACAAAAACCTACAATAGCTCAAATTGAAGTTCCGATACAAATCTCTTACTGTTCAGAAAATTGTGTTCATTGTCTTTTAGTTTTAGAAAATTCATTACAAGAACTTCAAAAGGAGATGTATTCTTCTGCATTGTAGTATATTCAGAAATTCCATTTTAACCTGTGACTCTGTTCATTTGGGAGCATGCAGTGAACCAGCAGGACAAGGCTCATTTCAGAAACATGGCAAAGTAGGACAGTGTCCTACCAATGACAAAGAAAAAAACCAAAAATAAATAAATTTAAAGAGGCATACTTCCAGCTTTCTATTGACTTGTGTTCTTGTTTTTATAATACTGCAAAAGATATCATTTTTAAATGACCCCTGGCTAGCAAAACAAAACTGAACATGCAAATACTTCATTTTCATGAACAAAGTTTGTTTCTCATGGGGAAATACACATGAAGTATAGACTTTCTCCTTGCAGGAAAACAAACAATAGGAAATAAATATTGCATATACAGCAGTTTGGAATGATGGATTTAAATTTGTTCTCATTATAGCACTGAAAATGTTGCAATTTCCCTGACTTAATGCCAGTGTAATTTTAATATGGATTACAATCATGAGAGGTCAAAAAACTGAGGCTAATCTGCCAGGGGGTCATTGCTATTAAGTAAAGATTTTACTGGGCCAAATTAATTACTCTCAAAAATATTTGTATTTTCTAAAAAAATCCAGATCCTAGGGAATGCTAAGACTTCTTTTTTTTTGTTTTTTTTTTTTTTTTTTTTTTTTTTGTTTTTAAGAGGAACGTGTTTGTCTTCTCATCTTTTTCAGAAAGTAGCATAAGAATTCTGAAGGGAAAAAAAAATCAAGATAATCTGGTTTAAGTGTTCACAGTCCAAACATATACCCAGGAGTGCAAATTACTTGGTGAGCTTTTTCTAATTATTAATCCTTGCAAGTGTGACACCGCTCATAAGTGTAGCTCTGTTCTCGCCAGACTTAAAATAATCAGCAACTATTTCTGTCGCTGCCATAGTAGCCAGTTAATACTGGTGGCAAGAAGGAAGAATTGACCGTTTTCAGACTTTTGAAATACAGTTAGTAGTTGTTTAAAGAAATGTGCATTTTAATGTTTGATAAAGAAATGAATTTATCAATGTCATTAGGTTTCTGCAGGGAGACATTCTGCATGTGTATAGGAATGAAGCAATCAGGTTCTTACATCTAATTTAACTTGCTAAAGTGATCAGCTGTAGCTGGTTCAGGACTATAGCCTTTCAAAAATCAGAAAGCTTACCTGGTGATCCAGCCAAAATAAAGAGGCAGAGAAGAACTGGGACACTGGTAGAAAGCTATTTATTAAAATTGAAATAATTATTAAAAAAATAAGCTAATCATTATCACTTTCAATGAGTTTTGTGTTTTTTCCAGTAGAAATAGTGTAATAAATATTCATTGTGCAGACTTCATCTGTGAGCTTTGCATCGCAATGATAGAGCACTTGGGTTACAAAATTTAGGAACTGGACTTTTTTTTTTGTCAGAAGTCACAGAAACTTCTGATTTATGTTATCTTTCTGCAAAAAGTTATACTCAGGTTTGTTTTTATTAATAGGCTAACTTTAATGATATTTAGTTTTACAAGATGGGGGGGTGGATATATTTTCAAAAATTATACCTGCAATGGTAACTTTTTACTGTTTTATGGTTTTACAGTCACATTTCCTGTAACCTCTGTGTGTCTGAAATGCTTTTTGTTACATAGTACCACTCATTTCTCTGTAAGACTGGCAATCTGACTTGCACAGGTGCCAGATACAGGTACAGGCTCTAACTCCATCAGTCTTATTCTCAAGCAGATAGACTTAACACTGACCCCATCAGCAAAGATATCAACACATCACTCCTGCAGGGTCACGGATCCCATGCATTTAGGAAGTTGTCCTGACTTAACACTGCTGATCTCCCACTTAAGATGTTTTGTCATAGATTCACATCATGCTTATACACTGTATAATAACAATTGTAATTAGTCAGAAGTAGAAACATGATAGAGTTCAGCAGAACATTTTGGGCTGGAAAATGATAATATTTTAGCAAGAATCCACTTGCAGTCAATGCAATTATGTCCACTGTAATTATTGCAGTGGTGTTGCCCAAGTCCATACCTAAGGACTTTTAAAGTAGTAGTGGATGCTCAGTCACAGGGGAATTCATCTCACTTTGCTGAAAAATAAATACTCAAAGTTCAAGATATTTGAATGAGACCAACTGCCCTTTGAAAGATTCATGTTTCTCCCCAAGAAAGGAAAAATTTGACGAAAAGATCCTTGGACAGCTAGCTTAGTTGCTGACTACCAACTTCAGATGTCTATACAAAGTTAAAATGTATTCAACAATAGCTGTTTGTACCCTAAGAGCTTATAGTCTCAGGGGGAATTTAAAAGCATTTAGAAGATTTGTGCTCCTGATTCCCACAAGCTTGTAGCTTCTATTCATCATTGTACCTTGTGAATACCTTCTAGTGGTCATGAAATGAATCACATTTGTCATGTGCTGAATGGTCTTTCCCAGATTCCAAATTTTTGTTTTTAAATATTATTAAAATTTCACCTCTTGCATTGGTGTAGTAAATCTCAGGAGCAATGATGTTAATCATTAAGTAGATTTTTTTACTTCATTGAAATTTGATGCATTAATGTTGGTGATCTTTTTTTGCACATGAGAATAAGAAGACATAGTATACACAGAAATAAAATTGGGATATAACTGATAATGTATTAATCATTTTATGAACTGATACACTCAAAATACAGGTCTTAGACTTTTATATTTTTACCAATTAGTTGAATAGGAAATTAAGGCAATTAGAGAGTCACAGAATGGTTTAGGTTGGAGGGGACCTTAAACGTCATCTAGTTCCAAGCCCTCTGACGGGGGCAAGGATCAGTGATGGTGGACTAGGTTCCTCAAAGTTCCATCCAACCTGGTCTTGAGCTATTCCAGGGATGGGGCATCAAAAGAATACATTAGGTTTATATTCCATGTTTCTGTATCTGCACCTCAAAGATATATTTTACAGAATAGTTAATTAATTCATTTATTAAAACTAACTCTGCCACTGGCCCTTCCCTGCGAAGCAGATTCTAGCTAATTTACTGTTGAGATGGATTTTGTTTGCTTGTATTTTTAAGTGGCTGTCATATTTCTGTATATCTAAATCATTCACAGTTTGTCCTAGTGAGAAGAGTGGAGGAAAAGTGTAGCCAAGTTCCTGCTGAAAACTGCTGAGAAGGAGGCGTATTGGATTTGGATGGCAGCGTTTTGCCAGTGAGAGACTACAGTAGTGGTTTCTGTGAGAAGCTTCCCCTGTGTCTAATGAAACCATTGTCAGCTGGCTTCCAGACAGGTCTGCCACCGGCCAAGGGTGAGCCCATCAGTGATGGTGGTAGCGCTTTCCCTTTTAAGAAGGGGAAAAAACTGCTGCAGAACAGCAAAGAGAGGACTGAGAACATGTGAGAGGAAATCCTTGCAGACACCGAGGTCAGTGGAGGAGGTGAACAAGTGAACAAGGTGCCTATAGCCTGTGGTGCAGCTCATGGTAAGGCTGCCTGTCTTTCTGCAGCTCATGTAGGTCCATGGTGAGTAAGAAATCCACCTCCAGCCTGTGAGGGGACACCCCCCTTCATGAAGCAGGTGGATGCCCAAAGGCAGCTGTGGCTCTGTTGGCAGCCTTTGCTGGAGCAGGCTCCCAGTAGGACATGTGGCTCCGTGGAGAGAGGAACCCACTGGAGCAGGTTTGCTGGCAGGACTTGTGACCCTGAAGGGAACTCACACTGGAGCTGTCTGTTCCTGAGGGACTGCATTGAACAGAAGAGACCCACACTGGGGCAGTGTTTGAAGAACTGCAGCCTGTGTGAAAGACTCATGTTGGAAATTCATGGAAGGATGTGGTAAGGAGCTCACACTCTAACAGGGAAAGAATGTGAGGAATCCTCCCATTGTGGAAGAGGTAACAGACAGAAGTAACATTGAGGAAGAAGTAACAGAGCAACATGTGATGAGCTGGCTGCAGCACCCATTCTCCATCTCCCTGTGCCACTGTGGGGGGACATGAAGGAGAGAAAATCAGAAGTAAAGGTAAGCCTGGGAAGAAGAGAGGGGGCAATGGAAGGTGTTTTAAGATTTGATTTCATTTCTCTTTACCCTACTCTGACTTGCTTGGTGAAAAATTAAGCTAATTTCCCTGAGTCAAGTCTGTTTTGCCCATAATTAGTGAGCAATCTCTTCCTGTCCTTATCAAGACCCACAAGCCTTTAATAATATTTTCTCTTCTCTGAGTAGCTGGGGAGGGGAGTGGTAGAGTGGCTTTGGTGGGCACCTGGTGTCCACCTGAGCAATCCTATTGCTGAAAAACACAATCCTATTGGTTGAGATAAGTTTTGAGGATCTGTATGATGGGAAGAGTCTGGAGGCCATGAAAATTGAGTAAAGTCCTCATTATGAATAAAGCATCAAGATTGCACTTTACTTGGGGTAAAAATCACTCCTTGGGAATATTTTCCTGAGCAACAAAGTTTTCTGGCTCAACTAATTTTTTCTTTTTACTGCATTTGTTCATCAAACGAATTTTTTGAATCAGATTCATTGTGTCTTGAGACCTTTCAGACCAATACTTAGGTTTATTTTCCATTTTGAACATAAAATAGACCAGGTGCATGCAACAATCTGCTTTATAGCAACAAAATCAAGAAAATCCCTCCTGGATTTTCTGGTTCCAGATGAATCTTGGGATTTGGAAACAAATAATTAAAAATAATGCCTTTTTTCCAGCAAAATGAATACCCATAAAAGATAGGTTAAAAACAAATGAAACCACCCCTAAACAATGGGACATTGACCATGTATCAGAAGCTCCACTAAGAACCAAAAATGAAGTGCCAATAAATATAAGAAATATACTGGTGGGAGCAATAATTAATTAATGAAGTAATTAATATGGAACTTGAGTTAACAGATAGAGGCACATATAGATGAATGTGCAGCATAAGTAAAAGTGATAAATTGATTTTTATCAGTATTCAGAAGTTTTATAAAAATTCAAGAAACTTATAGCGTTTTTGGCTATCTGCTCGGTTCTGGCATATTAATAAACAAACATGGGATCTTTCTGTTTCAAATACAAAGAGAAGAAATTCTTATGAATACTGCCATTGAATCTTGCTGATTCTTTTGACACTACAGCATTTAGAGTTAAGCCAACCTCCCTGCTGCTTTGCAATGGAAACTGAATGGGAAAATTAAGGGTAAATTACCACCAGCATGCACGATATTGTGGACAGTCTCAAAATTTGCTCCTGGATGCAAGATCAAAGCATTTTACTTTCAGCAGATGTAACTGGAGGCTATTATAAACACTTGCCTAATGAACCATGTCCAGCTCCATGAACCATATCCAATTGTGTGAGTTTTGAAAATACTGTGCAGGACAGTTCACCACAAAGATATGCTGAAGATGGGATTTTTCTCCCAGTAATATTGCTTTCTATCTCTGGAATCCTCACCAGCCCAAAACTTGAATTACTCCAGAAAATTGTGTCAAGACTGCCAGCTCTGAGTGTGGGGATACACCATGATACATGCACTGCTATACATGTGGAGGTTGCTCTCTGAAACGCTGATTTCTGGCTTCCCACTTCTCCGCAGGGAACGGCACTTTCAGTTTATCAAAACCACATTGAGGATGTGGGAGCCACATTCTCATCCCTTGATCACTTTTTGGTGAACATTTTTCTTGCAATGCTGTGGAATGGCTTCCTTGCAGTACTCTGTTTCTGCATTAGGCACTTGGAACTTCCCTTCTCTACACAGAAGATAATATTGTTTTGAAATATACAGCTGTGCTTTCACAAGTAGCCTTTACACAGGTAACACATGCAAGACTGTATGGCATGGACTGTGCCACTCTCTGAGTCTGTTTTAGACATTTTTGGGTTTTTACCTCAGCGCAGGGAGCTGTTAATCAGTTTTTCTTCCTAAGAAATATGATCAAAGTTCAGAGTTAATTTCTGCAAGCAGTGGAATCGGCAAGAGCAGTCATTCTAAAAGGAGCCCACATTTGCTCTCCTTGTTCCTGTTTCAGGTTCATTGCACAGTGACAGGCTCAAATCTGCATGAGAATGCAGCCTTGGCAGCTTGCCCTGGCCCATCAGGGCTATCTTGCCCTGGCATCATCTCGGCTCTGCAACCAGGACATTCTTCTGGACTGGAAAATTTCTACCTCCTGCTGAGTAGCGACTTCACAACAGTCCATGAATAATATCATTTCAAGCTCCCCCTGCAAAGAATATCATGTCAAGCTCCCCCTGCAACTGTCATCCCGTGCTACTGAGTTCTCCAAAGGTTTACAATCCCCAAGTGCGTCTGTCTGCCCATAGCAACTGCTTGAGAGTTCTCATTTTGCCATTGCTGAGCCATAGACAGTCAGAAGACACTGACTGCTGAATGTGGAGCTGTGCAATGCATCGTCTTCTCCGTTTTAATGGTAAAACTTTGAGTTTAGTCAAGTGATTGTTCATTTCTGCAGTGAAGTTGGAGGCCCTATAAGTGCAGCCTCTTGAATTCTTAATATACTTGACCCTAAAAGAATCAGACTATTTCACCACTGTTTGATTTCAAGATGATGCTGACATATTTTATAGATTTGTCATATGTTTCATTGAAATAAAATTGAGCATTATTTCTCTGTATGATTACTGTTGAATGTTAGTTTCACACTAAGCATCTTGTTTGTAGTTCAGACATGCACCATTATTTCAGTCTGCAAAAGGAACACAGAAAAACACAAGGCCAGTGCATCCTACAGGACTGCAAAAAAAAGCCTTTATAAATTTTTAAGACAGATGAAAGTTTCTGCTAGGGCGGGATTTTTTTGTCTATTTGCCTCCTTATAACAGTTACCTAAGTTTTGAGAAATTATGATAAATTATCCAGAATAAGCCCATTTAAAAAATACTCTGGTGGGGTGTGAAGAATTAGAAAACAAGGTGTAAGTAATTCAGCCATCATTAGGCGGTGACAATAAGAAGAAAGGGAGAAACTGACAGAGCTGTTTAAATTCTTGGTTCTTTGAGACTCACTCTTTTAGGTTACATAAATCTGTAATGCTAGATTATATATATATGTACATATGTATATGTGTGTATATGTATTTGTTCATGCCTATGTGTATATCTCGATGATCCTTCTTGGTCCCTTCCAGCTCAAGACATTCTGTGATTCTGTGGTATGTATATATGTGTAGATCTGTGCCAATGAAGAATATTTAGTATGATTTTTTCTTTTATCATCAAATATGGATGCTTAACATGAATGCATAATGTATTCTGCTTTGACCCATGTTCATATGCATAAAATGGATAGTTCTTTCCTTGGCAGGTTTCCTGATGAATTAAATTGTTTTTTCCTTAAAAAAAACCCCAAAAGTTGTAAAGAGGCATTTGATTTTATTTTAAATCTCATTTAATTCAGTCTTAAAAGTATGACGAATGCCCAGATATCAAATGACCTGAAATAAAACTATGTGAGAAATGTATTATTGATCAAGGATCACTTGCAGAAATAATAGGCTTTCATTTTGTAAAGTAATAAAATGCATTCCTCTTGGAAGATGAAGATTGAACAAAACATAAAGGGTGAAATTGACAGGAAAATTCTTTTGTCCAGTCTGACCTTTCTATAGGAAAAAAAATAAAAGTATGATCCCTTTGTGGTAAGAGCTTTCTTTTCCATATTTGCATTCAGAATTGGGAACACAGAATTGACTTTTTGCTAATTCTCAGGACACTTTTTAAAAAAAATGAAATGCCTAATTATTTGCATGGGAAGGATGGTTTTAGAGAATGTACAATGTGATGAATATTTAGCAAATCGTGGCTGTATAATGTCTTGGGTGCCATCCAGATATTTTTTAATGTTAACATCCTAAATTAAACAGTGCTCTATTAAATTTAAGATAAGTCTGTGCCAGAACTTTTGACTTGAATGTCCTTCACATTTGGAGCTTCAGGAGGCAGAGTTTAATTTTCATACCCAAATGTGATATGACACAGTGAATCTGTCTATGCAGAACTCTTTAATTCTGTTTGATACTGGAGATGGTCCATGAGTCCCTATATTAAGACTGTAAAAGGTATTTTGTATCTGGGATATCTCTCTCTGTCGTCCTTTTACCTCATTTTTTTGGAATATTTTCCATGCTGCAATTTAAAGGATGGTGATCCAAGGTGACATCAGAGGGTTGTTAAATAATGAAGACCCTCATTTCAGGTGGAAGGCCCTTTGGACAAAATGCTGATTTGTGTTCAGCACAAAGCAGTTTGTCAAGTCATAACTCCAGGGAGTTGGTAACTAAGCAACAGATCAACTGTTACAAAACTTTGATCTCCTAATGATGCTCATTTGGGAACCTTCTGACAGGGAATTGTTTGAGGGCAGATGAGTTGTTACAAAGAATCTAGCATGAGAAATCTTAAAATAAAATCTGGCAAGAGAAACAAGGGCCAGGAAATGTCTTTGAGGATGTTTGGTTTTGTTTTTTATTTCCTCCTTTTGGTTGTATACGTTTTTGTTTGACTGATGTTTTTATTTGATTGATTTTGGGTTTATTTTATATTAAATGTGACACTTTCAATTGTAAGACCAGATAAGGAAGAAGCAAACTAGTTGGATACATTGTAGATAGACTCCATTTTTCTTAAGAAATCCATGAGTAGGATCACGAATTCTTTGGGGAACCTGACCTATGACCTATTATTATAATTCTTGAAGACTTGGTATGGAATTATAGGGTAAATATATATACAGATATTCTATAGTTTGAGAGATCAAGCTAAATTGTTGTATATTTGTTTTTCCATCATGAATGTCCAAACGTCATTTTTATCACCTATTTGATTTATATTTATTATTGTAGACATTATTAGATATTCTCTTTTTCTTAAATATAGCTCACGCTGTTCATTGTTTGACAGAAAGCAGTGAAGAAGGCCTTTGTGTAAGATTTATCTCAGACTTTTATAGAATTTTTTCCTAGGGATGACACATACCTAAAAAAAAGAATGAGAAATAAAACCATAAAACTCACAAATATCACAAAGTGATAATATTTGACCCCAAATTTTTTGTTATTTTTGGAATTGTCAGCTACCTAATGGACATAGTGACTCTGGAATAATTCCTTCCTGTGTCATTAGACCTCCACAGGTGTAACAGCTGATCTATATTAATCATGTAAATTGAAAATTTATTGATAATTTCAATATGTTATGAATAATATGAAGGCTAGAATGAGAATTTTTGGAAGTTCAGGAATAAAGGACACTTTATGGCTGTAATAATACTTTCTTTCTATTACCTAAATAGTCTTGAGTCAGGAGACTTCCAAGTCATGTTCACTGAAGACTTAAGAAAACATGTTTAAAAATACATGAGAGGAATGCATTATAAGGAATGTTAGAGATATGCCTCTATGTAAGGTAATTCAAATAGCCAATCTTTAAAACGGTAAGTTATATAGCATGACCTCTAGCTTACACTTGAAGGATTGTTTTATCACATATGAAATAGCTCATGAGCCTGCTTGTACGTTGCTAAATATAGACTAACCCTACTAAATTTGTAAATGAATAATTTGCTATGTAGATTTCATCAGAAGCTGGTGCTTATAGATATAAAGGTCTGAAATGTCCATTAAAGAAACTAATCTTATTTTTAGTAAAATATGAGGTAGAGAACTTTACTTGATACATTTTTGATATGAGAATGGAATATTTTTTACCAAGCTGTGCAGTCTTTATTTAAAATTATAGAGACTTCATCACATCTTGTGATAGGTTATGCCAGTATTTCATTATCTTCCAGGTGGAAAAATACAACTCTTTCCACTCGGTCTGATTGTGCATAGTATGAAAATCTGATCTAATTGTGCTCTTTTATTTCACGTGAGAACTCTCTCTTACTTTAATGCTTCTTTTGAGGTAAACATTTTTTTGGGGGGCAAATAAAATTGATTGGTTTTTTAAATTTTTTATACTTTATGTAATGTTTTGAGTTCTATATTTTTCAAGTTTTGTTGATTTTTATGTCATATTTGCTCTGAATTTATTAATAATTTCTGCTTTTTGTTTAGTTTCTCTGTTCTGAAATGAATTTTCAAGCTGAGAACAACCACTTGAATGTTTCTAGTAATAGTCTCACTAATTTCATTTACAGAACTAAATGAAAGAACTTCACTGTCTAACTATGGAAGGTTGCATTTGCTTTGCAGCAAAACCTCTGGTCTGAAGGTATCTTGCCTATTGGAAATGAATATCCTTTAAAGTCGGGTTTCCTTTTCTGCTTCAGATATATACCCATGGCTGCAAAAGTGTATGTTGTTCACAAAGCCTAAGGAATTCAGTTTGGCTTATCAAAATGATCCAAATTCATCATTACTTATCAGTCTTTTCTCCTGTCATACATGTTGAGTAACAATGCAGCCTATTATTCATCACTAGGTAGAAATGTGCAATGTGACAAGAGAAGGATAACTGAAAAGTCACTTTCAGGAAGTGGTATTTCCAAAACCTTTGCACTGATCTCTTGGAATTAAATATCTTTGGTAGATGATCAGATGAACAGGTAATCAGAAAGGGTAGATTAAATAGAGAAAGATGGATTGTATTTCTTCTTAAAAGTGTACAATGCAAGAAGGTCACATAGGATTGTTCTCTTTGCTCCTGAAGGAACAGAGGAATCATGCAGGAAGCAAAGAACACAGCCTAGGCTCGCTTGCATTATGTATTAATAAATGTCTGGGAAAAACAGAGTAATTGTCAGTGAACAGAGGCTGCTCGTCTCTGTATGACTGAGTCGCTTCAGGAAATGTTTCTGTGTCTCAGCTCGGCGTTAGACAGCTCTAGCTAGTGCAGTGTAACCTTTGCTAATTTATTAGCTTTTCTGTTCAGAATTGACTAAACTGTGAAATACAGTAAAATATCCTAATCTCAGCTGTGGCATTCTACTTTATATTGATGAAATAGTGCATGTTGAAACACAGGATAGCATCCTGTTCCAAAAAAATACGAGTGAGAAAGAAGAGATGAGAAGTATCCAAGATATGCTATTCTATAATCTCAATACCTCAGCCAGGAAATCCTTCCTGAATCTGTTGTGACTCTTAAATTCTGCAAACTATATGTGAAAGACAAGTGTTCATGGAGAATAAGGGCCAAAAACGTGGTCTTTTACTAGGAAAAGAGCTGTAAAAGATTTCTTTCTCTGTGACTTTTAAAGACGGAATCTCTTTGTGCATGTAAATTAGAAGTGTTAATTCTCTTTGTTGTGTTATTGTGTGAGATGCTCGCTTCTGAAAAACGCCCAGTGACCAGGGCAGGTCACCAGCAGGAGACAGATTTAGGTGGCAGAATAGTAATGAAGCCACGTCTGAGCCCCAAATTGCTGCAGAGGGTTTCTTCTTCATACCTCTGATGTATCAGTACTGTCAGTATTGGCTCAATGGCACATTCAACAGCAGGCGACTAGTGGGGTCAGAAAAGGTAGAGCACCCAGGACAAAAAGTAGTCCTGCAAAGGCACACCAACCCTCCCAGCAAGGCAGCCCAATGCATCCATGGTTTTCCAGCTGTGATGCAAGAGGAATGTCCAAGTGCTTGTTTTACAGCTGTTTCACTCTTTCATTTTGAGTAACATAACTAAAATTCATATGGATGTCTAGCAAAATGTCCTGTGGAATTTTTTAATCGTTTGTTTCCCTATAGTTCTCCAGCTGTGACAGTGACTGATTGAATCTTACAGGGGTACAGAATATGCTTGAAATACCTTTTACTTTTACCTTAGAAAATATACAGAATTTCTTCATGGATTCAAAGTTCCACAACTAAACCATATTCTCTGCTAAATTTTGGTTACAGATTATCCTGGCTTTCCTGTTGAATTTGGACTAGATACCAATTACATCTTCAATGTCACCCTGCTTTTTATTGTTCTCTTTGTTTATTTTACTCTTACATTTGCTTGTTTTGCTGAAGAACTGCTCTGCATTTCTGGATTTTGCTGTAATTCTTCCCTACTTTGTTGCTAACCCCAGCAGTACATGTAAAGGATTACTGCACAATAAATAATTAATCTGACAAATTTAGCCTCTTCAGAAAGATTTCCATTAATGCCTTTGTTTCACAGAAGTATTTTTGGAATGTGGCTGAATTTTGCTCCATATTAATCATGCACCTCTGTGACAATTTGCTATTTGTAATTAGGACATGTGGGTTATTTGTGAGAGCCTGGCTAAGTTACGTGTTATTGCTTCTATTTTGCATTTGGCTGTACAGACAAAACCCGGCATACAACTGCTTGCATGAACATGTATAGAGCCAAATTTCTGTGCTGGCTTTATTCCATGGTTGCACCACCAGAGAATTAGGCCCTTTAAATTAAATTCCTGCATCTCTTTAAATAGAGTTTAACATTTACACTCTCCAGTAATGTTTATGCCAGATCAGCAGGAGTGGAAAGAGATACAAGCAAAGCCAAAAACATTTGTCTAAAATTTGGTTAAGTAGTCATGGACAGTTACTTGAAATAATAACCCTGAGTACCGTTTGTCATCACTGATCATTAGTAGTTTTATTAATAGAAATCTTACTGTTTCTTGTGTCCAGGATTTATTATGAAGTGAGGACTCAACTTTTATTGGAACACTAATGTCTAAGATGGTGTTTGAACCTGTACTTTTCGCTTTTCCTGGCATTCTCTTAACGACAATGACTGGCTGTGGATACATTCTTGAGTTCAGCAATAACTACTAAAGCTTTTACCTCTAACTGATTTTCTTTTAATAATAACACATTCCATTTTACATTGTCTTTTTCATATTCAGCTGTTCTTTCAAATACTAATTACTCCATAAAAAACAATCTTACCAGATGGATCAATCATTGTCCCTAACTTTCAGGCAGAAATAGAAAGGAATCTTCAGGCTAACCTTTTAATTTTGGCTGCCTCACATTGTGGACTTTTTCATAAAACCTGGGTGACATTATGGGGTGCGCAGCATTTGTTTATCCCCGAATGGAATCTCTCCATACATACAATGTCCTCTGTGTTCTGTGACTCTGAAGTGATGAATGTGAGTCAGTTTAAAAAGGAATATTTGAGGCATTTTCCCTAAGGATCAGTATAAGACAACAGCATTTAGATGTTTATAACTCCCACTTCTGTGCTGAAATTTTGTGTATTGATTGTTCCTTTGATTATACAACAAATTATATAATGCATGTATGGATCAAAGGAATTTCAAGCATTGTACTGTATGGCATTTGCAAATTATATGACATGGCAGGAAGTTACTCTGGTTGTCCATGACATTCCTCTGATTAAAGCACACATAATATAAATTCAGTGAATAGTTATACTTAGATATTTTGACAATGGTGAATAACATATGTGCTAATATGTACAGAACAGAATAAAAGATTGGTTAAGATTTAAAGAAGTGACTAGTGGTTTCACACATGTAGCTGGAGGATCTTGGTTCTCACTGTGTGAAAGATTAACATTTCCTCAAGAACTCCAGAAGTTCATTTAATATAATCCACAGAATAAAGCCAGTTCTCTTAACCACAACAGCTAGTAATTTTAGAAATATATAGCATTGAGCTACAATATTTATTTACTATACCCATCTAGCTGACTGGGATCCACAGATCTCATCCCATCCAGACTGTAGTTTTTCTGGCTACTCTGACACAGCCAGAGTAAGGTGTTTCAACGTCATTCTTTATTTCTTAATACAAATAAGTTGTATTAATAATATTTATTAATATAAATAATACCTTTTTTCCCACAGTGGCAGCAACAATCTCAGAATCAGTATTTACCTTGGGTGAATACTGAACAGAATATAAAGTCATATTAGGGTAGATATGCAGGAGTATGGAAATTGGCTAACATCATAAATGTTTACATCAGAAGAAGGGTGCAGACATCTGATCTTCACTAACACTGGACCTGGAAGAAGCAGGAGCATGTTAATGTGATATGTGCACTCATTAGACTCCTGTGCCAAAAAGTCAGGACTATCCTGTCTTGTGGACAAAGTATCCTGTCATAGCTGGCCCATACTATGTACATTCTTCCTGATTCTGGCCTGAATCTGTGGAAGGGAACAGTACAGCTCTTCCCTTGCAGTGTAACTTCAGGACAATGGTGCATTTCACTGCACTGATATACCACAAAAAATGATGTCTCCATCATCTCAACCCTTGCTTGCTTCCTCTCACAAGCTTCCAGAGGAATTCTGTCCAAATTTCTCTCAGTAAAATGGTGATCAGGACAACTATCACTAAGGAAGCCAACAAACAAGCACAAAATACGAAGAACATAGGAGAACTATCCTCATAAGCACTGAAAGGGAAGGTGGATGACTGGAATCAGCCGGCTTGGAATGGCACATAAATAAGGGTTACCACACCTTTTGAAGTGACAGAGTGCTTGCTTCCTTGATGACTTTGAATTGAGAAATCAGCAGAAAAATTCTGACCATGACTCTGCTGATAAAACTGTATCAATATTTTATATCTTACTCTCCTCTATTTTCTAACATATCCTCCTGATGTTTAAATGGGAATTGAACCATACTCAAAGATGTGCAATAGATAAAAAGCAGTATTTTCAGCACTACTTATTCACACGTGAAGCCTCTCAATCTTCTGCTAACACCCTCAAAGAACCCAATTATCTACACAACTCAACTTGTAGGTATATTCAAAACCTAGCAGGTCTTTCTGCCTTTAAAACATTCCATCCCTCCTATATTCCTCAACACACTAGCAATTTTTGTGTGTTATTTACCTCATATTATGGGAAAACTTGCACTCTAAATTAAATTATTAAAATTATTATATTAAAATAATAATTTTTTAAAGAAAAATATAGGCTTTACTTCAATTTAAAGATTAATTCAGGAAATATCTTTATGAGGAAGAAATTAGAAAGTTGTAATATATAACTTCAAGAGTCACTTTTCAGCTCTTAAATGAGTCTTGATTGTCTTCAAAGACATTGTTTTATGCTTTTTCCTCTTTCATTTGCAATATTATCAGTGAGTATGTGTATGCGCATATGCATGCGTATATATCATTAGTGCAGGTGTTGGAGCTGGCACTGCCCAGCAGTCTCTTCCATATGGGAGTTTTCTGTTTGAAGAGCAGTATTTTTAATCCTCAGTTTCTGAAGGCAGTCCCAGGTGGGTCACGAAGAAAAGATACTTCAGAGTATTCAACAGTTAAACAAAAAGTTTCCCCTGAAAAGTCCTTTCAAGGAAATTGCAATATTAGATGGACTGATTCACAGGAGTAGAGAAAGTTGTGGTAAATGGATGCAGGCTTCCTTAATTAATCTCTGATTTTATATCTGTACATATGTTCTAAGTACTTTTATCTTAATCAGATGTGAATCCCAGTGCACTTATGATGGGTCACCTGGGCATCTACAGCATTCATGACTGGCTCCAGTCCCATGAGCATCAGTGGAAATCTGGAGCTGTCTATAGCCCCCATGGTCAAATGCCTAAATGTTCTTATTGCATCACAAGAGCAATTTACTCCATAACATTCTGCACAGTAACAGCATCCAGTCCTACTCATGGTTATCCACTGAGCCTGTGTGCAAGTGCCTTGTCTATGGGGGAAAAGAGCCTCTTCCTAATAGCAGCTAGTTAATCTGAACTGGTTTTGTGATCTAGATCTCTCCTCCTCTTTCCTCTAAATAAAAAGGTGACTTCTATGCAGAAGTCCCTAAATATTTACAAATGTATTAAATCTTTCGGTGTTCTGTAGTCTGTTTTCAGAATATTTTATTGAGGTTCACCATTTCATGGTACAACTAATCTATGGGGTTCCTGTTACTGCCAGGTTTCTTTATGACCTCAAAAAAAAAATCTTGATGTTTCAATACTAACCTTTCTCCTTCAGTCCTTTTAATCTTAGGGTTTTTAAATAGCAAAATCAAAAGTTCATGGTGTGTAACTACAAGGAAACAGGCTCCATTAGAGAAAATTTAAAGTTCTCATTTTCCAAGCTGGTGCTTTTATCTCTCCAATAGCTGTAGTTTACCAACAGTCTAAACTCATTCATATAACACTGTGGTCAGAAATCATCTTTAAGCTTTTGACGGATGAGCTGAGTTCAAGATATACTCTTTTGATTTCCTTCTGCAGGCAATTTATATGTCATGGTTATCAGAAAGGTTGTGTATTACAGGAACCTTGGCTATGATGGAGGGCTTACTTGAAATTTTAGCAGAGTCATTAAAAGTGGCAGTTGTGGAGTTGTTACAAGATTTTTTTAAAAGAAGACAGCTAGAGAAATACTGGTATTTGAACAGTAGTCTGAAAAGTTTGAACATCAAGACTGTCCTGGCACCCCTTCCTAGAATTTCATGGGTTTTAGAATAGAACTGTTCTATTAGATAGGTAATTGAATGAGCTGTCATTTACCCATTCATAAGAAATATTCATGCAAGACTCTTAAAAATCTTTATGAACATTAGGGCTAATAATATTGTGAGGGGAAAAGAAAGCATTTCACATACTTTTTAATAAAAAAATGTAAATCCAGAGTGAACAGTGACAACAGAGGAAAGTAAAACATTACAAGAACACACTGCTCTTGAATCTTTTGTCAGGATCTTGCAGTGTTGGTGTCAAGAACACCAACAGTATCTATGCCATGCTATGTATTTAATGTCAGAAATCTAACATTTAACACAACCTGAGTGCAACATAGTCAGCTGGACTCCTTAGTTCCTACTAAAATCCCTTTTCAGCTCAGCTCTAGCATTCTATAGTGTGAAAGGCAAGGATAAGCTTTTTAAATAAATATTTGAGTGCAGTTATATTATTCCTTTAATTTACTTTCTATGTGTGTGGTGATATGAACTTTACTGTTAGAATTTCATTTGATGCAGGCAAGAATGTACTGAAACAAAAATATGCAAATATGAAAATATGCATCTGCACTCCAAATCACATAATAATAATGACAGTTCCTCTTTTCCTTACAGTGCAGACTATTCAAAGCAAAGAAGGACCCTATCAAGAGTCCTGCAGTAAGAATTGTCCACAGTTACTGAATGTTGTGCTGGTGTGTCCTTTCCTTGGGAAGAACAAAGATAGAAGAGACTTCTGAAATGACCACTTGCTTAAACTCCAGCACTCAATTTTTCTATCAAGTCAGAGCTCTTCATAACAGTTCCCTTTCTCAGACTTCTTCTGTTGAAGCTAGTGCTACAAAAGCAATTCTTTAGGAAAATAACACATAAATGCAATTTTTTTGCCTTGTAAGCTTCTTTCTTTCAGAAAAGTTCATATACCACATGCTATCCTCTTACTAGTTTCAGCAACTGATGTGTAATTTTGCTTCTTTGATATGTATTTTCAGCCGGTTTAGAGATGATGTGTTCTGTTGTGCTGTGTTCATAAAATAAATATGAACTGTGCTGAGCTCTACAAACATTATCAGCCTCATGGAAGCTAAAAGCAAAAGTCACATACAAGTATAGCTGGGTTTAGTAGCAAGTGTTTGTCAGTTATGTTAAATTGATCATTTTGTCCTTCAATTTTTCTTCCTTATTTAAAGCTTGGTAGTTTGAAATCACAGATTCTATGTTGAAATGTATTAACCAAAGATCAAGATGACGAACTTATCATCTCCGCAGTAACAGGATGTCTTCAAAATAGCCTTTGCTTTGTACTAACCAATATAATTAAGTTTACTTTCTGCTACAATCCACACATGCTCTGTTGTTTCAAGAACTGGAAAGACAATCTCTCAAATAATACAACAGCCTTAAGCCGTCAGCTGGAAAAGTGCTGGAATGTGATCTACAGGAAAAGGGGTTTCGTAGGACAGTTGTGGGCAAAGAATAGGTCTTGGAACACCATCTGAAGACAGATGACATTTTTTAGTCTCAGACTGGAACAGAGTGAAACCAACTATGTTTGTCACCTTCTGAAATTAAATTCTGTGATGTGGCTACTCAGAGAAAAATGTGTTCCATATAACTGACAAATTCACCACTTCCAAATCCTCATAAATGACAATATTTCTCAATGTAAGAAAGCCTTCAGGCTTGTTCAATCTCCAGTTCCTTAGAATTTAGGTCAAGCTAAAGTACAAACATATTTGTTGACATCCAACCTAAGAGAAGTACAGTAACTTCTCAGGATGACTTTTTAATCTTGATTTGCATATAGCCTGAGTTGGAAATAACAGACAATTAAAAACTATCCAATAAAACTAGCTAGAGAAATGTTGCTGTATTCCAGAATATACTTCATTTATGTATAGAGTGTTCATACTTCAACAAAAAATGCAAATAATTCTGGAGGAATATTTTAATGTGCTGCAATCTTGCATTACATTCTTAAAAGAAAGGGAACTGGGTTTTTAGAGCAAAAATACACAAAATCACATATTTCTTTGTGACCTCATGGGAGGAAAAATATAGTTTTTGCAAATACTTTCTGCAACTCAAAATAATTAAAACTCAACTTCAAAAAATTCAGATAAATATTCAAAAGAATCATACAACTGTACTTGTCATTTCATAGTCTCCTCCTTTATAGCTCACTGCTTTATAGCCCACAGTGCTATCCTGTTTCATTCACACTGAGTCAAAGCCTCTAGTTCTGTAAAGATTAATGGATGTGTACGCTCATTGTACTCTCTGAGGTGTTTCATTGATGCCAATGGAGCTGGTTGCAGCGCAGAAAGTTAAGACAGGCATTAGTCTTTTCAGGATCAACCTCTAAGCCTATTATATCAGAGCACAAAATTAGGTTAGATTTCACTCTTAGTCAGGTTACTGAAGCCCTGTTGCCTAAACCATTGTGATACACTTGATACAGCTGAAAAAAAATAGTGGAATTCAACACAAAAGATAAAATACTTTAAAAGGAAGAGTGCGCTGAGGCTTACAATGTTATTATGTAGCTTAGGCAATTAAATCATCTAACTTTTGGTGAAAGTCATTACTCTTTTGAATGATCATGTGCCAGAACTAAATTTTAATGGCTTATACTGTTGTCTTTAAAATGGTCGGACTTGTTTCAGCCAAGAACATTCAGTTTATTTCCTTAGTTCTAACATTATCTATTACTGAAAAAATGACCTTTAAGTGGTCCCCAGAGCACTCATACACTTTGTTCTAGGAATACAGAGAATCTTGAGTATTGTCAGCTGAAACAGTTTTTTATATACTTTATTTTTAGCAACAGCTAAAGTTCATGCTGCTCTTACAGAGACTATTGAGATTGTAGGAAGATCAAAAGCTGAGGCAGAGAAGACTTCAGGAGCAAATCAAAATTTGAAATCTAACTTCATATATAAATTAAGCTGCCATTCAAGCTGCACTTATTTGTACTGGGGTTTGTAGAAGTAATTACTGTGAAAAGAATTTGCAAAATACTCTGTAGTGCGTCTTATCTCTGTGAAGTCTGAAGATGAGAGAGAGTATAAGTTAATCTTTAACATTTTTTTTTAAATGGCAGTCTCAGGTAGAGTTTGGAGAAGGACAGCTTTCCCCCAAATGTACTGTTCAAAATAAAACTAGGAATGCAATTGCTTGAATTAGTTTCTCTGCAAACTCTGATCTGGCATCTTCTCTAAAAACTTTCAGTGTTGCTTAATGGTAAAGATGGTCCAAGCTGCTGTGGGCCTGGCTGGATCCCTGACCTTGCAGCTGTCCTGGATATGTGCTTACTCTTGTCAAAGGCCAAGTTTTCCCAGAGAAAACAGAGGGTGAAAATGTGGAGGTTTGTTTTTTGAATGTTTAAAAAACTGGTGAAATATTTAATACAAGCCTTATACACTTTCTGACACCCAATGTCTTTGCAACACTGTTTGGAACGAAGGTAGTGTTTTTTCTTATTTCATGAAAAAGGAGTTGGTTCAGCCAGTTCTTTCATTTCATTTTAGAGATATATCTCTTGTTCAGGCAAACCTGGGAGAATTTTTCTTTTCACTGATTTCAAAGGAAATGTAGATAACCAAATCTAAAAGAAATATCTACACAGTCTATCAGGAGGTAGACCATCTATTGGTAGACATTATTTGTGCTGTTTTTCAAACTGGGACTTGGCAAAGAAGTGCACAACTAGAGTACACCTGGAAAAAAAAAACAACACAAAAACAACAAACCAATGTTCATTGTTTATTTGTCACCACAGGGGAAATCTAAGGAAGATAAAGGGTGCACCTTTTTGGGGTTTTCTCACCCCTCACAAACCCATCCTTCCCCTGTCTTCAGTTCCTTCTGTTTACTTACCAAATAAAACCTTGTGGTAGTATTTTCTATTTAATTTTTATTTCATAAAATAGATTTGATTCTTCTGTTTTTAAACAAAGGTTTGCCCTCTCACGTGGACACCCACAGACAGATCAGACACCACACTGCTTGACCCATGCCATGGGCTGTCCCTGTTTTGTTCAATACTTGGATTTGCAGTGAAATTCACAACAAGATTTTAACTTCCACCTCACAACTCTGAAGCAGCTGTTAGCCATGAAGAGGTATCTTGGGGCTGATCAACCCCTGCCTAAGAGGAAGCTCCTAGATAGCAAAGATCTGATTAATCCTAAGAAGCTGTTTTAAATAAAATAAATTTGTTTTATCTCAACTGAATCTAAGCTTTCAGCTCAGTAGAACTCAATCCCCACTTTCTCTTTGTGTGTTCCATGAAATATTATATTTTTATCTATTACCAGTGGAGAAACTATTAAATAATACTTGCAATGTCTTTACATTTATGAGTTGAAAAGCACTGATTTCTGCATTTATCTTTTATTTTATCTTACGCTAACTGTCTAGCTTTAAGATTTCTGTAAATTAGATTTTTTTTGTCTGGCAGATGGAAGAATAAGATGAAGAGCCATGATTAATTGACAATTGTTCTTTATTGCTGTGCACATCCTTGCCTTTTAGCCAACTAAACAAAAAGTAAAATGTTGCATACAACATTTGTAAATAAATAAATGCTGAATATTTAAGTCTTTAATACCTTGCTGTTAGTAGAGATTTCATTGAACTTTACCATTGAAGACTATATTTCTGTTTGTATGTTGCCCATAGTTACCCACAATCAGATTTTAAAGAATAACTTATTATGCTCTGAAGAGCATTAACTTCAAGTAAAGAGGCTAATAATTATTAAGGTGATAGAAACTGTCAAAATTTAATAAATGAAAAGCTGCAATGAATATTAAAAGTGTATTATACAGATGTAAACAAATTTTTATAGCAATTTAAGGTATTTAAGGCACAAAATATTTCTGTTCCTTTATCCAAACTCTAAAGGGAGTATGTTGTGACTTATGTAATTGGGTAACAAATACCAGCACACATATAAGATATTTGTATTGTCAAAGTTGGAATATTTTCAATACATAATTCATGAAGTATGTGCACTGGGTTAAAACTGCTCATATTTTTTCTCTATAAGGAAAGCACTTCTCAACACTAGCCAAACTTTTATGCATCTGTAATTATTTTGAGCTGTAATCAATCAGTAAAACTGTAGATTTCATTCAGTAACAGCTAAAAGTAACCCCTCTCAGTTTTCATTTAAGACTTCCCACCTTCTTCTTGTCTTTCTCTCCGAGTATCTGCTGATAATTATTGATGTGTTGATGGGATATTTGAATCTGCTTCTGTGCATACTCTATGAAAGTTCCTTTCTCATAAGTTCTGATAAAAAAAAATCCTTTAAAACACAAGAAACATGGGTGTCAGATGCACAGGTGGCAGATTGCTCTTGGATAAGAGGTCAACGGCTGGAGGGAAAATCTATTTTTTCTAAAAGCTTTTAAAATATAGCAATTGCACTAGTACTATAGCAGAACCCTTGCTGCATGTTGTGGCAGCTGCTCTTTTCAAAGGGTAGTCATAAAAAGGATAACTTGAACGTGGAAGAGCTGACAGTAACAGTAGTGGTGTGTGACTAGAGCACTCGCCGTGTCTAAATGGACCAAAACCCCCATCCCTCTCCACACTTGAGTGCATCAGTAGCTAAGGCAACATTTAAGTGCTGATGCAGCACTTAAATTAGTCTCCCTTATTTAAGGTCACTTAGGCCTGGTTATTCAGCCTCAGACTTGATTGGTTTTAGTAGATTTTTATATTGAACTTGTTAAGCAATCGTGAAGTATGGATGTGTGTCAGACATACATAAAATAGATCAAAGACTTGGCCTTCCAAGATTGATTTTTTACCTGCAAAATGATAGAGATCCCACAGTTAAAAACCATATTTATTTTTACTTTTCATATTTATTCTTATTTTCTGTTGAAAGAATTGCCTGCATTCAGCCCTAGAGCAATAATGAAAAATAGCTTTTTATAGAAGAATTCCCTATTGCTGATTTTAATCTTTAAATGCACAGTATACATGAGCAAATAGAAAAATAAGGGCATTTGATATTGAGACATAGTGTGGAGAGTGATTGTTTCCTTATACTGATGATTCTTATTCCCACAGTACTGTAGAAGTGTGCAAAAGTTTGTAGATGGCACACTGTGGGAATTTTGATAGTAAAGTTAGTTTTATTTGTTTGGTTTTGCATCTGTAAAGTTAGATATTATTTTATATTTAAAAACATTTAAGGCTATTATAGTGCTTATTATTCCAGGGTTTATTGAGACACCTCTGAAAATAATAGCATTTCATTTTATTGTTAGCCATATTTTTAAATATGAATAATACAACATTTTGCTGAACAATGATTTGCCTTGACCACACCAGACAACAAGAAAAATCCTGAATTATATTTCAGTCAGTATTCCACCTAATGTCTGTTAAATGCTTGTTGGATTTTCTTTTTCAATCTCATAAAGGTATATTAGTTAGTTGTTTAATTTTAATGCCTATTTTGTCAACATTTCTAATTTTGTATACACTTACGGAAACCCACAAAGTGATTTGTCAATTAATACATATCATACTGTTACTGTTTTACTAAACTTAAATTACCTGCAAAAGTGAAATGTACAATTAGATTAAAAATTATCCAATTTATTTTCCATGTTATCTAAGTAGTATATTCTTCTGAAATAAGAAATTTTACTTAATGGTTAAGTGAAATTGTGTTTGCCTATTCTGTAATCACAGTTTAAGTATGTGAAGAACATAACCAGACTACATTAATTTAACATAGTCCAAGTACAACAAAAGTACTGTGCTTCTAAAGTGGTTCCAGGCTTACTGAGCCAAAGGAAAAATTTGCTATGTTCACAAGGCTTGAGGATAATTTTTTATATGACTGAAAGTAATTGATGAATTACATAGAGTGACCTTTGCTCTTTATTTGTCACTGTGTTTGGTGGGTTTTATGTTTCTTTTTTCCCCTTCATCTAATGCAATTTCCAGCACTGACAGGAGATCATCTCTATCGATTGTTTAAAGAATAATACTTCCTGTTAGATTGTTAAAAATGCAAAAAGTTGTCTTTTATTTTTGCTTCTGCAAAAATAAATACAAGCATGGGTGGAACATAACTATTTCTCATTCATAAGAAGAAGGAAAGAAAAAATGGGAAAACCCTACAGTTTATGTGATTTAGGCCCTAAAATTTCACTTCTGGTTTTCAAGTCAATTCCATATATACAACTTTCAATGAAACAGAAAACCTCCTTGCAACCAGCATTCATTTGTTTCACTATTAATTGCTGCTCATTTGAAACCCCATTGGTAAAAATGCTATGAAAATTGATTTGCCACTTTGAAATACGGTAGGTTTAGTTCTATTCTAGTAACAATGACATATTGTTTCACTATGTGATAGCAGAACAAAAATATAATCTCTTGGAAATTATGTTACTGAGTGTTTGTAGCTGTCATTGTAGCTTTACTTATGCCATTTTTCTCTTTAAAAAAATCTGCATCTGATGTTTCCAGTACCAATGTGTTTAGAAACACAGTGTCAATATTAACAAATGACAGTTTGAATAACTACACTAAAAGATATTTTATTCATTAAAAATCTTCTCAAACATGCTAGGGATTATTTGTTTAGATTTTCTGTAGGATGTTCATTTAATGTCTTCTATCTTTAAATTATGTCAACTTCTAAATGCAATTACTAAATGTCTTTTTGTTTTTCTAACAGCTCTGTCCCTCTGTTTTGTCCTTATTAAGCTTTAAGGTCTTCAAGAGCACAGTCTAACATGAGCAAAATATTGCAGAAGTAAACATGTAGGAAGACAGATGTTTTGCATATGACTTTTAATTAAGAAAATATTTGAGTGATTTTATGACCTTCTCAATGTCAAAAAAGAAAATTTTGCCTGAGGGTTAATTAACATCCTGCAGCTTTTATGACATTGCAGCTATTCATTGCTGGATTCTTGCTAACAGTAAGAACTATTTCACATTCATATTCACTTTTTCAAATTCAATTAAACAAATCTCATGTATTGTTCTCTACTAAGGTAATGTATACACTATCACACAAAAGGCACAAAAATACACTAAAAATAGGGTAACATAATGACTTTCAGTCTATATTTTATTAACTCATAGTAGCCAGAGAATTCTTTTATTTTTCTGAAATAAATTTGTGGACATAGTGTATGTACCTTCTTTTGCATTTAAAATTAAGGAATTGTTCTCAGTCACATACTCATGCATTATTCCTCACACAATATTTTCTAAAGATAATTTTGTAAAAGAGTGTGCTTTTATGTGTATGCCAGAAAAAAAGATGTATAATTTAAATGAAAATATTTATATATACGTAAAAAGCAGCAATATATATAAAAGGGGATAATATATGCATTCAGAAATGGCATTAATTTTTTTAAATTTATATACTTGTTATAAACAGTTTAAAAGCTGCTTTATGATAATTCAAAGAAATGCACATTGTTCATTCAATGTTGAATAATATACACAAGGAAAGAGACAAAATAAGGTGTATTAGTTACTTTAAGGTTTTATAATCTGCTGTAACTTAAACATTTGATAAATTATTTTCCTTTTAAACCTCCTTTCTTCCCAATTTTTTAGACAGTAGTTGCATCAAGATTGTTTGCTCCTGTGAGGGGGAATCACAGATATTATGATACCTGAATTGGGATTCAGATCCAATCAAAGGGGTTCACACAAAAGGTAAGGGACTAGTTGTCTTCTGTGTATGCATGTAAGGTAGATGTCTGTCTGTACAAGCCTGTTTTAATTCTTAGAGTCAAGGGAGAGCTGATCAGCTCAGATCACATGGTGAGCCATCCCAAACTAAATGAACAGCTAGGATTGCCTTCCTTGCATGGAGACAGCTGCACTGAGATGTCCTGATCTTGAGCTAAGTATTACTTCAGCTAGCTAAGAATAGGGTCCAGGGTCTTTAGAAGCCCTAGATTAGGTCATGAACCTCCACCTGCTGCTTCAGAAGATGAGGATCCTCCCACAGATGTGCACTGTGCCCTCTGGCTCTGTGTAGGCAGTCCAGGAGTGTTTCAAGTGGTGCTGGATCCTGAGCAGGAATAAGGAGTCCCTGCTCTTTTCCCAAACTGGCAAATGACCTGCTTGGTGGCTGGAACCAGTCCTTTGTTTCTGAGATCTACAGAAAGACATTTATAAAACCAAGACCCAGTAAGGAAAAGCATTAGATAAATGTCCTAAATTCTTTTTATAAGCCTTAAAGTACTGTTGCAATGTAAATTGCTTTTAACAATCTAGGCTTGGTTAGAACACTGGATTAGATGTCCATACAACAGCAGAATACTGTTATGTGAAAAACAATATTCTATATTTTATATTTTAGAATTATTAGCTACATTATATCTACATACATATTAAGAAATAGGTTACTCAAAATTTTTGAATCCTATGGTAGGGAACAACCTCAGTAAACCAGCTAGAAATCAAGATGAATTTTAATTGACAAAAGTTGGGAGCGTTGTCTTGCACAGATATCCTGGCAGTGATGGGTGAATTTAAATGACTCAAGAGGCTCCAGGTTTTCTTTTAAAATTAGCATTTTTATAACTGTTCATAAAAAAGCTTAGTCAAAAAAAATGAGTATGCGAACACTCTCACAACAGAAAGCACATTTGCATTCCATCTGACCCCAGAATCAGAATATTTGTGGCCAGTGGGGCAGGAGATGGGGCAGCATTTCGTGCCATCATTTGGCCTTAATATTGAGGCTGCTATCACACTGAATAGTGCCTGACATTCCCTAGCAATGTTTATTGTGGTATTGATGCTCTCTAATGAAAAAGGGCTATAAGGTCAATTTATTTTATGCGGACCAGAAAACAGCTACTAAAGATAACTACTTTTGATCATGTACTCCAGATTTTATAGCTACCTACAAGCAGTCAATGATTCTGTATTCACGGCTCATAAAATATAACATCATCCTTAACATAGCTGGAGAGGTCAGGTGAACCATACTTAAGAATGTTTCTCACACATATCTTCAAGAATACTAATCACTCAACTCTGACTAAAATCAGAGAAGCTGCCCACTTTGGAAAAATTATATATCCCGAGAAGATTTAAATATGCACACAATATAATTGCACAAAGATGAACCATTGATAACTGGAGGTGACACAAAAACACTGTCCATACAGTTTTGACTTCCTGCCATGTCATACAAATATTACATATTTTTTTTCTATAAATCTTTCAGGTTGTATGACTCAGGACCAAAAAAATTAGAAAAAGTTAAAGCAAAAAGTGTCAAAATATGCTTCCACTTAGGCATTTATTATCTCATAATACATTATTTTTTAAAGTAAATTTTTCCTTCATACACTTCATATATTATTTCTGTGAGGGGATGAGAAGACCTCAATTCCGATGCGGGACACTGTTCTGTAAATTCTCATCATCCTCAACTTTTTAAATACTTCTTTCTATGACTGCTTTTCAACTGAATGACATATTTCAGGATGGCTCTGTGTTGGAGCTCTGAGAACACTACTAACAGATCTGAATGGCCCTTATCAGCCCCACCAGGTTTTTCATGGGCTAGGAGGCCCATTTCAGCTCAGCCCAGCTGCAGTCCCTTCCTGAGCTATGTTGCAAGGGCCTCCAGCTCTCACTCTGTCTCCTGGGTGAATCTGGAACGTACAGTGTGGTCATGTCTCCAGCCCTGTCTCCTGCTTCTCCTCACCAGGTTCCCTGGCCCCGGTTCATGGCTTACAGTTGATGGACTCTGCTCCCAGCACCTGGCCCTGCCTGCCATGCTCAGAGCTTGTGGGATGGTGCCCCACTGCTAAGGTTGCAATCTATTCTGGGGTCATCCTCAGTTCCCCTTCCCTTGGTAAGCAGACAACATTTCCTCCTGGCTTCACCTTTTTTTTGTAAGATACTGCTTTTCAAGTCACTAAAGGACCTAGGCCTATGTATATACCATGAAGGGTTTAGTAAAGTGTTTCCTGAATAGTTAAACAGTCATTTTAGGCTCACATTTCAGTGGCTGTTTTTTAATTTCCAGGAGGCTGGAAATCACTACAGCTTCATATAAAGTAATAATCAAATGAGGGTAGAACAGAAAATATACAGGTTTCTAAATAAAAGGGAGAAAGCAGCCAGTAATCTCCCCAGTGTACAGTGTCTTCTAGTGTGAACCTCTGTAGCACTTCAGCAGCCCTTTTCACAAATTTTAAATTAAATCTTTAATTTAAAAGAGTCTAGCCTTTTAAGTTTCTGGCATTCACTCTTCTATAAAGAATACACACATTAAATCATAAGTCTGCCTTTTTTCTACCTGAGATGAACTGAAAAGCAGCAGACTTGCTGACATCAGTTTTCATGTTGGTTAACAGTTCTGACAAGCAGATGTGAAAATTCAAGTGTATCATGATTTACAAAGCCAGCCTCAGACTTGGCCTTAGCAATGCAAGGGGGATGCCTGCCTCACAGATGCATCCTTTTCCTGCATAGCTAATGTCTCTGCATTTGGGTGTTTTAATGCAGTGCAAAAAGAAGAATCAACCTCTACACCCTGCAGTACAAGGTTCCCTTCCATCACCTGCAGACTAAACTCAAAAGCCAGAAAAACATAATTTGAAAGTGGAATTAAAGTCTTGCATCCCCCCTTCTTAGAGGTAAATGTTACCCAGTATGGGTGTTATTTCCTTTCAAAAGTCAAGCTGAAATTCAGCTGCTGTAACTGTATTCATCTCTTTGCAGTCTCAGCAACTTTGTCCTGTGTAAATAGTGTGATCTTAATAAATAAATACTGAAGCACAGCTGGTGTTGGCAAGATATCACTGTTATGTTGCTGCAGCATGCTATCACCAGTGAGTGTTGCTAATTATTCTCAGAACTGGGAAATATAGGGGAAAGGAATGCAGAGGAGAGGCAACAGAGCCTGGAACAAAAACTAAGGGATGTTTGCCCCAGTCCACAGCAAGGACATCTGAGCACCATGAAGGCAAGTGTTTCAGCAAACTTGGTTCTGAATTATTCCCTTACCAAAAAAGATTTAAAATACAGTGATATGAAGCTGTAGCTATGTATCTGCTGCTTAAAATTCATGCCATTGTTTTGAGAGGAAAGCAATGGAAGTTTAAAAAAATTAATCTAAAACATAATCCAAAACTAAAACCAAAGAAAATGAGCCTGAAAAAGTCCTGACCAAATTAGTGAGCTGGAAGATAAACTATTTTTGTTTTCTCCTCTGCTTTGCTATGTAATAAACATACCTTTGAACATAGAAGTTCAAACTTTGGGTTAGCTGCCACAAAGAAGAAGCAGACAACTTTCAACATTTAGTCACATAAGAGAGAAGCAGTGTGTGAACTGATATTTTTTTAGCTAAAGAAAAAATTATTGTATCTTTATTATTTTAAAAATAAGGCAGACTAAGAGAGTGACCACTACACTTTTTATAGGCTTTTCTTGTATTTTGTTTTCAGACTGGTGCCTGTCAATAATTATGGTTTTTGGCTTGCAGGTGTGCTAGTGCCTAACTGAGCTGAGTGGCATTTAGCTGAGGCAGAGAACAGCCCAAGTTTCCTTACCTCCTTCTGAATAAAAATTTATTCCAAAATTAATGGGTAAAATTACTCAAGTATTGAAACTATTGAGTGTATTTAGCAGACATGATCTTAACTGTGTGACTGACAGTTTTAGAAAGGGTGAATAAAACTGGATGTCTGATGGCAGTCTCCAAACACAACTTGCGTATCGAAGTAACTTCAGCTTCAGCTGCTGTAGAAGGAAAATCACAACACATTTTTCTGGCTATATCATTTTCTTTTCATTTCAAAAACATTTGAAGCAAAATATAAAAATATGCTGAACTTGGAGTTTCAATTATTTGAATTAACTTTCCTAGCCATTGATAGTTTACTAACTTACATGTGTTCAGAACTCAGATTCTAGAGACAGAGGAAAACATG
Source organism: Bombycilla garrulus (assembly GCA_013400315.1). Taxonomy (NCBI): domain Eukaryota; kingdom Metazoa; phylum Chordata; class Aves; order Passeriformes; family Bombycillidae; genus Bombycilla; species Bombycilla garrulus. The sequence continues at coordinate 77,271 of VXBU01001723.1, forward strand.
GGGCAATACTGAGAATATTAAATAGAAAAATGAAAATATTCTGAAACAGTAATACAGATGTTAAAGTCTAGTTGTTCAATTATGCGAGATTAGAGGGAACAAATTTTAGCTGAGTAGGCAGGAAGTGTTTGGACCATTACATTTATATGCAGTTAGTAGGATGGGAATAGCAAAAGGTAATGCAATAAAGAGAGAAGCACCTCTTAACTTCCATTGCAGCAGAATGAAATGCAGAAGGAGGAACACTGAATGAAGCATTCAAAATATGAGAGCATATATGTAACACAACTGCACGTCCCTTTTTCAACTTTGAGACTATTATGCTACATTTAATAAAGAGCATCTTAATTTGAACACTTGAGAGAAACTAAGAAACCAAGTCTTGGGAACTTCATTTATCTATATATGAAAACTTAGAGGGAGCTTGGTCCATTATAAAAGAAAATTAAAGAAATTGTTTAGCTTGTTTTTTTTCCTTTTTTAAGAACTTATTTTAATTTTTATGTCATGCTGAATACTACTGCAAAACATGATACAGAAGTGTGACTCCAGGTGCTACATAATTCCCTTGCTTGCAGGCATGGAACTCCTGGTTTCAATACTCTTGTGACTATTATAAATAAAAAGTTTTGACTAACTGCCTCTCCTCCACTGAGACATGGAAGATCCCCTCAGGCTGCTAATGTGTTTGGAATAGTTAGTGAGTGAATGCCACTCAAAACCAATCCCAAATCAGTGTTATTTCCTGGTTTGCCACTAATGTTTTGCGTTGTTTGGGTTCAGGTATTTTTTTATGTTGTTGTTTTTTTGGTTTTTTTNCATCTGATGTGAAGCGATAGGACTGCAGTTTCAGTTCTCATTCGGTAATTGAACATTTTTATTTACTGGTAGGCTGTTGCTTTGAATAAGAACACAAACCAGCTAGGGAGTTACCTAGCCAACGTAATGTGCATAGCAAGAAACTATAAAAATGCTTCAAAGTAGGCCCAATGAGGAAAGGCTTCATTATGATGCCAGAAGAGCTTTGTCAGAGGGGACAGTTTCTATGAGGCAAGGAGAAAACTCAGGCATTTAAATGGGGTTTTTTTCAGCTTTAGATGTGGATGGGAGCTTAAAAAAACTTTAATTTACAGCACATTTAGTAAAGTTTTCTGGAAGCATGTGTGTAAGTAGTGTTCTAAAGTTTTCTATATTAGGAGTGGGCTTTCAAGGGATACTTTGAATATTACATGTTTTCTCCAAATACACATTTGTATATACTATGTGTGATACTATGTTATCTATTGGTTTAGTTTCCTCAGGCTTTGCCCTTTGCAGCTACACGCCACTACCGTAAGTGAATCTAGGCCGGAGCCTCAGCTGTGCCTCTGTAGACCAAGTTTCCAAGGATGACCATGAAGCCATACCTTTCTAAATCTATTTGCTTATTCCGTACAATATATCAAGCGAGATAAGTCAGTAAACAAATTACAGGGGAAGTTGGAGAGAAGAGATAATCTTGAACACACAAGAAGCTAGCGTCACTTAAGGATTGCAACAGAAAACAAGAAGAGAAATACTTTGAAATATGATTCTGGTTCAACTAGCATGACAGAGAGAAGTCATTTAACTTTCCATTGTATGTTACTTTTTTCCAGTATTGAACTTGGAAATAGCGCTTAAGTAACAGATTTTGGACTGATATTTTTCTGAAACAACTTTCTTGGCATGTGGTTGTAGCCAGAAAAAAAAAAACAAAAAAAAATTGAAGAAAAATGTAGAGCTTAGCATGACTGTGAAGGCAGCTGGAAACAGGATAGAGGCAGTTTTTGCCACACAAGATTTTGATAAGCAGGCATCTTCAGTATGGTAGGCCATTCTTGTCTCTGCATCTCAAGAAGCACAAAGTGGAGAAGGCAAAAGATAATGAAAATTCTGGAGGAGATGGAACAGTTGGCTTATGAGAAGAGAATAAAATATCAGTGATGCTCCACCCAGGAGTGAGGTATGAAAAAATGTTAAAGAATCATAAAAATGGCAGACTTACACCTTGGCACATGAGCCTGCAGTAATAAAACTAAATGGCAGTTCAAGAAAACTGTAGGAGTTTAATTTAAAACAAATAAAGGAGCATTTCTTCTTGCTGATAAAAAGTTTCTGGAATCCTTTGCTATATATAGACACTTACAAAAAAGAACTAGATAAATATTTGGACAGCAGGTCCATGAAAATACAATTAAAATAAGATGTAGGGCTGTACCCTCTAGCATGCTTATCGCAAGAATTATGGAGGATGGGGGAGTAGGTATAAAATGTGGCAGGGAGTGGCCAGGTTTATGCATTTCCTTTAAACAGTTTATCTTACAGCCATCAGCTACAGCATTTATTGGATTCAACTCAGACAACAGTCCAACAAAATATTCAAGCCCTTTCCAAGAAGAGATGGAGAAAGGTTATGAAGAAAAGAGGGAGGAATCACATGTGCCAAGGAACAGAAAAGAGAAGGGAGTGTGAGATTCAAAGGATCGAAAAATGTAAAAACAGAGGAAAGTGTGAGTGCAGGTATTGAACAAGTAATTTCACTATTTCCTGATGTTATCTGAGGAGCCAGCAGGTATTGCCTAACAGAGTAGAGTAGTGAGGTTGGATGTGTGCAACATCTAAGTTCTCCAGCCTTTTTTCAGGAAACTGTTTGGTGAATATGCTGTACCGTATTCAGGGCAGTAAGATCCAGCTTTCTAGAGGAAAAGCTAATGACACTGCACTGTAAAAAGCTACAGCCTTTCGCACCAGCTGCATGAGTACAGTCTGGATGCACTAGTGGTGGCTTCACAGGGTGGCAATGGTCATGGATGCTTTGCAGAGGGACAAGCAGGAAAATAACTAGGCACCACAGATGAATGTTGTCCATTGTGACAGCTAGCACCATGGTCACCCCTCAAATGATGCTGACTGGAGCGATCTGATGTAAAATGTGTATTATACCTGTCTACCTCAGCTTCACTTTAAAGTGATCTAGAAACTACAAGCAAGTATTTTTGTTAGCTGAAACATTTTTTTGTGTGTGTGTAATAAAGGGAACAAGTCAAATATTTTTAAAGACTTTCATGGATTTTTTTTCTTTTTTAAGCAAGAAGTTGTAGGTGATGATGTAGTAATTATCATACTTGACAGAAATTCCAACCTGAACATGAGAGAAGGGTTTTCTTTTAAGGATTCAGTACTAACTGAAGTCCTGAAACTGCTACACTGCACCCAGCCTCAGCATAATACTCCCAAAGCAAACAGTATTTTCATTTATTGAAGAACATACCATTTTTTAACATATGATTACAGATTTTAATGACACCTATCCAGTGTCACAATTGATTCTTTTCTCTTAGATTTTTATGAGATCATGACAAAACAATGACAAATGACCTTCTACTATTATTTCCTTTTTTCGACAGCAATGAGAAGTTATTTGTGCAAGTCTTGGCCTCTCACCTTTCCTTTCTGCTTCATTCTCCAGAAACTGGAGTACTGGCTTTAGGAAAACAGTACATCTTATACAGATTTGCGGTAGGTTAGGCTTTGAGATACTTCTGGATGCAGAGAAAGATGAGGCTATTTTGTATTTTAAGAAATGGTTTGTGGGATAAATATGTGGTTTAAAATTATACTATGTACATATAATATTATCCTAGCTTGATATTATAGCTTAAAAAAATATAATGTGTCTGAAGTACAAAGATTTCCTGGTTTTCAGAAAATGTTTTGATGACCTAGATAATTACATGGGAGCCTGAAATGAGTCCTGATTTCAATATAATTATCCATCTACTTCTTCAATATTTTTCCTTCATAGACAGTAGCAATGGGCCTCAGCTGCTTCAGACTATCTGCCACTGAGTTTAATTAAAATCCTCACTAACACAATGTGCATCAATATAATCAAAACTCTGGATGATCCTGGCTTGTGCAAATTCCCCCAGGGACCTACGTCTTCATCCTCAAAAATCCTTTAAAACTCCTTTAAAACTCCTTGGATATTCAAGAGAGAAGATAATAAGAAAATATATTTGTGGTCCAGAAGTGAAGAATTAAATGGTTACAGACAGAGAAGAATCTGGTATGTTTTCACTGTATTGCATAACTGTTCCTCTCTTCAGAATTTGTGTTGCCTTCTCTTAAGCTGATAGTTATGTCAGCAACTTAACTACAATCTGACACTCTTGGGAGGTAATATCAACTCTTCTGTTTTCCCAAAACACCTGAGAAAGCTGAGAGATAAAATAATGGATATGATATCTAACAGTCCTTAGACTCCTTTCACTGCAGAGTGTTTTAGATACGGAAGTTGGTGCAGTCTGTGGGTTACACTTGAGTCTTGTTGAAGGCAATTCTTTCCTTGGTATAGTTAAGAGCCAGTGACACGGGCAATTGCAGGCACAGGCAGCAATGCCTTTCTGAATGTCTCCACTCTCTCATCAAGAAACCTCAGGTTATTGGAGGGGACAATTTCCTCCTGTTGGGCATTGCAAAATTCTGCACATGTACAGCTGCCAATGCTATAGGCAGGGATGCTAGCGATCAAGACGGATGTGAGTAGGGCCTACAATTTAGTCAGTGGCAAACGAACAAAAAACCACTGGATTTTCTGACGGGAGAGAGAGCAAGCGAGAAAACACCTTTGGAAATCTCTAAATGAAATTAGTTTTAAAGAGAAATCATTGAAATAAAATCACTTAGGTAGAGTAGTTGAACAGATTAATGGAAATGAATAGCATGGAGCACAATTTCTTAAACTACCATGTAGCTTACAAAACCTTTACTTAAAAAAAAAGTAAGGTGATTTAACTTAATCTGACATTACACTTTCAGAGAGGAATAAATATAGAATTGGGTTAAAGTGTATGAGAACATAGCTAGTCTATGTAGTTTTAGAACAATTTAATTAATTTAGATCAAGATATATTGAGTATACATGATGGGCAATGGTCTCAATGCACATGTGGTTCACAATATAACACTACAGGGTAAGGGAATAAGCTTGCCTAATATCTATGAAAAACACTTTCATTCAAGTCTCAGCAGTAGCAGTAAATGCAATAGAAGTTTGCTTTTCTTTATAAATAATTACAGGCAGAAAGGAAGATAGGTATGGTAATAAATGAATTGAAGCTGTAATGAATACTGACAGTTTGGAATAAAAGCTAGAAAGGTGGCTGTGTGCAGTAACTAAGCCATGATTTCACATCCTGCAGATTTTATGCCAGTGCCTGTGTGACTTCTGAGATCTGTAAAATTTATCCTTACCACACCATTTTCCCCCCTTCACTGAATTTAATCTTCTATTCTCCTTATGCTGACTGACTGACATTAGCTATTCAGACAAAAATGAAGCTACTGGGTGAAAGAAGAGAGAACTAGAAATTATTCAGAAAGGATTTGGAACAGTTTCCAGCACTGATATTTCTAGTTAGAGATGTACACATGCCCAGAGGGCCATCGGATTTGGGTGGAGACTGTCACACTGAGTATAGTGTTGAGAGAAGAGAAAAAACTCCATTTGAGGTTCCTTTGTTTTTTCTACTCTTCTTAAAAAAAGCTGAAAACAAGCAGTGAAATATTTATGGTTTTATCATTTATACACATACATGCACAAATTTATACATAAATTATACATAATACTATGGTATGTATAATAATAAGGTACTTACTGATTAATAAAAAAACAGTGAAATTGAATTTTAGGTTGCCTAAAAACTCCTTTGATAGAAAATTTAATTAAAATTTAAGTGGCTTTCAAAATACTATGTAATAAAGTATCTAACAAAAAATTGCAAATGCTCAGTCATGTCAATTGTTCTTGAAGTGGTTTAATAAAGTTGACAATAATTCAACATTTTTGAAAACATTTTCCTCTGAAGTTTTCTGGTAATTTGTTAATATTGTCTATAGAGGACGGAATAGAGGGAGATTGGGAAGAAGGGAAGAAATTCCATATGAAAAATCTTCCTGATTTTTGGTGCTGACTGCTAATTTGAATGTTTAGTCATAAGCATAGAAGAAAATAAAGTTGTATTTTGCTTTGTTCTGTGGTAGTGGTGAACATGCATTCTAATGTCTATCAATTATATCCATTGATTTATATCATTGTAAATTGCCCATCAAAAGTTCATTACTTCCTTAAGCACATCAGTAATTTCTAAACAGGGTTTTTAAAGAGGAAACAAACAAAAAATATTAATATCTTTGGGGGTTTTTTGTTTGTTTGGTTGGTTGGTTGGTTTTTTTCAATAGAATTGTGTTATTTAATTTGCATGCATTCCATAAAGTAAAGTGATATGATTTTCCTGCTATGATTTGATGGCCATTTCCAAATAGGTTGCTGGAACTCAGAAAAACTACCTGATAATTCAATACTGGAATATTTCAAGTCATTAGGTAAAAATGTTTTTCTTGGTACAACTGCAAATTAAATCCAAGCAACAGAATAGTCATAAAAATTATGGCTGAAAATAATTTATCCCATAGTTTTGAGACTTACAGGCAACATTTATACTTTCATTATTTCTCTAGTTCAGAGTTAATATTTTATTTAATTAAACTCTATGGCAAGCTAAATATTGTTTCCACATAGCTTTTACATAGCATAAAATATTGTCTTCTACAAAGAAAAGTGGCTTTTGTTATGAATTATGTCTTTGCCTTTCTGTAGGCACCAAATCATTATCTACAAAACAGTCCTCTCCATTTGTACATGTCAGAAACCTGTGCATGCAAAATCAATCAAGATTCCTATCACACTGCCCTGAATCATGTCTTTATTAGATTACTTCAGAGCTGGATGAGTCACACTGCAAGACAACCACTGCAAGGTGGGAGAGCATGACATTGGCTGGATGTCCTGTTCAGAGCTGCTCTCACTTCTCCTTTCTCCAGCAGTTGGTATTGGCTACTTCAGGTGTTGCTGTCTTCTAGAGGGAGCAGCAAACCTACTTAATGGATTTCAATATGGCAAAATGATCTCTTTTTATTGTCTTTTCACATACTGTATGACCTCATAAAGACATAACTGCCTATAGGCACAGGTTTCTTGATTTCTCTTTTGTGTGACTTCTAAAAGCATCTTAGAGCTTTGTATTTCACAACTCGATAAGCCTAGATATTAATACTTAAAACTGTGAGCGGTACAAAATGTTTTATAAGACCTCGTTGTGACACGACTCATAAACTGAGGCAGACTACACATAAAACCCAGGCTGTAAGGAATTGCAGCCAATGAATTAGATGGAGATCAAATTTCAGCTACATTATACAAAATTAATGCAAATTTTTAGACATGCCAGGATAAATGGAATTAATCCTTCCCCTAGAAAATATTTACCCTATTTGATACTTTTTATGTTGTACTTTTTGAGGAGAGAAAAAAAGACAAAACAGGAATATTCACAACAACAGAAGTTAAATGTTGTGCGTTTCTACCACAACAGAGTGTTTACAACTGAAAAGTCCAATATTCAGAGTATCCTATCCCTTTAAGTTATAAACCAACTAATTAATGTATTTTAATTGTGTTTTTAAAATATTACTGGCCGGGTTCCCAGATTTCACTATGGTAAGTGAGCTACTGATCTTTCACAGTCATCAAATATGTGTCATAAAATATTTCTGTCAGTGCTGTAGACTTTACATGGTCTGATTGTATGAATGTGAGGATGTCTGGTGTACTTAAAGCCTTGTTTGAATAACATGAATTTATAAGCTTCCTATTTATGTCTGTTTTGTCTCACTCTTCATAACTGCTTTATTTTGTAATTTTTCCTCAGGAAGGCATTTTTAGGGCCTGAGATGCTCCCTTTGGTTAAACCAGAGCTTGCTTTAGATAAATAGGGTATACTTTTCCTTTCAAACTTAATTACTTTTCAGAATCATGATCAATTTCCCGCCTTGCTTGCTTGAGGGGAGTGACACTGTAGGAGACCCTTATGCATTTGCTTTGTAATAAGCCTTTATTCATACACTTCAGGCTATACAATCAGCTCCTCCACTCCAGAGTACATGCCTGTGTGTGGCTGCAGCCACAGGCCTGCAGATTGGAATGCTGATGATGGCGGACCAAAAGTGCTGAGGAATGCATTTGTGTGGAGGAAAGCAATAATCTAGCTGTGACTGTCCATGAGTCTTATGATACAAAATTAAGCTACCTTTGATGGCCTCTTTCTATATTTTTTTTTTATTTTTATTTTTAGTAGAGATTTCCCACATAATACCTTACCTAAAGAATTTCGGTTTAGAGTTTGTATTTTTACTTGTTTTAAAAATGTTTTGCAACAGGAATAATTTTTTCTCTAATACAAAGATTTCCTAATTTGAGAACCTGATAGTTCAAATAGGGACTTTTCTTGTTGAAAAAATCAGTTTTAAGTTTCAAATTCCTGCTTGTCAATTTTTGTCTGTTTTAAAATAAAGTCAATTTTAAAGCATGAATTTAGTTCCTAGGGAATAAAAATTTATGGAAAGCTACACATATTACCTATAGTTTTGATATGACAGTAATATTTCACATGAGAAAAAATCCAGTTATATTCACATTAAAAGAAACCCCCTTCTTTTGCCAGGACCTGTGTGAAGACTTATCTGGGGCTGGGTGAGGGAGCACTAAAAATATTACAATCCTACTGGAAAACAATTTCGTTTGCACACTACTTCTTCTTAAAAGTCAGCTTCTTGAAATTCAGCTTAGTATCTAGAGTGATTTTCATGGTTGGACTACTTTAAATGGACCATAATGTAACCATTTAGCAGAAGGAATAGTCTTTTCCTCTTCACCCTACTGTCACTTAATAGAAATGGTTAAAACAAGGAGGACCACATCCAAAGGTCTCTCGAGCCTCAAACATAGAAACATTTCTGGTCCTTAATCAAACACATTATCTTGAAGACTTATTTATTTAAATGTTAGAATCGTGGAATGGTTTGGGTTGAAAGGAACCTTAAACATTATCTGTTTCCACCTCCTCCTGCCGTGGGTAGGGACACATCTTGCTAGACCAGGTTGCTGAGAGCCCAATCCAGCCTGGACTTGAACATTCCAGGGGCGTGGCATTTACAGCTTCTTTGAGAAGCCTGTTCCAGTGCTTCACTAACCTAACAGTGAAAGAGTTGAAGTGTCTTGATTTCAAAGACAGATGTCTGCTAAGGAAGGCAGGAGCCTCCCTTGACATGGCAAATGTACACTCCCTCCCTCCAAATTATTATAGTTTTGAAATTAAGGGGTTCTCAAGCAAAGGTACAGGAATAGGAATAACAGCTCTTTACTAGGAAAATTAAAATAAAAATGAAGTAGTACAAAAAACCACTGAGAGATTCAAAATACAACCTGTGACCCTGTCAGTCAGGGTGTTGATAACAGTCTGATTAAATGGTGGCTGCAGTCCTCCTGAAGTGACAGATGTGGTTCTGTTGAACTAATGATCCTTTAGAAGGGTGTAGTTTTCCTCTGAAGGTCCAGTGGTGGTGCGGATGGGTATGGTCTTCGTCTGGGAATCTGGAATTTGGTGTCCCAAATCTCAGATTTTTATCCTGGTAGGAATGCTTGGCTCCTCCCCCTGGGAGAAGCATTTCACAATGGGATGATGCAATTTTATCAGTCACGTGGTGAGACTCAAATGGTTCATTAACAGAAGACATCTCCCTGGACAGAGGATGGGTCATGAAAGACATGAAGAAAACTGCCCCACCTGCTTTGAACACTGCTGTACCTGGTTTCAACTTCGGGTTATATCTTGCATTGCAACCTAAGACATGAAGCAAAAGTAAATACTTGTAAGAAGACGGAATACATGATAATTCAGTGCTTCTTTCCACCTTATGTAAAAACTATCTTCTGTAATTTTGGCTGCTTGTCCTCACAGTGGGAAAGTAGAATAATACTTTATCTTTGCTTTATTACCATCTCAAAGAAAATTTTGACTAAATTCTAATATTGTGCAAACCAAATATTTAAAACAAATATTGGGTTAAATTAAATTTCCATTGGTATTTCCATCTGAAGGACTGTAGAGTCTTAACTACAGGTTGCCAAAATGCCTGGTTTTGAACATTTCCTATAATCTGTCTTAAATCTATCGTTGAATTAAAATCTTCAGAAAAGGTCTTCAGAAAACAGAGAGATGGATTTATTAACTACAAGTGGGTTTGGTTTTTTTTTTTCCTATTGAGCCATTTACACTTATCAAAATTTTTAAAGCCGAAGTTTTTATTGAACAATGGGTCTTCTATAATTTCCCTTCTACTAACTAAGTGCTCTCTGACAGGAAGTTTTTCTGTTGACTTGGTCTAAATTGAAATTAGTGTGTGCCTCAAACCACAGGGTGCACTGTCTCTAAGAGACCTGACAATTCAGTCAAGGAATAGGGTGGCACACCTGTGAAACTGGATGAGCTGTTTTTTTCTCCAGAGAATGGTGAGGGCTGCATAACAGCTTTACTAATTTTCCCTTGAAGATCATGCCATCTTCAAAAGAGCAAGCATATCTGCAGGAGAACTATGCAAAAAATAGAAATTAAAGATAGAATTGACTGAGTGGCACAACTTGGCCATCTATTTCCAGTGCCTGCTAATCTTTGCATAGTTTTAAAGATTAGAGAGGTCCATTCAGAGTATCTTTTTGTTAGTCAAATACAGTAACTCCTCCCTATTTACTAAAGTTTAGGATGGGCTCACAGTTTTTAACCTACTAGTCTCTATTTTCATTACAGTTGTGTATATTAAATCTGCTCTTTACTGAGACAACTCTTGTTCCAAAGCAAAGGATCCTGGTCCTTGCATACAGAAGTGGATTTTAGTTCAACAGAAACATACAAACAGTTACTCATTTATAAATTATGGGGTTTTTTTTCACTCACATATAAAGTGTGGTAAAATACTTGATTTGATTAAGAGTAAGCAGTCCTTTTTTACTTTAATACAAACATAAGTATTTTACAGAAGACTAATTAGTATAAAACAGACCAAGCTTTTGTTTTGTTTTTCTTTTTTAATGGAGAGAGGTCCTTAAAATATGTTTCCTAGGTATAGTTGCATTAATGTAAATATTTAAGAAATGTATGCAATTTCACAGGGATAACTATTCCTTTCTGTGGCATGGTTCAAAAAGTTTTTTTCATGAAAATAATAGCTACAGAGAGTGGTCTTAAAATATGATAATGAAATAATGGTGCAGATGTCATATTCACATTAACAACGGGAGAATTAACCAAAACCTGCAAGATAGAGTGATATACAAACAAAATACTGTGATATGGACACAGAACAGGAATTTGTTTTGTATTGTTTTGCCTTTGTTTTCTATTGTTACTGGGAATCCATCACTTTAATTCCCATCCAAGGAACAAAAAAAAAAAAAAAAAAAAACAAGAGAAAGTGTATTTCCAGCATTTTCAAGAGAAAGAGCTCTAAGTGCTCTTGCTTTCCATTTTCAGTCAATTTTTAGTCATTTAAACTACTGTCTTGGAACAATGGATCTTGCTATATTTTGAAAAGGAGTTAATTGAACTTGTATAAATGATATTCCCTGACTGCAGTAGTGCCTCAAGCTAGCTATGACAGGAAGACTTAGACCATGAGAATTGCAAGCAAATTTCTAAATCAGTATTTCTAAGCTTCATAATTTCTACTATTGCAAATACGTGGAGATAGTAAAAAGAACCTTAAAACCAAATGGAACTCCTTAGTATTTCCATCAAGCAAGAATTATTTTTTTTTTGGCAAAGCAGTCATTTTGATTTGCCACTAGTGATTTTATTTTCCCTTCTGTGAATTAGTAGGCAAAATACAAAAACAGGAGAAAAGAGATAACTTTATTGCTTCAACCCCATCACTGCAGCATCGGAATTCATCCAAGTCCCATTTCCTCATGTGTGGATATTGTATGTTTAACCTTATTGCTCACATTATAATTACATAAAGATCTTTTATTTTTTCTTAAGTTGGGTATCACCTTATCCTGTGGTATATAACAGGAGGATAAAGTGAGATCCTGAAGGAGAGCTTTTTCTCTGGGCTCTGTCAGTCATTCCAGAATTCTGTCCAAAAAGATTGGTTTAGTGAGGAGGACAGGAAAAAATATGGAGATCATTATTTTTGCAAAAGTGTTGAAAGGGTTGGCAAACTGAAGAATTATGCATTAGGATGCTCCACGCATATTTGCATTTGTGTTTTGATAATTTTGGCAAATGTTTTTTTATTAAATGCTATAATATAATGGAAGAACTTCTTGATGAGTGTTTACAATGTATTTGCTTTCATAATTTAGTAGGAATGTGGACAACTTAATTTTCTTCTGTGCTTATCTAAATTCTCAAGTATAGTACTACCAAAGTCCTCGTCAGCATCTCTGTCACTAAGCATATTTGACAAACGTCATTCTCCCTTTTCAACTTTTTCAGTTGTGAGAAAAATCATACAATATTTTGTACAAGTGCAATTGTAGTTAAGCTATATGTCTAATGTATTTTTCTCAGTAAGACCTGAAATTTACTTATGAATGATGAAGCAGACAATAACACTTTTTCAGCTCATCTAATGGCAGATGTTTATGTGAAAAATAGGACAAACTTGCACCTCTTTTTAACAGCAAAGGAGAAAATACTTTTGAAATACCAATTCACAAGTCTCTATTAATGATTTTCAGTGTTTGCATTTTTTCTGTGAAAACACACATGACACACCTTATTTTTCAGTATTTCTATTTCTCAGTATTCAAAGTGATAGATCTAAATTCTGATGTAATTTCTCATGCTGAAAACGTCATGCTTATGTTTCAGGACTGGGCACAGGGGAAAAAAACATAAAAAACCACAATGAACACCATAGCTGGAATTCATCCAGGTGAACTCAAATACTCAAAAGTTCTTAAATGTTTGAATCTTAGCTAATCATCAGAGTTAATGAAAAGGAACAGTAACCTTTTCAACTGAATCACTTCTTCAAATTGTTATACTTATTCCAGGATAAGATTAATCATTCTCCTGAAATTCAAACATTTCTGCACACAGCATGTAAGGGCTGTGTCAGATGGCTAATTCTAAGACATCTAACTTTTGGACAACTGAAAATTCAGCATGATGAGCTGTAATTGGTTGGAGTGGGAATTGTTTGGAACTTAGAAGCCAAAATGTGCTCAATTTTCATTCTCCTTGTGGGCCCCTGTGGGAGAGAATGGCAAAATCTCTCCTTCCAGTAAATTGATCAGAACATTAAAGAATGTTAAATTTAGTCTTTACAGAAATGACAAAAAGGAAACATGAATGGCTGAGCCATTGACTTCTCTGAACTGTTAAAAAGATTTGAATTGAGGGTATCTTCCAATCACTGCCATTTGTAGCAACGGAAATGTGCATGAGAGAAATTGTCCATCTGTCTTAGGTTGAAGACAGGTATCTGCTGGGGAAAGCAGGAAACCTCCCTTAGAAACCGCCTCCCTCTGAATTACTAAAATTAAGCGGCCTTCAGGCAAGATATGGGGAGGAATAACAGTCCTTTACTAATGAGTATAACAAGATACAAATGAACAATAACTACGGTATTAACAACAACTACAAATACAAAGGAAACAAGGTCAGGGACCCCCACGGCAAAGCCAGGAAGGGGGATGGGGAAGGCCTTGTTTCACGAACCCCGTAGGCAGTCTGTCATTGTAGGTGGTTCCGACAGGCCCTCTGAGGAGAAGGGAAGAACTCCGAGATGGAACGCGGGAGTTCTGGTGTGGGGATGGATTAGATTGGTCACCGTTCTTCCCGCAGTCTCAGCAGGGCGTCCCAGCGGGGTGAGCAGAAGCAGCAGCAGGAAAAAAGAAGCTCCTGGGGTACCGCGAACTCCTTCTCCAAGCCACCACACACTCCAAGTGTGTCCTCCGCTCCAGCCGCAGAGCGAGACTGATTTTCCTGCTGCCCACGGCCTTTTTTTTGTCTGTCCCTTCCCCCTTCCCCCCTGGGCCCGGCAAGTCTCTTTTGTCTTGCAAATACTCTGAAGTATCAGCCATCAGGTTGCCCACAACAAATGGGACAAAATTCTATAGGTAAAGAGAACAAAAAGGGACAACACCCCAACCCCCCATGCCATCCCCAGTCATATGCTACATAAACCAGGAAATGACATCTGATGGTGTTCCAGAAAAGTATTTCCAACACAGTGGAGGTGTCCTGTACTCAGATTTGAACCCACTGATGGGTCAGATTTTGTGTGTGTATACATATATACATATAAATCTTCTACATATATATGTATAAACTGTATTGTTTCTGAATTTTGGACAATAGTCCAAGATTCATATGTTATTCTATAGTAGATTAAATTACTGATGGCATCAATTGGCCATTATACTGAAGATAAAATTTGCTGTTTAAGTTCAGAGTGTTAGTCTTGCTGAAGGAATAGCACACCATTGAAAATAAGGAAATGTATCAGTATGATGTTCAGGACCCAAGTTAGGAATTTCACATGATACTGCAGGCTCTTGTTCCATGTGGAGAGGCAGACCAGTACCTACGGGTATGTCCTAGGTTACAATGTAACATATTCCAGAAGGTCTGTATTCTATCTCCATCTTCATGAACTGTTGAAACCAGAAGGGGCAGTGTTTTCCTTGCCTCCTTCCCCGGACCATCTCCTGTTAATGGGCCATCAACGCCTTGCCCCATGAGTCATAGACAACTCCCTCCGGGAGCCATTTCATGTTTAATGCCATTTCATGTTTAATGGGCAATTAAGGACCCACCCCATGACTCATAGAATGACATCAGCCCATTGTGAGATGCTCTGCCCAGGGGGGAGGAGCCAAGCATTCCCACTGGATATAATCTGGGCATTTGGACAGAACAGGCATCTGCCTTCCACTGGATTCCCAGAGGAGCAGCCTTTTCTCCCACTGGATTCCCAGAGGAAGGACCAGACCCTTCTACATCACCACTGGACCATTGGAGGAAAACTCCGCCCTTCTACAGGATCTCTGCTTCAGCAAAACCATCTGTCACTCCAGGAGCACTACTGGAGCCACCATTCAAACTGAACAGATACCAACACCCTGATTGACAGGGTGTCAGGTTGTATTCCAACTGTCAGGTTTTGGTTTTGTTTAATACTGCGTCTTGTTCTAATTTTCCCTATTAGGTTGTAGTTTGTTGGTTTTTGTTTTACTTTATTTTGTTTATACATATTAAAGAACTGTTATTTCTATCCTGAGAGCCCTTTAATTTCAGAAATTATAATAATTTAGAGGGAGGGGGTTTACATTTTCTATTCCAAGAGAAGCTCCTGCCTTCCTTGGCAGGCACCTGTCTTTCAAAACCAAGACGAGGTATCTCTTACAATATTAAGTGGGCTTTGGTGTTCTCTGTAGTGAGGTTGAGATGCTTCAAAACAAAAATTTTCATCAACTAGTTGAATGCCATTTCAGTCTAGGCCCACATTAAAATTGTGAGTATATCTGTTTCGGTAAATTAGAAGTAACATTTACTTCTTGCCCATTTTGTCATTTGAATAATTTCTATAGCCAGTCTTTCATTTGAAAAAAAATATGCATTTCTAATCTTGAGAAATTCTGAGGTGTGCACATACTCCAGCTGCCAAAAGAGAATAGGTTTAATTTACCTTTGGAAAAAACAACATGAAATCAGTTGCAAATTTAAACTCTTGAGTGTGAGAAAGCAATGGCTTATGGAAAATGCCAGAGAAGAGAAGAAAACCCTGGTTTATGACAATGGACAGGAAGGAAAAGGCACAGTCTCCTCTGGAAGTCCAAGCTGCAGCGTGGGCAGGCCACAAGCATACATTGTGTGGGAAATGCCCTACCTTAACAAAATAAAATGATACCTAAAATGATACCTATCTTCTGTTTCTGTATAAACAAGTAGTTATGGTATGGGGTGAGACAACAACAGCATAATCCACACCGGTTTTGACAGACAGGTTTTCCTTTTTTTTTTTTTTGGTCTTTATTTTATGTCCCAATTCCCTGCATGCTGTGTGGCATGCAGTTGTCTGTTTAAGAAGGACATGCAACAGGCAGATGGGTTGTCAGTAATGAAATATTTTGTGGAGAGGATACAGCTGTTTCCAGTTTAATATCTGCCATCTGAAAGCATCTGTATCACAAAGAAATGGCAAAAGAGAGAAACATTATCTCTGGGAAGCATACCAACACCGTTTCTAGGAAATAATTTCTGAATCTAGACATGTTCTATAAACTGATAAACATCCTTTCTTTATTGTATTGAACAGACTACTTATTCTATTTCAATCTTTTCCAGCAGTCTGACTACTTGATTTCATCCTTTAATCTTAGCACTGATTGACCCAAGAAATCAAAGAGATGCCTAAGGTACTCATGTGAAATATATATTTTTTATAATCTAATTTTACCTCTGTGATATTTTCCAGCCTTATGTCCTTCTCTTGAAGGGACTTGTGGTGCTTCAGATCTGGAATCTTCCCATCAGCAACTGATATATTATAAAGGACATCTGTCGTTCTCTTGATCCTAAATACTGCTAGTGGCTGCTGGCCAAACAGACATCAAACCCAGCAATTTTTCATTACCTCGTTATTATCTCAGAAAGCTGGAAGTCCTGCTCAAAGGCATGAATTTAAAAGATGTGAAAATCATAAATGGAGCATTTCTCATTGCAAGATATTTTATGGCTGCCATATTTATTGATAATTCTATTGTCTAGAATTAGGTAGGACTGGATGAGTAAAGGTCTTATACTCCTAAAATGTGCAGAGACCTGCCTTCATCTGAGGACTGCAGAACAGTCTGTAAGATTTTTCAGCTCTATAGGAAGAGTCAGGTGCCTCAGCGTGAAATGAAAGGACCTGCAATTCTGATTTCAGACCTAGCCTAGAGATCAACAGGACAGACACTGGTTAAAAATCCACCCAGAGTGGTACCTTTGGCATGTCCTTTAGGGATTAGGGGCGATGTTGCTATCAAGCAATTTTTCAGACATTACAACAATCCCTCCTGATGCAGAAGACCTACTCTATAAGACTTGCTCAGCCATGGAGTGCACAAACCAATTTCTCGCATTTACAGGAAGGCACTTCATTTCTGAGGTGAAGGTACAATTTGAACAAGAAAAGAAAGTGTTCTCCCTATGGAAATTGGATGGCTCTCTCCCTAAATGAAGGTGCTGATAGTGGGCCATTACCTGCTGGGGGTAAGGTGATGCCAAAGTACAGACACAAAAGTTTGAGTGCCTTCCTCACCTCTTATAACTACAGCTGTGACTTGAGCTTGGCCTCATCCTAGCATGGCCTACCTGTAGCTTGGAGTTCTATGCACATTCTTGTACTTGTTTGATGACTGTAGAAGTTAAATCATACAACCATAGAACAGTTTGGGTGTGAAGGGACCTTAAAGATAATTTAGTTGAAACCCCTCTGATATGAGAAGGGATGCCACCTGCTAGGTCAGGTTGCTCAAAGCCCCATTCCACCTGGCTTTGAGCATTTCAGGGATGAGGCATTTACAGCTTCTTTGTGTAACTTGTTCTACTGCCTCTCCAACCTCTAAACTGTTGTGGCGCATGTTTTTTTCTGATTTCATTGTTACTGATATTATTGTAGTTTGTTCCTATGTTCCCCTCTGTTTGCTTCTCCCAATGGTTTCTTCCTCAATTGTACCCTCCCTAAACTGTCCTTCTTTGTGTCTCCTCCCCTTATTCCAGTACCTTCCCCATCCATCACCCAAACCCTGCCCCTCCTTCCAGACCTTCGCTTGTCAATCCCCACACGGGCCAATCCCTGAAATATCCACCCCCTTGGAAATCCCCTAAACCTCTACACCCTGCTGGCCCATGTGACCCCTTTTCTCCTCCCCTTGTCCCCATTGGATTATGTTCTGTAAACCCCACCCTATGATCCTCCCCTATGCTTCCCTGATTGGTTTACTGTTTATGCCCACCCCTTAATTTGTAACCCTATAAAACCCCTTGCTCCCGTGTGCTTGTGTTTTGCTCTCCTTCCTTCAATGCCAGGAAGGTGTGGGTTTGAAACATGAGAGCAGAAGAGCCTCCTCTCTCCCCTTTGTCTCTCCCTTGACAGCGGTCTGCCTCCATAGAGGCAAAGCTCTAAGGTTCTGTCACTGACACAACACCTGCAGTGACAGTTCCCTGCGCTCGGCGTGGCGCTTCTGGACCATGGTGTGGTGGGTCAGAGCTAGCCAGGTTCCGGAGGGCCGCGTCACTAAACCTCCTTTCAGTTTAAAACCATTGTCCCTTGTCCTGTCACCTAGTGAAAAGTCTGTCTTTTACTCACCTTCACCAGTAAAACCTACTATTTTAAAACAAGATGAAAACTACAGGTTCAGGTGACCTGATTGGCCCTACTCTTCACTGATGATTCCTCCTCACAGCTCAGGTAGTAGAACTTGCATGTCCTGGCCCCTAAATGGCTGTCTCTCTGAGGGGCACTGTTCTGTCAAGATCCAAGTGTGCTGTGGAATGGACACGTGCTTCACTCGTGGCAAATGCCTAAAACAGAAAAAAGGCACCTCTGAGCAGAAATTTTTTTGAGATGAGAGTAAAGTTCTAATGGTGTTATTGCCTCTTCAGACCTGGGCTCTAAGACTTCATCAGCTGTTTAAATTTCTCCATTAGCAAACATCTCTAAGAATATTATTGTTTAAGAACCATTTTGAAAATCTGCCACATTTTCCTTGGCCTTTTACAATACCATGTTAATTTTCTTTTTCATCAGAAGATGATTTTAAAGACAGATGAAAAGAACCTCTGCTTTTGAACAGCTCATCCTTAAAAGTAGTACCTCCATGAGTTTGACATGGTCCAGAAGCACAGCTTTGGGAAGGCTGTGAAGCTCGGAGTTTTCACAATTGCAGATTCCTGGGTGGCTGCTATTCATGAAAAGTGAAGCCGTGAGACAACTGTTTTTTTTTTCTTGTCGAGAAGCTCTTATAGCATGACAAGGGAGACTCCTCTCCCTAAGTGAACTGAAAAAAAAAATACTATTCTTATGGTGGTAATTGACCAAATTGTTTCTGTACATTGTCAGTGAGAAAGCGATGATGGTGTGGGAGAGGGGAGGAGGAGTGGTCTGAAGGTTTTATTCTGATTCCTATTGTTCTTTTAGGCTTGTTAGTAAAAGTTTTCTTTATACCCTTTAAGTCTGGATGTGCTTTGCTCTTCTCCTTATCTCACAACAGGAAATAAGGAAATTTAAACTGGTGAATCCAAACCACTACAAGTTTCTTTAACAAAATTTGGACATTATGGCACAAGATATGAGCAGTTACATTCTAATCAAATTTATAGTGCTGTATTTACTGTGGGCTGGTAAAATTGAAACACTCCCTGATCTCCCTAAATGTAAGCACAGAGGTATTGCTATAAAAATGCTTAGACTGATACAGCTGATTTAAATACAATGGAATTATGTCAGCTATACTGGTGTCAAACTGCACCCACACAGATGGATAATTTTTCCAGTTGAAGCTCACAGGAGGTACTGATTCAGTATATGCTGAATGCTATAAATAGATAACATCCAGTTTGTATACAGCCCTCAATGAAGAGAGAAGGGCCTATACACCATTTAAAAGCAGTAAGATGCAATATCTCTGTGTTTACTTGACTTACCTCTCTTGGGCAACTGCCAGTTTTAAAAATTAACAAAGAAAATGCTTTGGTTTTACATGTTTAACTCTGAAAGCTTGTATATTTAATGTCTGCTTGGATATTATAATATTAATGAGAAAACAAACTCAGATTTCTCTTTTGAGGCTAAATGATGCTAGTGATGGATATTTTACTGGAAGGAGATATTTACACCAGTGACCTGAATATTCCTTACAGGGTCAATACTAAAAGTGTGATCAAAAAAGTTTGTTTTGTTTTTTTTTACAGAAAATGCAGCATAGAAGGATACCTTCCTATCCAATTCTTCTCCTGAAGAAGAAAATGGGAAAATTGAGTTATACTCATCCTTAATTACTGCCACTGTTAAAGAAGCGTGCCTTTAACACAGGGTAGCATTTCTGTTGTCTTTAGAATACAGGGATACTGTAGGCTAACAGAAATTAATAGCTTGTGAATATTTTTTGACTGCCTCTAACCCAGTGGGAGGACATATGATATGAAAGTTTAGACAGGGAGGCAAAGTTATTGATCTATTGCTCTATTTCTAATCAGATCGATTATAGGTTGTGTCTCTGAGTTTCTTTATTCCATTTTTGAGCACTTTCAAGCTGTTATGTCAGAAACTGTGACCTACATTTTTATCCTAGATTTTGTATTTTTTCCATTTTTGTTGCATTTACACCAATGTTTATAATGTGCATTTGATTGATAGAAGTTTAATACTTGTGTTTTAAAAGCTTTCAGCTTTACATAACCAATTACTATGTTGTGATAAAAGTAAAATACAAACACAAGAGAGGCAGTGGAAGATATTGCCATACTTCTAATGTGCCCCAAGTAATGAATAGGCACTTGAAATAACTGAAAACAAAAGTACATGGATAAGCCTAAGCATGCAATGGTAATTCACTTTGAAATACTAGTGAAAAGTCATTGAGAAAATAAATAATTATGGATTTGATGGATATTTGGATGGTGGCCACAGAAATAGTAAAGGTACTGGAGAGAGGGTTTATGTCTTATTAATCAGGTGCCTATCTGGACTCCTTTGCTGGTGTTCTTGCTTTTGATCCTATTGAAACATTACTTTTTGATTTTAATTTTTCTTCAGTTTATATTGATTTTTCCTAATCTAATATAAATCACGATTTGTGTTCAATATTGAGTAAAGACTTATCTATGTGTGCTAGACTGACCACTATTAAATAAATTCTGCAGATACATAGATAATGGCTTTTGTTTAAGAATGCTAACTCTTCCTTTTATTCTAATGTTAAATCTCTGGACTTAATTGTAGTTCAAAATAAATAGACACTGTGAAATATCCTGTCGCCCTGATTTTTGTAAGACTTTCTAAGCCTTCTGATATTTACATATTTGTGAAGAACTTTCTCACACACTTTCTGTAAACAGCTCACTGTTTTTGCATTCCTTCATAGAGGAGGAGAAAAATTGATGGACTGTCTGTCCAGTGTCTTTGGAGAGGTGGCACTGCCACCATCCAATCCACTGTCACTTTTGGAAAACTATAAATACTGGAGTCAGAAAAAATAAACCTTGTTCTCCTCTCTTCTGATCACCTAAGCTGCTGTGTGTGTCTGTGTTCTTTCGTGTCGTATAGCGACAATATCCTAATTTTCATTTGGAAGAAGACTTTTGGGGGTTTTTTTGAGCATTAAAAAATTAAAAAATGAAAAGGACAGGAAAATAATAACACTTTTCATATCGCTTTGAGATTTCACTACTGCTGCAAGTCTTTCTCAGGAACAAATAAACAGTGTCATACTATTAAAAATAATTTTGTAATTTAAATGAACTCAGTTAAACATATGCAGGGCAGTAAATCTGGACAGTTCTTTAAATCTTTAAAATTTTTTATTGCAGTTATAGTCTTGTTACACAGGAATATTTCATTTTACATGAATTCTGGAGTGTAATAAATAGCCTGAAAAACTGTGTTATAAATCAAATAATTAGGTGGAAATTTAAGTCAGCATTTACAGAAATAGAGGAATCTCTGATTCTCATCTGATATACTCTCCAAATTTCATGTCCGTTCTTCAAAGTACAGGCACAAGGTTTCACTTATATATGTAATTTGTTTTATATTGACACGATTCTTACCCTAATGTTATTTTCAGAAACATCTGAGTCATCTTAACAGGAACTATTTAAAAAGTGTACCAGAAACAGGAATCCAGCTATTTGTAACAGTTACCAGCAAAGCTGCATAATTATACAAAATGAGCGATCTTATTTGCTGCTTTCCCTTTCTGCTGTTTCCCACAAGAGTCACACATTTGTCCATCAGTCAAGTATATTTAGGGGGAAAATATGTGTCATTCCCACTGCTGTGTTCCTCCTCTACACACTGCAGTTCTTAATCTTTCTAAGCACTATTCTCCAAACTAACATATCAAATGACTAGCACAGGATGAGTCTGATTATTTATCATTCATCACTGCACCTAGAGATTGCTGTGATTAACTCCTGGTCATGCCTGTGCTTGTAGGAGCTGTGTGATGTTTTTAAGATCTGTCCGTTTCCTCATTCGCGCTCAATGCCAGCTCTGGTCTCAATCTCACTTTTATCCTCACTTATGTCTTTCACAGCAAAGGAATTTGAGGACGTAAGCATAGATAATTAATTTTAAGTCTTTGCTGTGGGTCGCCAGTGGGGGGATTACCAGAAGAGTGGATATTTTTTCCTCTTTCTCCCCATTAAAAAATTCAGCAAGATTTGTAACTGCTTGAGATCTTTGCCTCTTGGTGAAAAAAAATAATATTCCATCTCTAGTAGCTTTCAGATCATCCATTTTGCACAAAAGAGAAGTATTGAATAGACGTGGAAAAGAATTGCTCTCAGAGTAACTCATTCTAATGCTGTCCTAGCATTAGGTTGAATACTAAACATAAATTGATTGTAAATTGATTAACTATCAGAATGATCCACATAAATATCCTCCACTATTTTGAAAATTAAATGTGCTTGAGCATTGATCTGCCAACAGTAGTTTAGCTCTAAAATATTCTATTAGGAACTGCATGACTTAATTTATATGATTTGTGTATTCTGATTTATTTACATATTGTAGCAATTTATCATAGAAAAACCATATGCCAACCATAAACTTGAGCACATTATGTTCAAGAATTTTCTACTCCAAACTGAAACAAAGTAAACTTCTGTTTCAGGCAGATGTATTCTCCAAGTTGTTAAGTCACTTTGTAGGAAATGCATGTTGGGTCTTCCATAAAATGTATGCTTTTTTCCTCTCATTAAATGTATCGGTAAACTAAACAGACACCTTTTTAGGCTGCTGTTGAAGAATATATTTTCACTTCTGTCTATGAAGTTCTTTTGATAACTGAGGTAAAGCATAACAACTCAGCCCTCTTCAGACAGTGTATTTTGGTTTTACATATTTACTTTTAGTATGCAGTTTCTGTTCCGCTATAGCACACTAACAGCTGCCAATAAAATTATATCTATGGAAAAGTAAAAATATCCTTTTCCTTATTCCCTTGTATTTTTATTAATTTAGAAAAGTCTATTTTATACTTGTATGTCTATTGTTGTCACCTTTGCAAGACAACTGGAGAAATTCCAAAGACTCTTTAAAAATTTTTATCTTCTAACCATGAAATAACCTCTTTCATATGAGCCTGTTCTTACAAAGTCTGCCAAAACTATTATCACAGATGAATCTTTTCTATTTTTCCTGAATATCATCCTTTTAGCAATCATTAAGCTTGTATATATCTATTTTGATTATGCTTTAGGGATGCCTTTAATTCACAAAATGTCAGATCAAATGCAATGAGAAGGTTCTGAGCATATTTTGCTTCCAATCATTTGACATTAGGGATGTAAATAATTTACTTTTTCATTCTGAGAAGATGATTATGGCCTCTGCTAGAAGTTAAGCATGTTAGATCTTTAATGTTTTCTACATCATATTTTAATGTTTTCTCCATCATATGTACTTTCTTTTCCAGTTTGAGAAGAACATTTCATAGCAACTTCCAGATGTCAATAACTCCCTAGAAGAGAAACAATACTGATAGAACAATGGCATGAAATTTATGCTGGATTATCTCCACAAATGACATTAGATGGGCAATGTTCTATGTCCATTGAATGGACAGTTTAAGTGAAAGTTTAGAAATGTAATGGAAAGCGCATTTATTTTTTACTTTCTTTTATTAGTGTCTTTGTTATAAAGGAAAGGAAGAATCTTTTTTCACAGAAATTTCAATGGCCCAGGAGGAAAAATGTAAATTATGCTTATTTATATGGAAAGGAAATTAGGAATAAAGAAAATTTATTTTACTTCTCCTGTAAAAAAGCCCATACTACTTTTAACAAGAACAAAAAATGTATTTTATAAACGACTGTGAACTCAGTACAATATGCCACATACAAATCAGTATTTGATATACTGTAAAGTATTGCTGTTCATATATACTGCACTAAACTATGAGAAATATACTGATGTTGCACAATGCATACACTTTGTTTGGGATTCATCTGACTTCAATGTCTTCAGTGGAGAGATGTGGCGGCCCCTAGTTTTGTCTGTATCTCGAGTTATAGTTGTGCTCTACCCGCCCCTGTTAATTTTCAAATTTAGTTTCTCCCTGCAGTTACTCCTCCCGTAATGCCGTCCCCCTTACTGTCTGTTAGCCCATCTACTCCCCTTGTTCCAGACCCTTCCCTATCACTCCCCACACGGGCCAATCCCTGAAGTGACCACCNGTTGCCTCCGCCCCCCGGTGCCATTGGGCCCCCACAGCTTCTGTCATCCCCAGCCTCCACCCTTTCTCCTCCCCATCTGCTCTCTGACTGGTTGCTGTGTTGTTCCTGCCCTGTGTTCCAGGCCAGTATTTAGGGTGCTGTTCCGAGCTGCTCTGTCTCTTTGTTCCTTGGAATCCCTTGAATAAACTCATTTCTGCTCAACTGTGTCCTGGAGCAAAGAGCCCTTCTTTCCCTTTTACCTTCTCCTTGTCCTCAGCTCTTCACCCTCGCAGCAAACGGGTTTGCTAGCTTTGGTAGCCAGCGCTGCCAGTTCGCAATTCTAGACCCACTCATTGTGTGCCCCCTCTGGGACACCTGGGTCGGTGGTGCAGGACACCACGCCACCTGGGAGAGCGAGCCACAGCTCCATAGGAGCCACGACAGTGATACAATAAATCTGTTTTAAGGGGCCAATACAATAATGTATCTCACCAGTATCTCTGGTTTACATATGTAAACCAGATGATTCCATTAATCACACACACCCCAGCTGAATCTTACCTGTTTTACTAGTGCTATACCTTGCATTAACTTCATCTGTCCTCCAGCTTCCAAGAACAAAGCAAGTATTTGGGAAAGCCGAGGAAAACAGCAAAGAAAGTAGAAACAATGAATGATCAGGGAAAACTTCTTAATTAAGAAGCTGTGAACCACAAGGAATAATGGAATTGGATGTCCGGAAGGACATAAATCTGGTTTAAATCTTTTACTAGACAAAATACTAAGCTTGTGCAGGAAAGTTCCAGATTTACTAGGAAGTGGGTCTTGAATTTTTCTCTAACTGCTGTGTACCTGAGCAAGAATAAGTAACAGTGAGCTATCAAGCAGTTAACACAGATAAGTTCTTAAAGTTCAAGAGAAACATCAGCCCTCAAAATTTAGTGATTGCAATGTAATTTCTGGTTATGTAAGACTGAACAAGTATAAGTATCTCTGTCTTCCTTAGAAACAGTTTAGAAGTTACTGGGTAGAAGTTAAAATGTATGCACTTTCTCTTAGAGTCTAGCTGCCCTAAACTTCATGCTGCTGAAATTCAACCCTGAATTCTACGCTGAAATAGACCAAATTCCTTATACACTTGAAAATCAACTTAAAAACCATCTCAATATCCAAGTAAAGCACTGTCCAAGTGGTCTGCAGTACTTGAAGAAGAATTTTCTCATAAAAATATGCAAACAAACATTGCAAGTACAAGTGTCATGAAAGTCTGCACGTGCAGTAAGACTTTTTTGGAAAGGTATGGGACTACCTGAAGGTTTAATGATAAGTCATAAATTAATAGGGATGTTAATACTGTATATTTCATATGTTAATGTCTCCATATGTACCACTAGTCATGTGGCAAACACAAATTACAAGTTTCTCAGCACAAAAGGATCATGAAGCTGAAGATATTCTCATGACAACCAGTGGGAATACTCTGTGTGTTTTGAAGAACAGGAAGGCTGTAGGATTGCAGAGTGTGTTGACATACAATCTGAAAATAAAGAGCCCTACTTTTTCTGGTCTAATTATACAGATGTACTGAAAATCAGAAATTTAGAGAGAGGAACAATAAAAATGTTATAGACATGGAATTTGAAGTACAAGGGTAGAATAACACCTTCACAGAAGCCACTCTGTTGACACTTTAGCAGTTATTAGCCAGGATTATGGGGGTTTCTGACCTTATAAGTTCCAGCATTGGGGGAAGAAAAGAATGAAGCTGACAGATGGGATATTTTTCAGTTCTAAGGTGATGTATCATTATATTTAAGTTCATTAATTCTTCTGTTGAAAGAAAGTTAGGCTTAGAAAGATTTTGACATTCAATATGATGATGTTTTTTCAACAACAAAAGGAACTTAGCTTTGTATGACATGCTCTTCTTAGAAATTTATTTGTGGGCAAAATAAAATGTGAAAATATTATTTTTCAATAATTCACTCAAGAAAATAGAGATGCTAAGTTATGAAATGGCATGTGTGTCTTTTTCTCCTGGCATGAAATGAATGGGTTCTGTAAATGGAAAAAAAAGTGTTTACCTTTGAAAACCAAGGGTCCAATTTTCGAAAGCCTTTCATATAATTTGTGTAAGAGCATTTAAGCTGCTGAGAAAGTGTACTGAAAATTATTGTAGTCACAGTTCTACTGCTTATGTACTGATTTATAGGACTCCATTCAAAAGAGTAGACACATCCTTGCTGTTCATTCTATCTAGTGCCAGATGAAATTTAATGGAGTATGCTCCTTGCTTCAGAATACTGCAGGTCTCTGCTCACTTCACTGTCCTATCTGTTTCCCTTGTGAAATGCCTTAGTGACAAGCAGACCTTTGGTAATCAATCTTTAGGCAGCTAAATGCAGTTCTGTGTCTCTACAGCTCTTCCAGGGACTGAGAGTTAGTTCTGTATAATGACAAGTATAATAATCCTAGAGATTATGCTGCAGACTGTCAGATCCTAATGTGGGTGTACTCAAGTTCCATAACAGTTATTCTCTCTCCCTAAAGGCAAAGCATTATGGTTCATCTTAACTGGAATTTCTGTTTCAAAGCTGTGCCTCATTACAAAACTCACTAACTTCATGGATTTCAGCTAAACATGGATTTCCAAAAGCAGTTCTACATTGTACTTCGAAGGAGCCAGCCTGGACTCAGAATTAGGCCTAAGTAAATTTAGTTTTCAAGTGACTGTGCCATTTCAGAATCAGCACAGCTAGAAGGAGCTGCAGTTTTGAGGTTACTTGTAAAGAGCAAGCTCTTTTCTAAATATGTGTAAGGAATGAGCAATTGTTATCTAATGAGAGGTGACTGGTAGACTTATTTGTGTTTTCTGACTGGCATAGAGGTAAATGAAATTTTTACTGTAAGTGTAAATCTTGCCTTGTCTTGAATGAAGGTATTTTATATTAATTTACAGCAGTTCTAGGAAAATATAAGCTTGGTATTTATTTTGACTTGGTAGCAATATTTTAACAACCTAATTTTTGCTTGAAGTATTAAAAATTACACAGAGAAGCAGCAAATCAAGTAAGTCTGGTGGATTTTTTACTCATCTGTTTATCTATTTATTTTGAACTTTTTTTCTAATCATGATGTTGGATTTCAGCCATAATGGCTATTTCTATATTAGTCAGCTAGGAAGTGTTAAGGAACATTTCTAGGAACTGAAACTTGGCTATCTACAGAATCTAATTTTTAGAAAAGTTCTTGAAAGTTTTGTGGTCTACAAAATTAAAACTCAGAAATAATTACCTTTTTTATTTTTTAGATTTAACAGAGAATATTCAATAGAAAAGTTTTTGAGGGCTTTTTTAAGTCTGAAAGTTTAGCTGCTTGGCAGACACTGGTCTCAATGACACTGAATAGTCTCAAGCAATTTGCTAGCACAGAAACTGGCAAAATTAGCCCAAAATACAGGGTTATTACTCTTTTGCTACCAATAATTATTTATTTTCTTTTCAATTTTAAAGTTACTGCCTTCTAACATGTATGTTACAGCATGATAAAAATAGTGTCAATCGTGAGACCTGTTATTCTGTTTGCATTTTTCTGTATTTTAGATCTTAATGCAATTTTAAAGCTGTTTGACCAAAATCAATCATATGTGTTAAGACAGGGACTCATCACCTCCCTATATAGTAGCATAATATTGTTTCTATTACTGATTTCTATTACTCTTGTTATATTTGAAAATATTTAATAGACACTGTGTTTTTCAGAAATTTTATTTCAAATCAGCACACTTATTAAACATTATACTAACATTACATTGTTACCTAAGACTATTTGCTCCTCCTAGTAATACCCTCGAAGGCCTTTCAGAAATTCAACTAAATTACATTTCAGAATTCTTTTTCCATTATTGTTCAATTCTTTTGAATAAAATGAGGCTTAAGAAGTGTGGTTCCCATTTACAGGAGCTCTGCCGGTTTCTACAGAATTATGCTCATTTGTGTGTTTTACAAGTCTCTTTAAATGTGTTTTCAGCTAATTTACCTAATACTAAAGTCATGTTCACTGATCTATAATTTTTAGATTCACCTCTAACACATCATTTAAGATGGCTGCAACACTGGCTACCCTCCAGTCTACTTGCAAAATAGTGGAGATTAATGAGAAGTTCTATTTTTTGTTTGCAACTCAGTCACTTTGATAAGGATTTTCCGAGGTCGCTAATGCAGTTAGGTTCTAAAATCCCATTAACATTTAGTGAAAAATGCACACTGCACTCCCAGAGCTCTGAAAAACTCTTAATTTTCAGTCATAAGTGCTCCTCAGTGAATGCTGTTTCATCCTAGTCACACAGTGATATGAATTCACAGTTTAGAATAACACCTTCCTTTTTAATACAGCATCACTTTGGCTACACTAGAAGTGAAGCTTAATGCAGAAATCAGTCATTCCTTTTTACATAAAGTATAAAGTGGTTCTGTCAATTTGGCCATATCCTGAACCAGCCATTGATTCAAATACTTCCATTTCATGCCCGTTGCTCTGTTTTGTTCAGCATGCCTGCAAATGTCATTAACTTAGTTAATCTTTTGCATATTCCTCTTTCTTGTCTTTCAAAGACTTTCTTCCGTCCTGTGCAGTCTGTTTTTCCTTGCTTGGTTGTTGCCATATGATGCCAATATTACCCTACAGGTACCATAGCAGCTGCAGCCTGTTGATTTGCACTGCTTGCTTTGAATTCAGTGCAGCTTTAAGTTCATTTCTGAAGCTTTGGGATAGACCTAGAAACCAGCTGTTGGAGTTCACTTATGTACACCATCTTTCCTAAAGTAGCCAAGAGATACTGGAACTGTGTTACTTCACATTGTAAGTCTGTATTGAAGAGGGATGTACAGCAGTAGAGGGTATTTTTTAAACTGCCTTTTACAGTCCAGGAAAAAATGAAAAAAAAAGAAAGGAAAAAAAAAGAAAAAATTAAAAAAAAAAGAAAAAATTCGAAAAACCACACAAACAATAACACAAAACACGCAAACAAAAACCAAAAAACAAAACAAACCAAAACCCCAAACCAACAAACAAACCTTCACCTGAAGAGTACATTGCTCTTTCTGATTACTAGAATCAACCTGTGGAGAAATTCTGTTACACAGACAATTGTATGTGACCACCACTGCAGGTATAAGTTGCAGAAAATGCTGGTCAAGATGCATGGGTAGAGTGGATATTAAAGTTCATGCTGACATTCCTAAAATCATATGAGAAAAATCTTAGGTTTGCATCTAGCAATCAACACAACACCAGAGGATAAAATTTGACATTAAATAACAATTATAATTTGTGATCATTTACAGATCACACAGAAACATGTAACTTTGTGATCTCAGGGTGAATAGTCAGAAATAGGATTGTAAAAGCATAACTTTTTTTTTGACAGATTATAAAATGTCTAGAGGCAGGAAGAACCATCACTGGAACAACATACAATACATAATATTCAAAACACAAGATGATGTCCTTGAATATAACGTCATATCACTATATGTTAGTTATATAACAAAAAAAACATAGAATTACTATTTTCCATCATTAATTTTCAGCTTCTTGTATTCCAACAATCATATTGGTGTGTTTGCTAGCTTAGTAAATTATTACTATGTTCTATCTAGATAGACCAGTGTATTTTTTTTTCTTCTAATTTACATCCAGTTTGTTCTGATAGGAGGAAAGCGCATCAGGAATTTTTAACTTTTGATCAGGAGTAAAGACAAAGTTTTTTTGAATGATAGGGAAGATACTGATCTCCTGCCAGAATCCGTCTTGGAAAGAACTGACTGAGTTTAAACAACAACAAAAAAAAAAATTGTTCTCTAAATGTTAAACATGGAATGTTGGAAAAAAAAATCTCAGAGACTTCAGAGCATCTGAAATATATGTTCTTGATCGAAAGTTGTGGGTTTAATATATTTATATTCTTGTTTAATACTGTAATCAGAAATGACCCTGCAGATATTGACTTCAGTACAAATAGGGGAAAAACCCTCAAGGAAATAACTTCCTGGGATTCTTCCTATAATATGACTGGAAGTAACTACAACTACTGTAATTTATTGTCTTTCACAGAAAAGTTCTGGACAGAATTTATATATATTACATGCTAGAAAACTAAAATCCACTGAAATTAAGAAAAATACTTTAGATTGTTGAATTTAATAGAAACAGAACTGACATTAAAATCAACCTGGAGAACACATAAGATAAAAAATGTACTTTGAGGATGAGAGGTTTGGTGGAGTTGGGTTATTTTTTTTTAATTTGCCCATTTTTTGACCCAACAACATTTGCATATGGTAAAATTGGATTTGAAACACCAAGGGACAATAGTGGTCAATTTGAAGTGATTTGAGAATTAATCTAAAACACTTGTTCATCTCAATTTGTTTTACAAATGTTGACACAAACTGTGATCTAGCATGTAGTCATTATGTACAGTATTATAACAGCTTTTCTCAAGATTCTTGTGATTTTTAACAGTGAAATATCTAAATTCTGTAGAACACCTTGTATTAAAGTAAATGAGGCTTCTAATAAAGTATTATGGATTTAGAGATGTGAGATGCAAAAGGAGTCTTTGTTTCCTAATGTTTTAATTTATATTTATTCTGTTCCTACACAAGCACCTTTTAATTTTATGCTACAGGAAAGAGATACTAAAAACCAACAACTGTGTGCATTCATTACTGCTGAAATGAAGGCTTAAGTAGGGACAAAGCAGTAAAAAGAAACTGAATGTTAAAATGGTATTTCTCTGCATCAGCTTCCCAGTTTATATTTTAAATATTGGTTGCAGAAGCCAAAGCAAATACACATCTGTTTTGCATTGCAAACTGATTTGACACATAGAACAGAGTATTTAATCTGTTTTGGACACACAGAATGCAAATCACCATAATATCTAGGTGCTGTTGTAATGCCTAAGAGTATTGAAGATTTGCACTATGATGTTGAACCTACTGCGTACTGAATTTGTGTTGTAATGTTATCCCAATGAGTACCAGATTTTGTCACATAAAAAAGCTTCAGCCCTATGATTATGCTATATCCTGCACCTACACAGCTCTTTAAGTCTGTAATTGCATATGCAAGTGCATTATTGATGGCAAAAATTATCTCCCTGCTTTGGACATGCAAATAGCATATCATCATGCTAGTTCCTCAGTTCCATCCAGCATACTAGTAAATGTCATTAACTTTTAATCTTTTGCATATTCGTCTTCCAGAGGAAGTGATCAGACAAAATGCAAAGATTTATATAATTTTTCTCATCTCTTTCTTAGTCTGCAGGCCTGCAAAACCAGAGAAATCCAGGGGTTATCTGGCAGACACAAGGACACATAATTTTCAAAGCTACCAAATTTTCTTTCAAATATTTATAAATTTTTATTTTAGTATTTTCCTCTGGAGATTCTTCTTTCCTTCCTTCCTGCCTGGAAATTCAAGGTCAGTTTGTAGTTGCTGTCCTATGAGAATATTCTCAAGTAATAGTTCTTCTAGTACAGTTGAGGACAGACAAAGTGCTGCTGAAATCTTTTTATTCAACATTTTTGATTTGTTTCTTACTACTTTCTGCTTATGCAATTTAGGAATGTAAAACCAAAAAGGACTCTCTGGGTTGGCAAGTCTAGACATCTTGTTGGTAAACAAGGAATCTCAGCAATACTATCCATCATATGTTATTTAGCTTTTTTTTCTCTCTGATGCCTCTTTTATATTTTTCCCTATCAGCATCTTAGTAAAATAAGACCCTCCTTCCATTGTTTCATATTGCTATCTTCTTCCTGCATTGTACTAAAGGCTTTGGAATCTGCTTCTGCTATTTTACTGCCTCTTTTCTCTTCTCTTCCAAATCCTATTCAATTATAACCAACCCTGTGAGGTAATTAAAAATTTCTGTATTGTAGAGTCCTGACAAACGATTGGTTTAGATGGTTCATCTTAAGTTTTATTAAATTTTAAATATTTTTACCTGGGTCTTATTTAATAGCAATGACAGGCAAAAGGCTAATTCTAAAGGCAGATTTCAGCCTTGGCAGTTAACTCTGAAAAGGAAGCACAAAATTAAAAGAGTAAGTTTCTGTGTACACTGTATCTCTGTGGAGTTAGAGGAGGTATAATCAGCTGACAGAGATCAGGCTGGACTCAGAATTGAATGGAGGTCTCTCCTTTTCCATCCATCATCATGAGTACAAATAAATGGAAGAGGGAAACTGTGAGCTGATATTACAGCTGCTGGTGAATGACTGGATCCCTGACAAAGCCCTGGCTCACAGTAAAGCTAACTGAGCAGGATGTGGATGTGACATGTGAAACCAGTAGACAGGACACGCAACAAATGACAAATGGAGAAACTTCAAAGGTACCTGTAGATCTGGCTTTTGGGAAAAGAGTCTTGTGAGGGTAACAGCACCATGAGGCTGAGATCACTTAGGTAACAGTACCAGAAACAACAATAGATGCAGCAAAAGTGGGATCAGGTGGAAGAAAAAAGGTTCCATTTATTTAGAAGAAGGCTGAGTGAAGAAAAGACAGCTAAGAGATATGTCAAGAAACAGGAGGGAGGGGTAAGTGAATAATGTGAGCGGTGCTTCAAGAGTACATATGAGCAGCCTCCAGCTTGATTACTGCAGTCTAATCAGGACCCTAAACCCCTCTGTTCGGGCAATATCACTGGTGTCAAGCCTCCTTTAGAGCCTCCTTTAGTGGTGGTGGTTTCCCTGGACAGAAGGAAATCAATGAAGCAGTGGATCAAGCACCCTCATGTTACAATGCTGGCACCCATTCTGGGCCTGGAAGCAAGGAAAGATAACTTCTCTCCCAAAAAGCAAAATTAGGTGATTTACTTCACAGCTCTGCTATAAACATACTATATGACCTTTAATATACTGTTATCTGGACTGCTCTCTTTCTCATGCTTCTTCTGTTTTGTCTCAAGAAACAGCACTTCAGTGCATGAATTGATCTCTAAGTATACAGTCATATTAGGTGCTTATAACCACTGCCTTACCAAGCTTAATTATTTAATTAGTTTATTTGACATGTATATTGATACATTAGATCCTCACTTATGTCTGCAAATCTCTGCCATGCTGGGTCTTGATCTCAGGTCACCTTTTCAACATCATTGCTTAAGATACACTTTTTCAGTTGTTATTTGCCAAAATCTAGCAAACAAATTGTCTTCTACAAAACAGGAAAAGAAAAACCTATGATTAGGAATTATTCAATATCTCAATACTTGGCGCATCATCATATTTTTCTTGAAGGCAAATGTCCTTGATAAAAATGTTGTTTTTCTGACTTTGAAAATCATGGCTTCAAAAATCATGATTATAAAAGATGTTTTAACTTAGTCACCCAAAGTGAAGGTATTTAATAATTAATTACTTTGTTCTATAATTCAGCTCAATTTCCTGAACCGTACACAAAAAAGAAATAAAACGGTTTAATCCGCTCTATTGGTCTCAGCTATATTCTCTTTAAAGGGTAAACAACATTAAAAAACAATTGAGTGTATACTTGTAAGTAGCATAAAAATTATGACCATGATTCTGAATGCTATACAGAGTTAATTTATTGTGGAAGCCTTGTGATCTTGTTTTTTATTCCCACTTACTATTTTTGAGATAATTGAGCTTGGTCCAGAATTGAAATCACAAATGAATTTATGCTTCAAAATTCTTTTTTTTTTAGTGGAATGAAAGGAATCATTCCAGGGTCTCAGTCAGCAGAAGAGAGTAAATTTGGGTACTGATGGTATCATTTGATCTATACAGATATCTGTCTTATTTAGATTAGCTGTTCAGAGGTAATGAAGAAGATCATTAAAATTGTCTGATCTTCTCCATAAGCTTTTTATGGCTCTGATTAAGTTATTTGAGAGCATTATGCTATGCTTGAGGGGGTAAATTGACTCATTTTTACAGTAATCTTATTAATTAAGTCTGCTAGAAATCTTGGAGTCCTTTACTGTATCCAGATTGTTTGTAAATAATTTATTTGTACATGTATATATGTTCAATGTAAACTTTGTTTCCTTTTCCTTCTTTAATCCTAAAATAGACTTTGTTTCTAGGAAATAAAAAGCAAAATTTAAAAGCTCAGATTTCTTGTTCAATAAATTGTTTGGATAAGTTTATGCAAACTACCCTTCTTCAGCTGGTTATATTTGGAACACTAATTTGAAACATCTTGGAGGAAATCTGTGGATATTTCCTTTTTGCAGAAAGTCAGATTCAGAAATCTTTAAGCTTAAGTATTTTAACTACTTTTTGACATATTTGATACATGTACATTTGCAAATTTTCACACAGAAAATGAAAGCTTAAAGCTGAAGTGTCTCTAATGTATTTTAACTTTTTTGTCCAAAAGTCTACTTAAACTGAAAACTTCTAGGAGTTTAACTTCAGAATTCATTAAATTTCTCACTAAACTTAAGGAGAAACTCAGAACAGATTTGACAAAAGTCTATGGGTCTCTGTGCTTGCTTAGGTTAAGGAAAAGCAAAATTCAAGTCTTTAATTCTAAAATTCAAAATTCAAGTCTGGAAATCTACACTGTAGTCCTGAACACTTGGTCCTGGTTTTTCTGTGGAGAAGCAAATAATTATGAATATTTTTCATTTTAAGTTTGTATGTGTAAGTAGTTATTATAGCGGGATCCTTACTGAGTCTTAACTCTCACAGAATATTGTGCCTTTGAGCAATGGCAAAAGTTTGGGTTTTATCAAGTTTGGTGGAGATTTTTTTGTAACCTGAAAACATCCATAGATAGGAAAGGCTATATTCTATTCAACTCTAATGACAATATATTAGTCTTTATAATAAAACAGAATAATGTGCTGTGGGTGAAGTTCCTTTAAAATTATTTTCCTCCATGTCAGATTAGGATCTATTTGGGGAAAAGTGAGTGAAATCCATTCATGGAAGATGCACTTTAAAATAATGAATAATATTCCATATAAAATAAAAATAACCAAACAAGGAAAAATACATAGTTAGGTGTGAGACTGTGTGGATAAGAAAAATATTCAAAAATATATAGGTAATAATTGTATCATTGATAGATAACTCTTAAAGATAATTGCTGTTATTCCATTCCCATGGGATGTTAAACCTATGTGCCTCCTGTATATGGCTCATGTGATTCATATAAAACGCCTTGTGGTAAATGTTAGGCAAGTGTCTTAGCCAGAATGTAAAACCCTAAGCTTCTAATAGTAATTTTAATATTTTTTCCCTCTTTTTTCAAAGAAATTAACATTGACAACCTTACTTTTAACTTCACTGAAAGTGGAAAAAGGCATAGTCCTCTCAAGGAATTATCAATTAAGAAGTTAAAATTTGTGAAAAAAGAGTAATGAATCAGGCATCTCTCCTACATCTGGTACTGCTCTGATCTCTGCACCAGTTCAGAGGTGATTTGTTCAGTGGCAGAGTCAGTGTTATTTTTATTGATTTCTTGGTATAATTACAGCCTGAAACATTTGACTTAGGGATGTTTGGGGGGAGGGGTGTAATTTTGTTGGGATTTTGATGTTGTTGTTGTTTACAGCTATAAATATAAAGAGAATTTCCAAATAAGTTTGGAGTTGATGACTAAGAAGTTCTTTGTATAAGCAGTGAGCTGGTTGGGATCATGTGGAAGTGAAAAGCCTAGGCGAGAGGAATGCTGAAAAGTGTTTCTGCTTTACATGCCTTATTCTGGGGGCCACTTTCTCAGGAACCGAGTCTAATTCAGATTTTAGTAGGACTTCAGGGCCTTGCTCAGGCCTAATGTTCTGCAGTAGGGCACAGTTTATGCTGATTAGGCAGTCTGATTTTGGGATTTTTGTTGACAAAACTTTTCCATGTAAACTGTAGAAAGCCCTGTTCCAGTCAGCTTGCTCCTTCATATTTAACAAATGAGCAAGACATTGTACTAGTTATGAACAATCACTGGCTCACAAGGCTCCAGTTAATAAATGTGAAAGCAATCTTGCTTATCTTTGTCAGCCTTATTCCAGCAACTTGAGTACTTCAATCTTTACCCATTTGTTTTTAAAACATGCAGGATTATTTCTGTTAATGTCAGGAATCTAAATAAATGAGTAAAACTGTTCCATCATCTTAGGTCCCCTGGGAGTTGAGTTGCTACAGGATTTATATCTCCTCAGAATATTGTCTTGCCAGTTCATCTTTCTCCTCTGTCGCTTGTCCATCTGCTCCCAGCCACTTCTTTTTCCTTGTTGACGTCCCAGAATTTTCTGTGGAAAGCTGGCTGTCCCAATGACAGTAGACTGATAATGATGGTGAGTCCAATATGATGATCATAGCCGAAGACAGAATTCATGGAAAAAAAGGGAAGAGAAAATAGGGTCTTTACCCAACACACTGCCTTTGAATAGAGGTAACCTTGGGCCCTGGAGATAAATGAAAAATCCTGAATTAAGATGAATTATTGGTTACAATGGAGTGAAAGCCAGTTATTAAAAATGAGTTGGTAATTTTTAGCCATAC
Source organism: Bombycilla garrulus (assembly GCA_013400315.1). Lineage (NCBI taxonomy): Eukaryota > Metazoa > Chordata > Aves > Passeriformes > Bombycillidae > Bombycilla > Bombycilla garrulus. Next base: position 114,175 of record VXBU01001723.1, read on the forward strand.
ATTCTATACAGAGGCACCTTTTAACTCAGTATCAATCAAAATTATTTTGAATGTATTGAACCATGTATGAACAAAGTGTTCTATATTTTTCCTTTCACTTCTGTATTTCCTTCATCTATAGTATTTAACAATTGATGTTGTTAATTCATATTCTGCTTTAAATATGCTATTATCTATTTGATAAAAGGCAATAACTTTAAAATCTCCTTAGTTATCAACTAATACACAAGAGGAGAAACAATGTTCAGATCGTTCTGTAAGGAATTCCTTAAAGTAGTTCAGTTCAAGTACTCTCCAAATAAAGTTGGTTCTTTATCTATGGTATGTAAGATTTAGGTGTTTCTTAGCTGCTTCCTTACCCGTCCTGGGGGCTGGTGTCCAGAGGCGATGGGACAGGTTTTGGCCTGCAAGTCCCTGCTTTGTGGCCCCCTAAGGAGCCCTCTCCATTTCTTCCTCAAATACTCATAAAATAAAAATAATTTGGGAACACCTATTCCAACATAGGAAATGCGTTTTCCTGTTACGCACAGATTTAAATTGAAAAGGAAAAAATCTGAAGTTTGCACAATATGTTTTCCTTAATTTAAATTAGAATCCTGGGACAGAGGCACAAAGAGCATTTTTCTCTTAAGAGTTCTGTTTCAATGAAGTCACAGGTTTTGGCTTCATCTTTTGTTTCCTTTTTCATTGTTTGCATCTCACCTTGCAGTAGCACACACTTCAGCAGAAGTCACAGTTATTTTGAGAGCCTGTCATATGAAGAAAATTCTCCTTTTCTTAAGGGAGTGAACATTTTCAAATCTCCTTGAGTGCAGTTTAAGTGATTGCTGTACTCATTTAATCATGTTGAAATAAATTATAGGAGATTTTATTCCTACCCAAATATAATGCTCGTTATGCATACAAAATTAAAAAAAGGATTCCACTACTTCGTATTTCATTGTCCTATTCTCTGTTCTTAAGATTTCCAATTATAATAATGTACTGGGAAATTTGGAGTCCAAAACTAATACAATGAGCAAAATCCATGTATTTACGATGTTACTCAAACTACAAAAAAAAACCCAAAAAAAAAACCCCAAACTTAAACTTAATTTCAACAGCGCAGACAAACAAAATATGAGGTATATGTATTCCACTAACATCTGTAACTTTTCTGTGATAGTAGGGTTAAAAGGAAGTTAACTTTTGCTCTCTGTCAGATTTTGTTTCTCCCATGAATGGTGGTGGGGCTGTCTGTCATTTTGGCTTTTGTGACCATCCTTCATCTTGTAAGTGAGATTTATAAATCTTAGAATGAATTTTAAATCAGCACTGACATCTATTAAGCCTTCTTATTTAAAAAATGACCTGACAGTTAGAGGTACAATAACAAGAAAAATAAATTAGTTTTATTCTTAGGAGTACCAATAGACCTTCAGAAAGACTTTTAGTTTTCAATACAAGATTACTTGTACAAAACCTCATATCCTCCCCAACTGTGAGGTCACTTGTGTTTCATCCATGACTGTCCTATATTCTACTCTGGTAAGAAAAAGTATCTCACTGATTTCAGTTTATGTCAGAAATTTTTATAAGCAAGGTTTTACCAGACAAAGTCCAAACAGTCAAAGAAAAGTTGAAGAAAAGTATCCTCTAAAATGTAGACTTCTGTTATTGCTGTAAACACTCTGGGAGGGTTAAAAATAAAAGGATAAATTTGCCATGAAAGACCTGACCACCCGAAAGCATGTCATAGTAAAATAAGTTTTGATGAAATATAAAGGAAATGAGTAAAGGAGAAAATCCTTCTGGAATATGTGAATATATGATGATTTTCTTGAATACAGACCATTTGAGAGAACTCTAGCATCAATGTCTGTTGTTTAAGTAAATCATGTTGCTGACGAAATTTTCAATGTGTTGAATTCAGAGCTAATGGACAATATGTAAAAGAGTAAATCAGTTCAATTCTTGTCTAATGCAAGGCAATACAGTGGAAATATTAAAAGACAAAATCTTCTCCCTTTACTATACCACAAGGCCAGAACTTTGCAATATTTTTATGCCTTACCACAGCAGCAAAGAATCATTATTTCTTGCTTTTTTTTCCATTATAACCTTTAAACCTTCAGTATTGTCAATAAACAATCTCCAGCAAACAACTTGGTCATAAATGAAGCTGGGTGGAAACTTAAGTTCAAAATAAGTATACTTAGTTCATTACCTTTAGCTCCAGAAAAATCATGAACTTTTGTGGCTTTGCAAGAGTAGGGGAGGTCCCCTGGATACGGCTCCTACTGGTACTAGTATTTGGTCTGATGACTTGTAAACACACAATGAATGGTTTCTGAATAGCCAGCTGGTTTCTGTTGTATAATTGAAGCTGGCGGAGAATATTTACTAAGTATCTTTTATATATATGGTAAATATATATTGTAAATACATATACACAATATATTATCTACTCTTAGGAAAAGACCTTTTTTATCCTATTGTAATTTACAGAATTCCAAATAAATATCATGCATTAAATAAGAAAATAATAAAAAAAATCAGAATATGTTGTCAAGGTAAAACATTACATTTTATTTAAATTTTATCATTTTATTTCCAATTTATTCTCAGAAATAAATTTTCTGTATGTGAAATATTTTTTCAGATTAGCTATGAACATTTTTACTCTCCAAATAGTACGCTTGTGAGTTTCGGAGCATCTGTTTTCTCACACTATCCAAAATACTGTTGAAAACAGTAATTTGTTGCAAAAAAAATTTAATTCTTATATACATATATATATATATGAAACATTGTCAGGAAAAATGATGACAAGCAGGGTGATCTTTTTCCTCTGCTCAGCCCATGTAAGACACATCTGGAGTTCTGAGCCTAGGCTTCCCAGTATCAGAGTAAGCTGGACATATTGAACCAAGTCCACTGAAGACCAAAAAGATTATCAAGGGCTCATACAAGGAGAGGCTGAAAAAATTGTGATTGTTCAGCCTGGAGAAGAAAAGTTTTAGAGGGATTTTATCAGTGTGTAAAAATAGCCTATGGGTTATTTCAAACTCAGCAACTCTGAGATCCTCTGAGCTGAGCACTATGGATCTGTAAGCAAATATCCTGCTAACACAGGTGTTTAAAAAAAAAAGGTCCTTCTTAGTGAAAAATACAATGTTCTTCTTTGATCAAGAATTTGACTAACAAAATGTGTTTTCCATTCTTTTCATCTTTAGGCAAACATATGAGTTTCCATAATAAAAACAATACCAAAATTCTGGGGGTTTTTTTAAGTTTCCTCTTGCTTTTTTGTGATCAAGGGTAAGCCTTGATCTAGGTTGTTAGCTTCTTATCTTGAATCAAAACCCATAGCAATTTTCCAGAATATTCATAAAAGTCATTAAAGTTATTAATTACTTGATTACTTACTAGTGACCTAGTATTTCAACCATATCTGCTTGTCATCTTCAGCCTTCTGCAAAAAATGAAAGCAAAACAGGGTTTTGCAATAAAACTACAGTGATATGTAGTAATGGCATCACGGCAATGCAATGATTTGCAGTCTTCACCTTAGAAGTCTTAGGCAGATAATTAAACATAGGAGATGTGGAAGAGATCTCCCAGAATCATTACCTTACCTGAGCCCATGTGATAGAGAGAAGCAGATATCTCCAGACAGCAATTTATTCCACCTAAGAATTATCATTTTAGGAGAGGATATATAACTCCTTGGAGATTTCCATCTCTTTCCACTTGCAATTAAGACTATTTTCTCGTTACTGAGAATATCAGCTTAGAAAAATTATCTAATTTTATTAGACAAATTCTATGAACTTACCTGAACTTCATATTACTCAGAAATGTCAACAATCTGACAAGGAGATTGAGAATTTCATGCAGAGAAGTCACTGTATACCTCTCATTACTTTTTAATTCTGCCCTGTGGCCATGTTGAGGTCCAGTTATTAAAATTTTTGAGGAATTCCTCAGCCCAAATTATGATGCAAACAAGACCTTATGCCAGTGACAATAGTAGGGATTTTGTTTAATAGCAAATATGAGGGAAAGAAAAGGGGAGAGAAAGAAAGAGGGAAAGAGGAGCTTGGGGAATGTGGGGTGGGGAGGAGACAGTGAGGTGGAGACAGACTACACAGAAAGTATCACCACTCTGTGGATCTAGATGGCATTCCCTGCATCCTCTTCTTCTGGTCTTCTTGATCATGAACGTCCCTCACAAAGTGTAGAACCTGATGGGTTAATAAATGCACAGGCCAGGTCAGAAACTCCAGGCACCTCGCTGGGGGGAATGGGGGAAGTTTGCCATTGTCTTTTATAACAGACTCTGGGTTTGTTGCATCACATGCAGTCCTGTGAAGGCAAGGCTTCAGGAATCACTCTGGGGGCCACTTCGAAGGGTGACTTTCATGGATTAAGGCACTCCCACATCTACCCCTCACATGAATGTTGTCCCATGAATGTGGCCTTCCCAGGGTTGGGGATTCCACGGCCAATTTGTGTAAGGGAGGATGGATTCACTGCCCCTGAGCAGAGGTTACAACACACCCAAACTTCCTCCCTTCTCCTGGGTTAGGGGGAAATCTGTGCAAACCTGCTTCCAGCAAATGCGTTTGTGGGCTATGGCCTCTTCTATCCCGAAGCAAGCCAAAGATGATTCTTAGTATGGCTGCTGGGTCTGGCTTACATTCTTTTCCTTGCTCACTTGTTTGTTTCCAGTGATTAAATGGGTTTTCTCTTTATCTAATCTTAGGAGTTTGACTTTCAGTCTGAAGTCCCAGCCAGGAATCTTCAGGGAGAATTCTCTGGTTGTAGCTTCTTTATACAGTTTTTGTTATAATGAGAAAAAATTTATATAAATGTTCAAGGCATGAACTATTTCACTCTCTGACAGGCCACCTATGTGAAGGCTTCTAGAAAACTCATTAGCAGCCAGTTGACAATGGCAACAGACCAGTGCAAGTACAGTCTGTTTAAAGTATCCTAAGCACCATTTACATACCATGTCTACTTCTTGAATCAAACCACAACACTGCAGAAGCTTCTTTTTTCCTTGTCTATTGTTTGCTTCTAGTTCAGAAGCATTCATACAATACTCCTCATAAAACTTTTGTGCTTGCATTTTCCAGGAGGTACAGTGTATGTCTGAATGTGTTCACAAGCTGAAATATATATTTCAAGAGCAACTACAGATTATGGAGGCAAATTCTTCTGGTATTTATACCAAAATACTACTCTCAATATTATTCATTTGATGTTTAGCAGATCTTACTAAGATATGTCTTTGGAAACTGCATTCATTAGAGTTCATTGAACTATTCAGGCATTCATTACATCTGTGAATTAGTGAATCATTCTGGATTGGACCCTTATTTATTTCTGAATAACATTAAAAACTACTGAACAGGAACCCAGATTGTAAGCTTGCTTATTCATATACTTCTAGTCAGCAAAGAGACATCATAGTGTTTCCATATATTCTATGAATATAGTATTTCAAAGAAAGAATTTTCAAAGAACAAATCCATTATGTCTTTCTGGTAAATGCATTGGCCTCAGAATGAGTTCATATGGCACTCAGAAAGCTTCTTGCATTTTGAATATTTTCAAGAGTTCTCAGAGAACATTCATTTGATCTTACAAATCTCACAACATATTGGATTGGGAGTTTTTATTTGGGGGAAAAAAAAATTACAAATACTGTTTCTTCATTCTCTGATAAAGCCAGTACTGAAGCTGTTGACATTTACTCTCAGGATTAGAAACTAGCTATATTTGCTACTCCCCAGTGTGGTTTGAGCTCCTTGGCTTGAAGCAGTCTGTGTGCTTGCTGAAAATAGATTTGGCATAGTGGCTGGTAATTTAGATACTCCTCTACATGTTCTGAAGTGTAAATTGGTTTTGGTTCAGAGACTCAAGACAAAAGATGTTTCCCCAATAGCATCCCAGTGAAGAAGTCGCACATGGATATAAACTGTAAAAGAGCTGGACTTGCATGTGGTCAGTTGTGTATAGAAATTAGTGTTGCTTCACCAGGATATCTCAATGGACTACACTAACTGAACATGGCACGTCACATACACATAAATATCTTGTGCCAAAATGCCCCTTTTCTGACATAACTGTACTTAAATCTTTCTTAAACGTTTACCCAGGACAACAAAAATTGATTTCATAGTAGCGATAATTTTTAACTAAAGGTTGAAGAAGAATACATTTAATACCATGATGAAATGTGTGGGAAGAGTGTTGCATATTAGATTCTGTCCTAGTGCAGATGCTATTGTATTAATAGAACCTAAAATTCAGTGCAGAAAAAATAGAAGACTTTCATCTTGCAGCAACTTCCTGGCAGATTTGAAAACATATCCTTGATTTGTCTTTGTGTTTTTCACAAAAAGTACAACAGACCAAGACAGTGCTGTTCTTATTGATTTTTGTTGCTGTTTGACAGAAGTGCTGAGTTTCAGTAGCTTTTTGCATACACCTTCAATTAATCATTCAGATAGATGGTGTCCAGCTGAATGTAACCTTACATCACTACATTTGTTCACTGTTTCCTGCCATGTGACACTATTTATCTAATTTGCAGTAAAAGCAGTAAAAAACAGGCATAGACCTCAGTGACAACGAAGAGAATCCTGAAAAAGATTAACTGCTGCACATGCAGTAGTGTTAAACGACATAAAAAGCATCCAGCTCTATTTCATTAGCATTTCTATTCAAACCATATTTATTAGCTGCTTCGCTTGGCAACTACGTAAGTTACTGTCTCCAAGCAATTTGCTCTGTGTTGTACCATCTTGTTACTTATTACAGATGCTTCCTTACAGCATTGACATTGAAAAGACAAAGTTTGCAGTGCAGCTCTAACACCAGTTAGATATAAATGTGCTCATCTGTCTCATCAATGTAGATTATATTAAGGAGTAAGGAGCCAATTTGATCTGACAGGAAACAGTTTTGACATGTATTGATATGGTGGAAGGCCATGACACGGCTTATGGTGGAAGCAGAAATCCTTTAAATCCTCTCTTCTGTCACAATCCACAAAATACTCCTAGCTTAGTCAAGGTGACAGTGGACACATATGCCTTGTCAGCTCCTTTGAGGCGGTAAGAATTTTAGCCAAAATGGTCAGGAGGTTTTTTTGCTTTGTTTTTGTTTGTTTGGGTTTTGGTTTTTTTTGTTTTTTTTTTTTTTTTTTTTTTTGTTTTTTTTTTTTTTTTATATGCCTAAAAAGATCAAACTGATTTGCCAATTATTGTCTTGAAACTCTGAATCCTAAAATAATATTCTGAATTCCTGTTCGTATCAGGTAACCCTTCCTCTGCTGAATCACATTTCAGCAACTTTTTGGTAAAATGTGAGTTTTTTGCCAACTCATGCAGACAATACAAGTGTACAATGGTTATTTGTATTTTAATGTACTTATTAGATAGATGCGTCAGCTTATACCTGAGACTAATGTGTTACTAGCATGCAGATACTTGAAGAGTCTTTTCTGCCCAGACACCTTTTGGGCAGGGGGAGGAATATCAGCTTTTAAAGAAGGGTCTTTCTGAGTTCTACCTTTCAGTTATCTGTTTTCTTTTCTTAGTATTTGATATAGTTTCACAATGATATTTTTCTCTTTATTCCCTGAGCTAGTAACTAGAATTCCCTTAAAATTTTCACCTCCATCTTTTTTTTTTTTTTTTTCTTTTCTCATCATACACATCTTCAGTGTAAGGACTTTACCACAACTCAGCAGTAATTTTTACAGTAAAACCAAGACAGGATCATACAGTTGTATTTCACAGAATGGGACCTTGGTCTGCAAATAGCTGGAACCATGGAATGTGGGTTACAGCAGGTAGATATTTATAACTGTGGGCATTTGAGAGCTGATCATGGGGAGGGACCAGTTCTTACTGACACTTTGCTCACATTTTAGTCACTATGTCTGTATCTCCCTGAATCTTATCAGAGCTTCAGTTTCCCAGAGGAGCACTGAATATTTCAAGAGCAAGGTAATGTAATCTTTACTCGTATCTAAAGAGATCCATTTCAGCACTGGGATTTTCAAAGGAGACCAGGCAGAAATTAGAGACCTAATTAACTTGTTTTCAACATCCATTTCCTTTAGCTTGCTTTTGAAATGCCATTCAGGTTTTTCAACTATGGCAAATCAAAATAAATAAATAAAATCACTATAAAACTTCCCAAACCTAAGGCTGGAGAAAGTCTTTGAAATTCTTTGATATATTTTCTCACCTTTCAGAAAACTCATTTACTAACAACCTCTCTGTTCAAAATGGTTTTGGGGAGTATTTTGTCCTATGTTTTCTTTTCGGAAGGCTATGTTCCAGAACCTGACTGCTCTAAGAGCTGGGACATTTCTTTTAATTTCCCACTAAGTTTATTTCCAGCTGTTCACATCCATTTGTTCCTGTGACAAAACTGGTGTTTCATTTAAATGGTTCTCTTCTCTCCTGATGTTTATCCTGCTGATGTATTTATAGACTTCCTTCTCAGCCTTTGTTTCACAGAGCTAAGCAAACAGAGCTTTTCTAACTTTCTACTAAATATGCAACCTAGCCTTCATACCATCCAAATATTGCTTCTCTACATAAAAAAACAAAAACCTTTAGCTTCATAGCAAAACAGAAGCCAAACCTGGAGACAGCTTTCAAAGAGGAGAAATATAATTAATCTGTAACTTTTTTCAAAAGTAGTGCAATAAAAAGTAATAAGAAGTTACACTAAAAAATAATATTCCAGATGAATTGTAAGATAGCTGTGGAAATATATTGGTACCTCATAGAAACTAATGTTAAGACTAAACTATACTTAACTAGCTTTTTGTTTCTTTCAATCAATTTTTTAATTATTATTATTATTATTACTACTAGTAGTAGTAGTATTTAAATGCAGACAGAATAACCCAAGGATAAGCAATAATTTCCAATGGTAGTGTTCAAGGTGACTTTGGAATGCTGACTCCTGCCTTGAAACTGATGATCAGTTTAGCATTTATCTGTATAGAGAGTACGATTAAAAAGTTTTAATATATCTAAGCAGTGATCAGGATTGTTTCTCAAACATGAATGTAGGAGAAGAGTCATTAATTTGGTGGCTGTGTGAGAATGGATGTGTGTATGGGTGAGAGTGAAAGTGCAAGGAGGTGAATTATGTAGGAAGTGACTAGTATGTCCAGCCCTTAAGCTGACAAACACCAATTTCTTTCAAGTGAAGATGTATAAAAGTTTTAATCAAAAGTGGGCATAGCAAAAAGTTTTTCTGAAATTGTATTCTGTGTAGTTGAGACTCAGGTTCTCTTGGTTCAAATGCTGTGTATGCTTTTAAGAGCATAGCTTCTGAAGGTCTATAAAATGAAAAGGAATTTGTTTTTAATTTTCTATTTCTGTCTAAATGTTGTGTGCCCAGAGGACAGAACAGTCTTTATGGCGTAGTGATACTTTGCTACAAGTGTGGGAAATTGCTTTGAGTTTTCTCAATGGGAGTAACAAGCTGACTCTAAGGATCTGGGACAGAACAAAGACCTTGATTGTACTTGAAGACAGAGGTGCATCTAGCCACAGGATTTCATTTGGAATAATATCTTACTTTGTCTTATAAGACCCCCACCATGTTCTCTCAGCCCTGTCATATGATCGCCAGGCGGCTAAATGGGGATAAGCATGCCATTTCGCTTTTGGGTTTGATCAATTATTTGCTCTCCAAAGAGGAGTTCAGATAGGCAGCTAATACATAAGTGGAGCCTCTGCCACACAATAAACAGAACATACCCTTAGTCAGGGAAACAGAGGCTCTTGTTAAATTGAGATGGCCAGTGTGAATGGTCAGGCTCAGAAGAAAAAATATAAAGCCTAGTCCATGTTTGCCTCTCCAGTGTTTTCTGCAGCCTCCATTGTATCCTTCTCTCTCTGTAGCCAAGTGACCTCTAAACCTTGCAAACAGCACACAGGGCTTTTTTTCTTCCTTTTCTGTGTCGACTATTATCCTTTCATCTTGAAAGGTCATTGGGTATCAGCTGAAGAAATATACCACTTAGCTTTGAGTGTTCTCTCAGTTTGAAGTGATTTGCCTGTTTATTTTATAAATAGGAATCTGTCCACAAACAAATTGAAAATTAGTTAATCGTCCTTTCCAGTTGACATACAGTAGGTGTTGTGTCAGAAAAAAACAGGTTCATCCTAAAGCAGATTTAAATACTTCATCAGCCGCATGCAGGGCTCAGTGGTCTGGCATGATGACGAGGCAGTTGGGGGTTCAATGCAAACACTTCTTCAGGACTGGGGAGCAACTCATTTAAAGGTTAGAATAAGTTAGAGGGGGATTTTTTACCTGAGAGATCATGTGCAGATTGTACACATATTTCAAGTATCATGCTGCTAAATCTAGATGAGCTGAAAGAAGTCATTATATTTATCACTCATACAGGACAAGACATGACTGTGGAATCTGAAGTATTTGTTGTCGTATTCCAGTCTTGAGGTGGAATTATTTTCAAGTTGTTATTTTTTTTTCCAATTTACAAAAGGTATTTTACACCATTTACATACAGGCGGTAAAGACACAACGAATTTCCACAAAAAACATCAGTTTGTCATTAGCTCACATTTGTTACATACAGGAATTTTCAAAGGAACTCTGGATATTATAAAATTGCAGTACAAACATGTTCCTGTGTTTAATTAACTTGTCATTTCAATTAATTCAAAGAGCAGGAAAAAAATAAAATAGGAAGAATATAAAACAAATAAAAGCTAAAGGGTTAGATAACTGATGGCCGTATTTTAGGTTAGTAAAAGCATGCATATCACTTCAGTAAGCAGTTGAGACTGACTGCTGTGGCTGGGCCTGTGTCTGAAAAAGGAGGTGAAGAGCAAAAGCAGCAGCTTGTTCTCTTCTGGTGTGAATAGGAATAGGCATCCTACTCCTTTTCCCATGTTGCTTACACCAACAGATTAATTATCTGATCATCATACTTTTTTCCTCTGCAATGGAAATTGAGCAAATGAAGACGACAACAAAATTGCAATGGACAGTTAAATTTACAATACATCAAAACAGGACTGTGGGAAGAAAGCAGCTGTGAAAAAGAAGTCATCAATATACCAAGGAGAAAAACATGAAACATTGAATGAAGATGTGTGGACACTGGTAGTGGTCAAAGTAGGTAAAGTTATTTTCATCACCCATCTTTCCAACAGCTTTATCAGGGTAATTAAAAATTAACCAAGCAATGCACATTGCTAGGAAATCCTAGCAATTCCTGCTATCTGTCCCATCAGGGAGTGCAGAACACTGTCACCTCAAGAGGTATCAGTTGTCAGAGTTTTCTGCAAATAAGAATAAAAAGGCCATATTTGGTCTCTTCCAAGTCTTCAGAAGAGGTGCTTGCAATGTGGAGGAGAGACGACTTAACAGAAGGAAAGAATCATGCTGGAGTTAGTTCCCTCTGTGATCTTGATGTTTTATGGCTAAGTACAGTTTTTCAGTGCCCTAAAATGTCAGGCTTAGCATCTTTCAAAGCTCTAGAATCATTATGCTTTTCAGAGAATTGGAACCTATGCATTGTGTGCAAGTTTATTGTGAAGGAATTAATCCTCCATTTGGTGACAAGCACTTAAGTGATTTTTGAAGAAATATTGATGTTCCGATTTGCCATGCTGCACAGTACAGAAAATTAAAAAATACTCTTTACTGGAAAGGTGCTGTGTTTATTCATCCTCATTTCATACTGCAACTCAGAGAACATGAAAGAAAAAAAAGGTCATTGACACTGTTCTTTAGTTATAATTCTGCTTTTTAGGGCACTGGAAATTAAGCAGATGTAAGTGTAGGTATGACTTCCCTTGTCTATTATATAAGACTTAAAAAAGAAATCCTCAAAATGTAAAGAGTCCTTTATGTTCCTGCTTTTGGTTTATGCTGTTCAGAGAGCCAGAGAATAAAATATTTTCAATCAATTGGCGCATGCATTTCACTCAAGGCTGCTGAGCAAAATGATGTATTTCACCATAGACAAAATTATCCTTTAGAATGTTAGACAAATGTGCTGTGTCAGCCTGTTTACGGCCAAGAAAAGTAATGATATCTCCATGGAGGAAGAACATTTCCCTATACCTAACATGTTTTTTCAATAAAAAAGAGTAATGACAGTGAAGCTGAACTCCTGCCTGTTTATTTTGATAAAGATTTATTTGTGACATCAGGGTAAATTTTATATTTTTTTCTGTTTTTATTTCCTTGGAATGATAGCCATAATTTATATTATTTAGTAGCAGTGAGTTCGCTGTGATATGAGGAGGTAGAAACACAACGGAAAAGCCAGGTGTTGCCCAAAGTAACCATCTACCTAGGTGAACAGAAAAATAAGGCATCAAGGAACTATAATTGCTCCAGTTTTGCCAGAGAATAACCAAATCACAGATGATAATTTGCATTAATTTGCACAGTCTAGACAAGGTCGTGATATAGTAGCAGGAATACATTGAAATAGTGCGTTAAGACATGGTTTTTCACACGAGCTGCTCATTGTTGCCAGTTACCCAGGACCACAGAAGCAGAGAGCAGTAGTTATCTTCCAAATATCACTACAGTATAATGAAGACCAAGGGATTTCTATCAATATATAACCTGCCATATTGGGAAGGAAGGATTTGTTGAAACTGAGACTGCAGCTGAGAAATGGTCATTTCCAAAAAATGCATTTTGCATAAAGACATAATGACTTTTTACAGTTATTGAAGTGCACATTTGACATTTTTCAAAAGGTAATATTCTATTTTTGTTATATTGTTTGGACAATTACATTTCGAAATTAAGCTAATTTATAACAAAATGCTTTCAAGATTGCAATTCAAATAAATTGAACTTTTCCTAGCTGTTGGAATAGAACTCCATTTCAGTCATGTATTGAAAAAAACTTACATTCAGATTTTTTTAAATACTTACACTCCATTTCGATAGGTGCAACCACTGAAGGATTTATTCAGCAGGTTAAAATAGATGTAAAAAATCCATCAGTCTTTAAATCTGCTCCTGTGACTGACTAAATAAATTAACAAAAAAATCTTATTTATTTGTTCAAAAATCTGTCTCTTAACTAATATATTTAAGTTATTTATTTAAGCTATTTATTCTGCTTGCAAGAATTCCTACTTATTTTTTTTTTCCATTGATAGAAATACTGTGTAGTTTCTGGCATGTGTCAAAATGGAGGAAATATAATGTAATGACGGGATTTTCCTAGAAGTATTTTTAGTGTCTGTGAAAGAAGGAAGAATCATCCTAAACGATTTTTTTTTCCCATAAAAATTCTGACTCAGCTGGCAGACTCAATCACTTGTCATATTATGGTGCTGCTCACTTATTTTTGGATGCATATTCACATTTTAACTAAACTCACATAACCATCATTGAACTCACTGATAATGATTTCATTTTTAACATTGTCAATCCAGGGCAGGGAGGTTGGGTCATGGCAGGGTGGAGCAGGAAGAGTAGCAATTTCATTCCAAACCTCTTGGCTTAAAAGGCATGTGGGTTGGAATTCAATGAATGTGTATAGTCAGGAGAATGTCAATTATTGTTAGAAGTCCTTCTAGACATGTCAGGATTAAGAGCAATTTCAGTAGTCACCTACTGGAAAAGAAATTTGTATCTGAACAAATATAATGTAGGGATTGGTAGAACAATCCTCTTGGCGTACTTAGATGTGCTTCCTGATTACTGTGCAAAACAGATTGAGAAATGAACAGTTGAATATTTTTTGTAACCTTCACAGTAAATAACATAATTTTTCTGGGGAAAGAATTGATTTTGATACAAAATTATTTTCTATCAGAAATCACTCTAATGGCAATTTCCTGTCACAGCTCTACCTCTCAGAGGCATTAGGTGAGACATTCTAACAAGGACTGGAGGCTGCCAGTGTACCTTCCCCTATAGTTCACCACAACATGCCAGTGCCACTGTTCAGAAATGACACAGGACCAGTAGAACAGGTCTGAGGTTGCTTTGCCCTGTACAGAGCCTCCCAAGCACAGCAGCTGATGCCAGGTCCTGTACAGCAGGACAACCACATGGCTCTCCTGAGAGCCACTGCAGGATGTATTTTCCAATCTATGGTATGGATGTGGTCAGGAAAGAGGGAACATCTACCACATAGAGTTAAAAAGAGCTGAAAAATTAGCATAAATGATGCAAAGCTAGAAAAGCTGTGCAAAGTTATTCCGGCATAAGAACATAGATATGTAGATCACCAATGGGTATATTTAGTCTGAATAGCAAAGACTTTCAGGGGACTGAGGTACGGAAACAATCCTCCTGTAGGACCTTCCAGAAACCTAAATTTGTTTAAGATCAGTACTGTAGATTTATGAACACAACTAGTTCATTATCACAGGAATTCATTATCACAGTAAGGGAATGAGCTCTGGCCCCAGAGTTTCCTGTAGGCCCTGCATTGCATATTTTCAGTGGAAATATTATGGTCAGAAACCAAATGGGTGGGAATCCAGCTACAAGTAATGTCTAAAAGTCATGTGATGGTGTTTTCCCCAATATATTAAATTTTGTGCATTATGTTGTGAAGGAAGAATAAAGTTAGTGGACAAAACATGGAAAATTATTAGCTGGTTTGATGAAAGATGGATTTACCACTCCTCAAAACAAAGCAGAGGTCAATTGGACTGGTAGCAGGAAGATTTTATGGAAGATACTATTAACACTTGTGTGCTTTGAATCCAAAGAAAAGAAAACATAAAATAGTATGACTGCTAAAATATCCAAGGATTTTACACCATTGTAACACTACTAATATCATTGTGTAAGACAGCTAAGCTTAAATATGAAAACAATAGCCATAGCAAAGAGAGGTCCCTAGGGCAGTTGCACAGGCAGGGAGAAGAAAAACATGCCCAATCAGTAAAATATGCCAGAGCAGAGCCAACGATGGGGAACAGCCAAGAAAGGCTGTGTGCTAAAACAAGAATTCTGCAGAATAAGCTATGTTACCCTGAGTTGCAATCCCAAAAAATAAGTTGTCAGAACTAGATGAGACAATCTCATTTCTTTTAGGGAATTGGACAGAGCAATGAGAAAAAAAGGATGGGAAGGAAAGAAGAGAGTCTACCCTGCAACTCTTATCCCCTGAGAAAAACCTGGACTGATCTTGGTCAAGTGAAGGACAGCCTTCAGTGCCAACAAAAACCACATCAGTTCCAGGGTGGAACTATGCACTCTCATAGCTGTTTTAGGTTAAGACTGTTAAGGTCTCAGTATTTTGCATATGGAGTTGTAATGGTTTTCAGTGTTTACAAAGTAGCCATTGACAACACACTGTTCATTGTTAACAAGTGTCAATCCAGAACAGTGTCATCGTAAAATTTTAAACTGGTCTGATTTGCTAGTCTTCTAAATAGTCCTATCATAGTAAAATCCAATTCTCTAAATGATACATATAGATTTTCTTATACATAGTTGTGACACAGTTAAAAAGTTTATTTGCTTTTAAAATTTGTGTGGGAATTCCTATCAAAACTTTTTACAAATCGCCTAATCTATTAGAGTATGCTTCCATTAAAGAGTTAGTTTCGCTTTTAAAATCAGGGGAAATTGAATTGCCCAAGGTTAAAAGCACATAAATCATCAATTCCATTTCTGATGGTCATTCTTCCCTGTTGTGCTGGTTTGAGATTGATTGACATTTTGTTGGACAGGAAATAGCCACCCCTGGAAGTGAGGTGTGCCTGTGGATTTCCCATGAGCCCAGTGCAACACCAATTGTGGGCCAAATTTAAAGACAGACAGGGAAATGGAGCAATCAAAAGTGAAATGCTTCTCAGTAGGATATACATTTGGCACAGGACTTTCTGGGAATCGCTCTCTTTCCTTCTGGCCTTGAGGAGGTAAGGAGGGGCTGTGCCCTCNGGAAAGAAGAGCGATGTCCCGGCCCGGTTCCCCCCGCCATGTCCTGTGGGGGGGAAGTTGGGTTCTGCCGGGCCAGTTCGGGCTGGGAGAGCCCCTCCCATAGGGAACTGTCCCATCAGGGAGCAGGGGGAACGGAGGGACGGGCTGGCCCCAGGCTGGCAGAGGAGAATTCTTCCCCCTTCCCTGGCATGGAGAATCTCCTGTTTCTACAAGCTGCAGCTCAAGGACAATCTTATCAGAAGATCCGAGCTACTGGCGGAAGTCCCAGAAAATGAGGTTTTAACTGTTTCTTGCCCAGATGGACCTTTTTAAGGCATGCATCCTACTCAGCTAAAGGGGAAGCAGATCGAAGGAGAGAAAAATCCTGAGACCTGATTTCAAGGAAAAGACGGGAAAGAATCTAAAGTGGAAAGGAAGAATTAAGGAATGGGCTGGGTTGGCATGGACTTCTTTTGCAAAGCCATAGAGAATGAACTGGATGCTTCTATTACATGTAGAAGGGTTTTTAGGGGGATGTCCTAGTCCTGTTGGGGGTGCTAATGAAGCACTGAATTTTGTCGTCCCCAGCCCCAGGGACGACCAGAGATGGGGAATGCTGAAGCACTGATTTAATGATATCCCCGGTCCCAGGGATGAGAGATAACTGTTCCTTTGGATGAAGATGGAGCTGATGAGGAGAGTTTTTATTTGGACTAGGAAAAAGACATTCTTAAACTGCACCCTAAAACTGATACAGCCCATGGGCAGTTGTGGGAGGACTGTCCCATGGGGGGTGATGCTTCGCAGTGGCAAATCCGCGGGCGAGCCATTTGTGAACCGTGTGGCCACAAGAGGACTGGTGTTCTTGTGGGAGATCTATGGCAAAGTAGGACGGACTCCTGCTCTTCCTGATGGGTTGGGGAAATGATTGTTTGAGGAGTGGATTGACTGAAAATCCTAGGTTTTTGTCTTTTCATGTGGTTAGTGGGAGAGTGAACAGTCGGTGGGGGGAGGATGGATGTTTTGAAAGTTTCCTTCTGCTTTCTGGGTTTTTTTTGTTTCTTTTTAGTGTTAGTTAATAAAGTTTCTTCTCTATACTTTAAGTTTGGGTGGTGTGCTCATTTTTTGGTCCTATCTCGCAGCAGAAATTGAGAAAAATTTATTTTCATGGGTGCACTGGCCCTTGGCCGGTGTCAAACCATGACACCTGTCTTATCTTCCCATTAATATTCTTTTTCTGAAGATTTCTGAAATACCAAAATCTGTGTTGTTGAAAAACAGACAGTTGTAGCTGTGTTATAAAATAATTATTTCCTTTGGAAATATAAAAACAGCTCACCAAAGCTATTCTAAACCTGCTTTTATGAACCTGCTTCTCTGTTCATGTACTTTGCCAACTCTGTTAAATTTGGAAGCTACATAATCTGTATTTCTGACCCTACAAGCTTAAAAATCCATTTAAGTGTGATGTATCTAACATTTTCTATCTAAGAGAAGTCATTAACCAAAGCTGGTGTGTCTCATATTTCAGGATGCATTTTGGGCTGAAGAACTGTTTCTCAGTAAAAATGACAAGGAAAGTAGTTGCAGAGAATTTATAAAGAAGAACAATACAGACAAATTATTCCTGAACTATTTGGTGTGCTATATATTAGAAAACTAACTATATAAATTAAAAAGATAATTAACATATTGGTCTTCTAGACCGAATTGAATAAATGTACTGGAAAACAAGAAAATGTACAACAATATTCTCACTTCTCACCTTTTTTTGTCCCTCTTAATTCTCATATGCTAAAAAATCAATGAGGTCACACTCAAACCAAGCTACATGTGGTGCAACATTTCTATATTAAATTATGACAGTAATAGTCATTAAAATTTTATTTCAATTTTATAGCATCATGAAAATACTGTGATCAGGATCAGAACTCGTACCAGGTTACTCACACATTAAAGACTATTATTTCTTCTCCACAGAAGGCATAATAAGACGTCAATGAATAAATATTCAGAAGATTTTTGTTCTGTACTTTGGAATGTCTTTAGGAAGGCAATAGGGGAAGAGGACAGTCCAAAAGCATATCAGGGAGGGAATGCAGGGAAAAATTTTGGAGGGCTAGAGGAAAGTTGTTATCATCAGAAATCTCTGACAAGTGTAGGAGAAAAAACTTCGGGGGCTGTAGGAAAAACAAAACAGAATGGTTGAAGAAAGAACAAAGAAACTAGAAAATTTAACTGTTCAGTAAATTTTATTCTCATTGTCAAATATGTAGCCTTAGGATTTATGTAATGCATAGTCATTCTGAAAACAGGATTATTAATTTTCTCATGGGTTTCTCTATGATGCCCAAATAGCAATATCAGAGTGCTTCACAAAAAGTTATTTAATCTTCATAACACTCTAGTGATGCAAAGAGATGGTATAATTCCTTATTTTATAGGTACTAGAAAGAGATAAAGAGGTCAAGTGCAATCATGGATTTTTAGAGTCCAAGTTGAGGGCAAAAAATCTGATTTTCCAGCAAGCATAACAGAGCATTTTAAAGATTCAAAGCAATTTTTTGTGAGATCCATGAAAGTTGACCACTTCTGCAGACCAGATCCCATGATCTCAGGTCAAGTCCAGAATATGATGAATGCACAGTTACTAACTACTCAAAGAGGATGCTTAAATTCATGCAGAAATTCTGTATTGGATAAGGATAATTTTGTGGGGTGATACGCAGATTAAAAATAGAACCATTCTATTTTCTTTTCCATTTGTTTGACTGATCCTCCATCCCAATATCATCTTCCACGGCAAATAAATGGCAAAAAAACCCTTCCTCTTTTGCAATCCAATCCAATCCATCTTTCATGATGAATAAGCTTTGCATCCAGCGCAAAGTATCTTAAACGCATGTAAATACAAAACACTTCCATGATTCCAAATAATCATTTTTGCATGTTATTTTCAGTTAAAATGTCTGTCTCTTTGTCCAAGCTGGAAGAAAACAGGTCTGAATATTTTAAAAATCCCTGCAGAATAAAAATTTACAGACTTCTCCGGACCCAAACCATTCTTTACTGAACTGGTCCCATGTGGTCAGAGAATCAATACTCACAACCAGCTTTTGGATTTTGCACATTTTTCTCCTTATCTTCCCAAGAATCTGTTTATATATCTATGTATACACATATATATATAGCTTCATTGACTTGTCTCACTGCCACCATATCAAAAATGTCTTACAGCTCAAGCAGTGTTTTCTAGAGTCTCTGCTATCTGGTTGTCATTACTAATGTGTTGTACCTCTTTGCTGTCAGTTTAACTAGCTGGAATACCTGTTCAGCTCCCAACTTTTTGAAGGGCCATTCATATAAGAATTTTACAGATGGATAATTCAAGAAAAACGGACATAAGTAATTTATGAACTTACGTGTCCCCCTCTGTCTTCCAATAACTATTTGTGCTGGGTGAAAGTCTCTAGAATATGACTGGCAGTTCTTGAAAAATAGAGATTGACTTAAAAAATCAGAGGTTTTCTGTTCCTTTATTCCTAGGCCTGAGAGATTAATTAATGACATCTTGAAGATCTGTTTTTAAAACTCTAGAAATAAATCTGGAATCCCAAGGGGAGTTCTACAATATGTGTAAATGTGGCACAGATTTTTCAGCGTTGAATAGCTTTTAAAAATAACCCAATTTTCAGTACCTGATCTACTGTATAAAAAATATGACTCATGCACTATTTAATAATGGATTGCTCCGCTTTATTTATCTATCACAATAATAATCTGAAATATTGCTGTATGGGAAACTACAAGCAATTGATGATTTTTCTGAAAGCAATTACCTGAGAAGTTTATTTTTGCAGTTTAAATATTAGGAGCACTTGGAAAGTGATGGAGATAGATACTATATATGAAGTATATATATATATGGAGATACATACTACGTATAGTATCTTTCAAGTGAGCATGGCTTTCTGGATGTAATATTTCATTTATTGCATGTATTTACTTGATTTTATCTATTTTTTTCCTGTTGACAGGATTTCTGTTAAAAATATTGCCATAACTTTTTTTTAATTGGAATTGGGAAAAGTGTCCTCAAACAAGTTGTGGATACTTAAAAAAAATTACTTCAAATAATGCATTCACCCAGTCAGCCACTTCACCAAATCAGCAGTGAAGTACTTTCACAAACATGAGTGTGAGTAAAGCACTGATATTTCTTTCCTCAAAACAAGGTGGGATGAAAGGGTCTTGCCCGTATGTTGGTAAATTCAACATTTTTGTTGGAACATGCAATTTAAGAGCCCATACTTTTATCAGGGGCTTTTGCTTGTCTATCATGCCAAGCTGTGAAAGCTTCTACTTTATTGAGTACTCTACAACATCAAGTTGCTGTAATGCATCTTGCCATTTGACAGTGGGGAAGGGCTTGAAGGTTGCTTCAAATTTGTGTAGTGCTGAGTTTTTGTGCTTGTGCCATTAATGATGTAGGAAGTCATATCTGTTGCCAGAGCCTATATCATACATCAATAAATGGACAAAGAGAAGCATATACTTAATGCAATAGCATTGTTGGGTACAGCAATTCTTTGGGACAAAATGCGAGGAGCTTGCTAGTATAGGGTTGAATAGACTGAACCCTTGAAACTACTGGAAACAGTTTACAGAATTATGATGTGCAGGAACATATATAAATCTTAGATTGGTCTTCAGTATGAGAAAAAAATGGTGTAAAATTGTAATTTTAACTGAAAAAAAATCCAGGGAATTAGCTGCATTTGTCAGTATGGTTGAAATAAAATTGTAGAAAAACTTAAGACATTGCCTGATGGAAATAGTTGGTTTTCAGGCAAATGAAGTTCTTTTACCGTCTTTGACATTACCTACACTTTACCTTGGATAACTTGTGCTCCATTCATTTGGAAAAAAAAAGAGCAAAGCAAAGGAGAATAAAAAAGCTGAGTTCTTTTAGGTCCACTAATTGACAATAATATTTAGGAACGGGGAATATTCCTAATGTTTATTGATGCAATTCACAGCCATCTTCCTTTGCTTACAGGGTTGAGTTAGAATGAGCTCATGTTTTTCATATTAGTCCTTACAGGCATGACATTTTTATACCACCACATAAGCACTTCCCCCCACCCCCTAAAGGTATTGCATCCATATGTTTCTCTCAAAAGCTTTCCACTCTCTAAAACTATTGCTGAAAATGGTGATTCTAATAAAATACATTAGAAAATACTGAAGTCAGCTGAAATATTTTAAGTGAATCTTCTTTCAAAGATAAGAAAGCCAAATAAGAAAAACAAATATTTTGACCTTCTGTTTGCCTTCAGCCAGCCCAATGAAACATAATATTACAGTTAATAACAGCTGACATGATCTCTTACAAAACAGATTCAGGCTGTTTACTCACTCTCTTTCCCTTCTTTGCCTTTGGCTAAATCAAAGAAGTGAAGATATATAGAAAAGACAGAGTGTAAAATGACTTTAAAGTGGTTTAAGTTCTCATTATTTTAGCCTTTAATTTTTTAGTTTGCAAACAAAAAGTTTAATTTTTTAAATTGCTGTTTATGCTTGTGCGGACTGCATTCTGAGACAAGCTACATTCTTGCCTTCTCACACATTATGGTAATAAATATTTGCATGACAAACATTACCCTCATTTATAGATGTGCATAAATGACAACTTAATTTGAAAATTAGGAGGTCACACAAATTGCAGGCAGTGAATATTTTTGCACTGTTGAATCCTTGTCACTGTATTAATATAGACAAAAAAACCAACCTGGTTCCAAGGATGACAGGTGAATATGAAGCCTTAACTATGCAAAGAGTAGATGAATTTCTCAGCTTGCTGATGGAACCAGAAAAAAAAAAAAAGAACCTTGAAAAAATATAAATTAAGCTAATCTAAAAAGAAATTATCCTCANTTTTCTCCACTATCCACTTGTCAGATATCCAAGTCTACCTTGAACCAAAGACCTGAAGCAACACTAAGAGGCTGAACTCAAAGAAAATGATAAAGAGTTATAAAATAATAATCTGAGCATTTGGAAACACAGCCAGCTTTCACCTGATTTATTCTGAAGGAAATTTTTGATTCTTTTATATGGAACAATTCCCTTTTTTAGAGCTCTATAATGAAAAAATGAATCCTCTAAACTGCTACTGATTGACCATTCCAAGGCCTGATGTAGCATTCTGTTTCTAGGACTTCATATATTGTTCATTAAGGGAGTGAGTGAATTCTGTAAACTGAATGNGAGTAAGAAAAGAAAAACAGCATCTAGCATAAAATTATAACATTTTAAGAGTTTTTTTCAGCCTTTCTTTATTAATCCTCTGCCTAAAGTTGCATTTAATTCAGAGATATACTTTGGTATTTACTAAACCTA
>VXBU01001723.1:136819-152215 GCA_013400315.1 Bombycilla garrulus
TGATTGACCATTCCAAGGCCTGATGTAGCATTCTGTTTCTAGGACTTCATATATTGTTCATTAAGGGAGTGAGTGAATTCTGTAAACTGAATGTAAGATTATGAAGAATATCAGGAAGGAAAACAATTAATACACTCCCAAAGAATCAAATTGCACTAGAGGAGGTTGGATGCACTATTTCGAGATCGAATGAAAATGCTACCTAAGTTAAAAGTGTCCTGAACATTTTTTACCACAAAAAAGGAGAAGGGCAATGGTCTGACACTCTTGCTGTTCATACAGTTTAGCACAGGGAATTTTTTTTTACTTCTGGAATCTGTTTATCTGTCCTGTTTTGTACTAGTTAACAATAAGTGCAATTTGAAAGTCTGTCCTCCCTTTCACTGACATAGATATAACTGAACTACACAAAGCAACACAGAGAAGAAATGTCCTTGTGATTTGCTCTAAGATCATTTGCTGTAAGATCATTACAGAGCATTTCTGGAGCCTGTGGGCTCCTCACAAGTTTCAAGGAGAGTGTGTGATTCATACACAACACTGCCTGCAATTTCCGATCCTAAGAAACTTGTATGTCTCTTGGAAGAAGAAATGCCTTCCACTTTTCATCTGTTGTTAATTCAGTGTGCTTCTCTATATAGATATTTAAATTCAATCCATATTACATGGAAATTCCTAGAAGGAAAGCATCTGACTGATTTCAGGCCATTTTTAATATACAATGCTGACAATATGTAAACAATACTTCCTAAGCCATATTTGACTAGTATGTACTGAAGTCAGCTAAAATATTTTGTGAGTGTCCTCTCAAAGGTAAGAAAGTCAACATGAACATGGAACATGAATCAAACTCTCTTTGCATGGCAGGTGGCTGGAATAGCCAATAAACTTCTGATTAAGCAACAAAGATAGGTTGAATACAACAACAATTTAGCAGGAAATACCTGGGAATACCTTTCAATTAGGAAGGGATAGAGGTAACTTATTTTTCCCAAATAAGAAGATAAGAAATAATGGTTATGTATTTTCAGAATTTATAAAATAAAGTGTTGGCTCTGATTCAATTCATTTTAGATTCAGCTTTTCTCTGGGGTATGTTTGCAGCAGAAGCTATCTCCTTTGATAATACTCAAACTATTCTGGTTTTCCTTTTTGAATACAACAGGAAGCCTAGCATTTGTATATGATTCTTAATTTGAATGCAATTTATAAAAGGTATCCTTCCACTTAGACATTGGAATGAGCAAATTAACTAACTGGTTTTGAGGACTACATTCTGAATATAAAACTTACCATTGAATAAACCATTTGCTTTAGTAATGTTATTGTAAAATGTCATTAGATTTATTTCTTAAGAAACTTTAGGTCACTCTGTTTGAGCAACTTAAATGACGCCCCAGATAAAAAAATTAGTATGGCTAGAAAACTAATGAAAAATAGAAATTAAAGAGTACAAAAACTAGGCCACATTTTTTTGACATGTGCAATCATGAATCTTGCATTTCATCAGAATTTCTGTAACATCAACTTGTCTTTCTTTATGCAATATGTGTCTATTCTGCTTTTTTATGTGCTCAGTCTATTTAATGTAAAACTCTCATTTTACTGAGTTTGCTTAATGTTATATTTAGAATTCCTTGGTCATAGGTATAGCTACTGTTCCATCACAGTACATAAGGAATAGACAGACCATCATCATCATTTGTTAAACACTGTCCCACCTACACAAAACTCTCTCCACATCCCCTACACACACTTTCCACCTGGTTGCTTTGAGCCAGTCAATCATTCCTCCATCTACTACAGCACTGATGCAAAATATTGTGAAATATTTTATTAAGACAGAAAGTAAAGATGTGTTTTCACATTCACTCTGCCCAGTGTATCTGCAACTAATGGCGACAGACAAAAATAATTTGTTTTCTGTATCTCATTAGCTGTTCAATTCAAGAAACTAAAATATAACCATTGCTACAGCCTTATAAGATCATGGAATATACTTTCACTTGTATTCCTTCTGGTAATAAATTGCCCATTTGACAGGTCTCCATCTCATCCATGACATTTACAGTGGTTAGACTATTAAAACACTAGTTTTATTCAGGTCACACAAGACTGAATTGTGACAGTGTCTGCATACATACTGCATTACTAATGCCAGCAATAACAGAAGTAGTGCTAGAAAAGCAGAGAAATCCACTCCAGAAATAGCAGTCCCCTATTATGTATTTATTTTATCCAAGAAGGGTTTTAGTTTAAAAGCCCCCCCGAAAAAACCCAGCACCCCCATCTTTTGGATACAAGGGGATTCAAGCAATTTAGGATAAAATCCTTCTTACATAAAAAAAGTATTTTCCAATCTATAAGCCTTGATCACAAGTTTGAACCTTTGTAACATGGTAACAATGTTGCAATCCAATTCTGTGAAGTTTTAGTTTTGTTTTTTTCCATTTATGCAAACACTACTTGTACAAGGCGTTTCCTTGGAGCACTATGCCTAATGCATTCTGGCTGGAGTATGGAGGTCCACAGAGATCCAGCTCTTTCTCTGTCATACATGTGCTTCAGTAAAGAGTGCTTTTCTGTGTTTTTCACAGAGCACTCAAATGGCAGAGCTGATGGAAATACTCATGGTGCTCCTAGGAAACAAGAGGATATCTAGGGAATACTAAAAAAAATGTCATTTTCTAAATAAATGTATATTGTCTAATTGCTATATGTTTGTAAGAGTCCTGTATGTTTCAAGCATCATAATATCAACCCTGCACAATAAAAGAAGCAGGACCTTAAAAAATGTTAAGAAATACCTGAAAATGCACCTAGGTTTGCTTGCTGCAAGTTCTGCACTGGATATGCAGTTGAGTTATGAGCAGAACAAAAAGCCAAGTATGGCATAATAGGAGAGCATAACCTCTTTCTCTCTTTCTGCACATATTTACATATCAGTTGATCCTTCTTCTTTTTATTATTTTTTTTTTTTTTAATTTTTATTTTTAAATCCAGGTACAAGACTAATCTGTATTAGTTTGCTGTCACATGAGAATAGTTAAGAGCTTCCATACACAGCAGTGCATGTCCATACTATGAAGTATATGAAGTATTTTAGATAGGTGTATCAGGTTAGATTGCTGTGAAAAGCTGAGGCAGCTTAAAGCCTATATTTCAAAGACAGGATGACAAATAGGATTACTATGAAGGAGGTGATGAAAAGAGGTACAACAAAATTGCACAAGTCTGTAGCATCCTGGCATGCATCACAAATATTGTGGTCAACAAGACCAGGGCAGTGATTGTCCCCCTTGTGTTCAGCACTGGTGAGGCCACACCTTGAGTCTTGTGTCCAGTTTTGGGCCCTCACTACAAGAAAGACATGGAGGTGGTAGGGAGAGTCCAGAGAAGGGCAACAGAGCTATGAAGGGTCTGGAGCACAAGTCTGATGAGAAGCAGCTAAGGAAGCTGGGCATGTTTAGTCTAGAAAAACAGAGGTTCAGGGAGAACTTATCACTCTCTACAATTGCCTGAGAGGAGGCTGTAGCCAGGTGGAGGTCTTCCAGGGAAACAGTGGCAGGAAAAGGCTTCAAGCTGTGCTAGGAGATGTTTAGATTCGTTAGTAGGAAAAATGTCTTCACCAAAAGAGTTTTCATGCAGTGGGAAGTGTTTGAGTCACTGCCCCTGGAGTTATTTAAAAGATGGGTAGCTGTAGCTTAGGGACATGGTTTCGTGGTGGATTTGTCAGTGCTGGGTCAATGGTTGAACTTGGTGATTTTAAAAGTTTTTTCCATATGAACAATTTCACGATTCTAAATCTGGGTCGAGAGTCTTATTCTTATCTCCAAACTCCTTTCTCTCTGTATCCTTATTTAGAAGTGTTCAACACTGTATTAATTACTTTCTCTTAAGTCCACAGTCTGTGCCTTTTGGCTGTAGTTGCTTAAGTTTCATAGTTGTTGTTGGCATTATTATAAATTCTAATTTCAAATATAAATTGGAAAATTACCACATTGTCTTACAGGTTTGTGACTTCTTATTGTTTGGGATACTGGAATTTCCAGGTTCTGATTTCAGCATCATTTGTCTGTTGAATGGCTGAAAGATGGGACTGAGGATTCCTCTAGAGATCAGCAATCCCTTTGAGTCTAAAAAAGACACTGCTTTTGCTCCGCCCAAATTAAAACCTTAGTTTCCCACTCAGAAATGCTCCACAACACAGGTTTCCAGGATTGCCTCGTGCCTTTCTGTGAGACTGGTGCAAAAAACAGTTCTTTTGCAGAAGGTGTCCTGTGGCTGAAGACTTGTGTCTCTAGGTGAGGAAGCTACAGGAGGAAGTGAATAGGCTATGTAGTATTGGGGGAATGAGAAAGACTGGTTATTTTTAGAGATGCTACAGTCTCAAGACCCCCAGGAGTTTCAAACATTAGCTGCAGCTGTGAAGTGGGTGGACCCAGAACACTGCAAGGTAATTGGCCCTGCGGGTTTCTGTTGAAGAGATGAAAGCTGAAAGTGAGTCGCTGCATGTACCAGGAGCAAGGTCACTCCTCCTTCTGAACATGTAATAAGTAGGGCTGGCACCTTCTGCAACAGGTTTGAGGCCCTGGAACTAGAAGTCCAGACAACTGATGAGGTGGGCAATAAGCCTTTCTGGGATAGAGGGATCTCCTAAAGCAACACCACCTGTATCCCATACCACGACCTCCTTTGTTAAGAGGAAAAGAATAGTTCTAAAAGGCAACTCCCTTCTAAAGGGAATGAAGGGCCCAATACACAGACTGGACTCAGGTCACAGGGAAGTCTGCTGTCTTTCAGGGACTCAGGTAAGGGACTGTGTGAGTCACCACAGGCAGGCAGGCAGAAAAACTACAAAACCACAGCTGAAATGTAAAGAGTAAATTTATTTCTTTACCTCGCTAACTGTAGGATTCTGAAGCAACACCTGGGCAGAGACACACAAGCTGGAATGCAGGCTCCATTAAGCTCAGTCTATCCTGACAGAGATGTGGGGCTGCTGTTTGCAGCAATTTTTTGAAGGTCTGTGCACGTGTAGTTTACCACCATACTGTGATCTCCCCTGTACTCTTTAGGATTTCTGAGCTTTGATCATTCTCCCCAAACAGGGCACTCAGGCCTGTCTGTGAGATGCCTCCAAGTTTCTGTGAACACCTGTTTGTGCTACACAGGGATTCTACTTCTCAAATTAGGCAGAGGATAAACAGCAGGAGACATAATAATATGGGATTTCCTACATTGTTATTTTCCATACCTCAGCATCCCCAGCCACAAAGTCACTTCAGGGGGTCTTCCATGTTCATCCTCATTTTTCTGCTTTTAACACTTTCCTCCCCTCAGGGACATTACTGGAAAACTCTCTGCACTATTAAGGAGTGATTACTATTCATTATTGCTTGTTCAAGACAGCAGTGACAAAATAACAAAGAGAAGTCCAACAGTAATAAAAAAAGACTTCAGGGACTCATGATGATTGGTTGAAGGATCCAGAGCACAGTCAGTGATTTCCTAAATCCTTCTGATCCATCAGGTCAACATGTGGCTCTGAGGCTGATGTAACTAGAAATATTTTGGGATTTTGCCCATGAAATGATCTATTCACCACCTGGTCTGCTGAAACCTGATGGTATGAACCTTTATTTTTTTTTTTGGGGGGGGGGAAGAATTCAAGCACAGTAGCTATTGAGACTCTTTGACAGAGCATTAAAGTAACTTGGAAGAGGGAAAGAGAAAATAGCAGGCTCATGGGTTGGGCACAAAGGGTTGCAGTGAAAGCGGTGGAATGGGGCTGGTGACCTGTCACCAGTAGGGGGCAGTGTCACAGGGCTCCAGCCTCAGCCCAGTTCTCTTCAACATCGTCATTAATTACTTGGATGCAGGACTTGAATGGATACTAAGCAAGTTTATTGACAACACTGAATTGGGAGGAGTTGTCAACTCCCTCGAGGGCAGAGAGGCCCTGCAGAGAAACCTCTACAAATTACAGTGATGGACAATCACCAGCCATATGAATTTTAACAAGGGCAAGTACTGGATTCTGCACTTGGGATGGGGCAATCCGTAATGGGTTTATAGACTGGGGAACAAGAGGCTGGAGTGCCATGGGAAGGGACCTGGGGGTCCTGGACAGTGGCAAGTTGAACAGGAGTCAGCCATGTCCTGGGAGGCATCAGGCACAGCATCTCCAGCCGGCCAAGGGAGGGGATTGCCCTGCTCTGCTCTGCACTTTCAGGCACATGGTGTGATTTTTGGACTGTCCTCCACAGGGCTGGGAGTTGGACCTGGTGATCCTGATGAGCCCCTTACAAGTCAGTATATCCTCAGATTCTCTGAATCTATGGACTTGATTTTCTTTTCAAAGACTGGTTTTTCCTTTGTTTTCTTTTTTAAATATCATTTACTCATTTTGCAAGGAAGCCTAGTCCAGAGCTCTCATTCAAAAAACTCTAGCTCTACCTTTAACTCCTCACCAAAATTAGTCACCGCTTGCTTCTTCATTTTGCAAATAGTAACTACCTTTTGTCTTCTAAACTGCATATTTTCTAAAAGTATTTAATGCTATGAAGCTTAACATTCCCTATCTAATAAAATTAATATTCTATAAAAATCTGATCACATTTTTAAAACTACTGACTGGCATTTTGTTGGTAATGAAATGCTTAAAGTCTCTTTCCTTCTGTTAATGTTAGAGTTAAGTTAATAAGCAACCAGTGACAGAGGCTGAAACTAAATTTCTGAAGCTAAACTTCTAAGTAATCTTAAAAGGAAGGGGGAAAATTGTTCCTGACAAGCTGAAATTACATTATAAAGCCTTCCATATTTTGAAGAGCCATGACTTGTCCTAGGCATGAAGCTTATTTCGGCATTTAACAAAACTTGTTTATAAAGAAAATATCTCCCCCAATATCTGTTTTCCGAAAGCATGCCCTTTAACACCTGCTTTTTGTTTCTATTCATTGTTGGCATGGAGACGAAGAGGCACTCCGCTAGATTGATCAATGCATGGTAACATCAACACAATATTTTCAGTCAGGTTCCCAGGAGCCTTCCTCCTGAATCTGTCATTTTGATTCAGATAACTAAATCAGGCTAAGCACTGCAATGATAACGGATGACTTGCCTCATTAGCTGTCTCCTGCTGCTTTACTCCGTCAGGAAGCACCGCAGTGGCTGTCTAGAGCTCCTATGAGAGAGAACTTCTTTCCCTTATAATATTTTGGTATATATATACTTTTCCTATTTCTAGCCAATTTTTTGTATATACTTACATACACAGAGTAACAAATGAAAGCAGTGTTTAATGGATATTTCATTAAGAGGAAATAGAGTTGAAAAATTCTTTATCAAGGTCCAAAATTTGATCATATAAAAATGTACATTTCATAGCATCCTGATAATGCAACTGTATTCTTTTACATTCACTGTCTCAAGCTCTTTTTCCTTTACAATGGATCTTCTTTTGTTAAGGCACTTTGCTTATCTGAACATTCAATGAGGCAATTACCCTAATTGCAGTAACATACAGTAATTAAATCTTAAGAATAATTCCTAGATGAGTAGTTTGAATTTTATATATGCTGTTGAATAAATAAACTCCATAAAATAAAATGAGCAAATGATAGAACAGAAGTTATAGTTATTAAAAAGACCATAGGCATATCCCAGTATTAAGAGGAGGTAACGAAAGTGAATCCAAGTATATATTTAGCCAAGTTGCCGATGCACACATGAAGATAGTAGTAGCTGCATTTGCTTCTCTTCAATTGTGTTTATACGCAGGTGTTTAAATACAGAAGAAAAAAACCCCAAACAAATCACTACATTTATTAAATAAGTCACAAACCTTGATCTTCTAACTTGTACAATCAATACTTTATTTTTCATATATTTGCACCGTATACTGGCCATAAACTAATCCCAGTTACTGAAATGATAATATGCTGAAACTACAGTCTCTGTTATATCTCTGGTTAAAAACAGACAACTTCCTTCGAATTTCAAAGGCAGAGATTTATTTTATTAACTGAGAAATCTTGCCCTGGTGTTGAAATAATACTATTCTGTGACTGTCATCTAAGCATCTCAACAACCTTGAGCTGGCAAGCTGGTTAAACAAGAAATGAGAAAATCTCAGCATTAGCCATTTAACTCCCCTCCCTGGCCCTTCAGCCTTAAAACTCAAGCAAAGATGTTCAATAAAATATGGAAGTTGGGCTAGAGAAACCCAGTTTCTTTTCTTTGTTCAGTCATGGGAAGCTTGCATGTTCTTGTCATGGCACCTGGGTTAAATTGACTGGTCATACTCAGAGGGTTACACTGCAGTATTTGGAGGAATCTGTCCTTGCCTCCCGGGGCACTCACAGAATTCTGTCACCTGAGTAGGTATGAGCCAGAAATGGATAAGAAAGTCCCTGTATTTCTCTTCCATTGCTGTCTAGTTCTTGATAGCACCTGCCAGCATGACATACACATACTAAAAATCCAGTGGGATTCATAAAATGCCTAATGGCTGGCTAATTCACTCAAAAAGCTCACTAAAGCTTTTATGGAGTATACTTAACATTTAGGGTGGGAAAAAAAGAAGGACACTCACATTATTTGGTGTAACTCAACAATTTTCTCTTCACTAAGCACTTGTTCCCTTTTGCAATGTCTCTAGAGTTATAAATTATTCCTTGAATTATTTTGGAGAATATAACCAAGTGTTTCAGGCTGGTATAATTTCATATGTCATTCCCGGTTTTGGCCACGGACAGGGTTAATTTCTTCAATAGCCATGAGGGGGTGGATCCTTGATTCATATGAACAGGGCCAAAATCCTAGTGTTATTTGATACTGTTTTACATCATTGCCAGGAATGGGGGAAAGAGATACACTCTTGCTTATGGGAAGAAAGGACATTCTTTCCCAGTGGTGGGAAAGCATGGCAGGTGGAAGTTCTGTCCACCATTGTTCTTTCATGGTCCTGGATTTGGTGAGCATTTTGCATGAAAATCACCTTCTCTTTATGCATTTTTTGTCATTAGTATTTTTACTGTGAATTTTTATTTTCTTATCTCATTACTGTTTCCAGTAAATTGTTCTTATCTCAACCCATTCTCTTTGCCTTTTGTGCCTCCAACTCTCTTTGCCATCCACCCTAAAAGTGGCGTGACGTGGTGTGGCATGGCAAAGCAAGGCAAGAGTGACAGCATGGTTTGGGTTGGAGCATTAAATTGGGAAATATGTCTCCTAAACCACAACAGTGGCAGAACAAGTATAACGTGTTCACGCTAAGTTTAAATTTCCTTCTAGCTTTCAATCATTAAATGCCCTTCATTAAAATCAATACAGAAAGAAACCATGATCCAAAGAACACTTTTTTTATTTGCTAGGGGGATAAAGTAGAAAGTAAAGTAGAAAATAGAATTTTCTCTGATTTTTTACTGGTTAGGAATTAATTACTTTAATTATTTGATGCATATGATTCACATTTTAAAATATTTGGACGTTTAAAAACTACATTGCAGAATAGTCTGATAAGTTATTTATGGTATAGAGATGAAAGATACTTGATTATAAATATTCTGGACTTTTAGGTATCAATGAGTGGTATGCCATTTCCCCTTCAAATTACTCTGATATAGAGAAGAAGAATAGAAATGAATCCTCTTACCACTATTTCACTTTAGGATACAAAAAGCATTGGGGCAAGATTGTTTAAAGATCTATATGTAGATTTTTTTTTTGTTATATATTAGATTGTGTATATCAGTCATTATTGAATCATATAAGACATTACTGAGGTGGTTTTTAGGGTGAAAAAATCATAAAGCTGGATTTTTGAGATACCAAAGGTATTAGCATTCTCAGCAAACTTTGAGAAGAGTTTTATGGTTTTTTAATCTTTAGCATGTTAATAGTTTTCTCATTCCCTTTCTTTTTTCAAAATTCCATCTGAATGCATGCTTGCCAACTTAATCACTTTCCTCTCTGATCAACTCAGGACTAGGAGCATACCTTTGGAGATGATAGAAATAAATTGTCTTGAAAAAACATAACTCCAAGGGTGAAGGTTACATAAACAGTGGCAGGACCAATTATCTCTATGTCAGTCAGGTGAAGACATGCAAATCAGATGGTGGGGGTGCAGTTGTTGTGTTAATCCTTTACATTTTAAAACCTTGTTTTGTGTCTTCCTGTTCTCTGTTCCCTTGTTCAGATTACACTGTTCAGAGTCTTCTGTTCTCTCATTCTAGAACAAAGCTATTAGAGACCTCAAATCTTTCTCACTGCTTTCCTCTGGAAGCTCTGCAATGGATCTTAACTTTGTCCAGAGGTGTGATGTTCTAATCTGTTTGCAATGCACTTGCTGGAGTACTGCCAGCGCTGCAGAAAACAAACAACTATGTCACATGTCATGCAGGCTTAATTCCTCTCACAAATACTTTTGTAAGACTGGCACATTTATTGATTCTTTTTTTATGAACATTTCTCATTCTATGCTTAAACAGTCTTTATTTCTTTCATTCTCAAATACTTAGCACTTGTCCCCATTTTTCTGGTTTTTTTTTATTTCTGTTCTTTAGTTGGGTTTTTTCCAGGACATTTGTCTTATTTGCCATAAATACATGCATCTAATCAAATCCCTTCAATTTTCATGCTGACTTAATATAAAAAAATACTGCCTGTGTTCTATCATATAGATTATTTATGGAACATTGCATGGATCAAGACTGAGGGGAGATCTCTGCTGAATCACACACCTCTACATTTTGTTAATGATTCTAACTTCTCTCTGCACAGTTCATCAACCACGTTTGCATTCTCTATTAAAAAAGCAGGCCATGGTAAGGCCAAGATAGAGAATATTATTCCTTCTTCACATATCAAATGTTCCCTTTAGCGCACAGTAGGAACTTTGATTGTTTAACATAAAACTGCTTCAAACTGCTGTAGCAGAGGTAGAGCAGAGCTGAAGGCTGTATACATTCGTGCTCCACTTCACCTGTGTCAGTAAGCTACTTTTGCAATGAGTTTGTGTCTGCATGTGTACATTGATATGTCCTAAGGCAGTTCCTTCTAGGATTTCTTGGTGCAATAAAACCCTGACTTCATGATTCTGCCATTTTGTTTAATGGTCTGTTTCATCCCTTGCCTGGTGCTCGAAATCTGATGCTCCTTCCCCTTTGAAAGAGAATTCTTAGATGAGACACAGAAGTAATTCACTAGACTGTGTGTGTGTGAGAGAGAAGTTACCAGCTTCTTCACTGCTGATAGACAGCAATATTTCCTTTCCCAATCAAGGTGTCCTTATATCACTGTTCCGATCTGACCTACATTTTAACTTGCTGAAACGTCTTCCTGACTGCCTGTGAGCTTATCAAGAGTGTAAGCATACTAAGCATAGCGCTTACATTCCAGATCCTAATGCTGCCCAACCCTGAGTTTGGACCTCTTGAAGCCAGGAGTTTAATTTTTAAATTAATAAGGTTTGAAAGAATAAATGGTAAGCCTCCATACTTATTTTTGAACTTGACTATTGTTCCAGCTTCCCTCGTAGGTAGGAAAGATCATTATATAGTCATTTTTGAAATGAAAGCTGAGGTGTTTCTCTAATCTCTTTATTTGAGTAACCAGGGTTTGAAAAGAAACTGTCTCCATCATTAAACTAGTCATGTAACAGAACTAAGTTCATATTTTCACAGTGAATCTTTCTCTTTGTGGTTAGAGCAGTTTCTTAGCAAAAAAACCCTTCTTTCCATTAAAAAAAACCCCAGCAATCCCCACGCTGTCATCCTCCCACCACTGGATTTACCAGCATAGAATAGAGGATTTCTTGCACAATATTCTGAGCAATTCCTGGAACCAGTATTTTGCAATTGCTTTAACCTCTCTACAAAGTGTCTTCTTAATGCATATTTTCCCCACACATTCACATAAGATTAGTATTCTCTTTTTGCTAAAGAAAGATTAAGATGATCACTGTCTTAATATCTTTCATTCCTTCTTTTCAGCTGTAGTTCCTCCTACAGTAAATAATACTTAGTGAATTGAAAAAGTCCCATTATTCTTTGTCAAGATACCATGGTAAATTGAGCCACAGTCATTTTCTTGACTCAAAACACCTGTTACTTATATCCTGTGCAAAATGGGAAATGCCTATAGTTAGAAAGACTTTATCTCTCAAATAGGAGGTGTTATAATTGTGTTGTCTCCTTCCAAATTTAATCAGAGCAAAAAAAGAATCTGCTTACTCTTTAAAGCCTTTTACTGTGGAGGGTTTATGAAACCTCGGAGCTTTTTTGTCTAACATATTTAGAACAGCATAGACTAGAATAGACTACTAACTAGACTAGATTAGAAAGGAATAGAATAGAATAGGAAGGAATAGAATAAAAAGGAACAGAATAGAATAGAATATAGAAATTTCCATTCCCATGCTGCTTTTAAATTCAACATCTTGCACAGTGTTTCATTTAAGGTGCTTTTCTTTAATGAAATCTCTGTCTCTATAGGCATAGGCCTGCTAGTTTAAATATATCTGCTATTCCAAAACTACTTAATATATCTCCCCACATGATTATTCAGTATACATCTCAAAATATCAAAATGATGTTGTGTGCATCAGAATAATCTACTGACTGCTGGCTTTACAGTGCTAACTCTATTTTGTCTTCCCAAATAATTGACTCTAAGCTCCAGAATTATACTGTGTGGTAAATGGCTCATATTTCTGTAACTCACATGCTATTTGATTCAAATATTTGTAGCATAGAAATGTATGTGTGTGCACTATAAACAAGAAGAGTGCATATTTGTTTCCAAATAAAATAGAAATTGTAGCTGGAATGCTTGAGACAGCTTTAAACTTGTAGTTCCAAGTATTTGTAGTCTGAAAACAGGTTCCTATTCTAGATCCAATTCTGTTTTTTTTCTGCTATCCTAAAATTGCCATCCTTTGCCCTCAAAGAAACTGTATTAGAAATTCTATGAAAAATCAGTTTCTTGGGCTTATTACCAAGGGCAGGGATATATAGTCGCTATTAAAATCACTTTTGTAACTAATTTTTTTTGCAATAAGGGCATCGACCTAAA
Organism: Bombycilla garrulus; assembly: GCA_013400315.1. Taxonomy (NCBI): domain Eukaryota; kingdom Metazoa; phylum Chordata; class Aves; order Passeriformes; family Bombycillidae; genus Bombycilla; species Bombycilla garrulus. The sequence goes on from VXBU01001723.1 coordinate 149,900, forward strand.
CTGATGGCAAAAACCTGGAACCACATAGACAAAAAAAATCTGTCACTAACATATCATGCTATTGAACTAAAATTGCATTTCAGTTTGGCTGGGTTGGGAGATTTGCTGTTCTGGGCAGGGTCTGCAGGAGTCACACTTTTCTCTACACATTTTGGAAGTGTGCTTTAGATTGCAATTATCAAAGTTGAATATTGAAAAGCATCAACAACTGCAGAACTGTTTGCAACCTTTACAAGACTGTAGACTGTGAGGAGGAATACTTAGATTATTTCACTTATATACTTTAGATCATTTTATGTTAATAGAGAATAATTTGGAGAATTCAAGGAGAACTATGGTAGTAGGTTTTCTGAAGGGCTCAAACAGCTCCTTAGAGGTTTAAGCAAGCTTAACTCAAAATGCAGTCGTGAAAGGGAAAAGGTATGGAAGTCATACAGGATAAAAATAAATACTGTGAGTAATTGTGCCCTCTTTAATACTTACTATTATAGTTTTTGTTCCAATCTTCAACTCCTTTACATCTAGAAAGGGTTGAGACACATGAACAGGAAAAATTATTTCAATGTTTTTATTCAGATGAGCTTCCAAAAAGGTTTTACTTATTTCTTCCTTTATTCAAAACTGTTTTGCCCAAGTTTGACACTATATAAAACAGTAAAATATATGTTGTGAATAAGTAGAAACATTTATTAGGAATATGCATGCCATATGTCTATATATCCTTGCATCCTCCCCCTGAATACTGGAATAATATTTCAAATTAAAGGGCATGAAAAATTTAAGTGTGACGTTTTTTAGTGGTATTTATTAAATATATTGAGTACAGAAAACAAACATTGAACAGATGATTAGGGGTAAAAGTTCTTCCCAATGCTTTCAAGTCCAGTATAAGCAGGACCATATCATATCATACATATTTTGTCTCAAACTACTTTCACTAGCCAGGGAAGTTAAAGTCTACTTATCTTAACCTGTGCTGTGCTAGGGCTAGACTGAGACTGTGCATTCTTACTCCTTTAACTATTTTTTAAGATTGATATTCCTGTGGTCCTCCACTTGCTGCACCATGTATCAACTCTACTCCTTTATCACTTAAGAATACAAAGCAGAATGAATACAAGGCAAAATTGTGTCTACAAGTACCTAAGGTTTGACAGGTTTATGTCTGAGTCCTCTCAGTTGTTTACAGAAAATTGAGATATTCAATAAAATTTAAATATAAATAATTTCTTCCCTACATCACAATTTCTGCACGAGTTCAGAAAAGGGAAACAACCTTTGGAAATATCCATTAAGCAATTAAGAAATTCTTCCTGGGACTGAAGTGGGCCTAGAAAGCAAGCAACCACCATGATAAGCCAAGCTGGGAGAAACCCTTGTAGATGTAATTGAGCACATTTGTAGACACATACTTCCAGGGACAAAGACCACTGTAGCTTTCATATTTTCTATTTTTTCTGTGTTAATATTTTTGTTTGTTTATTTGTCTTCAGGAGGGGAACATTAGTAATTGATATAAAGATATAAGATGATAAAATGATGGCGCGGAAGAGTGAATGAGTGTAGAGTTATAAATTCACTAAAACTGATGATTTTCTTCCTTAGAAATATTCTGCTAACAGAGTATTAATGGTAACCAGATAATGAGAAAAATTATTCAAAAGATATTTATTACTAAGATGCTACTTAATAATCTATTACTTCCTTAACTTTCTGTTCGTTAAAACATGCTTAAGTGCTTCAAGCACAAGGGGTCTAGGGCAACATAGAAATTACCTTTCCTTTTGTATCACACGGCACTCACTTGAGCGAGTTGCGTTGAAAAATAACAAATACAGTGTGCCTAGTTTGCTGTCTTTACACCCAACAAGCTGTGTGAACAATTATTTTAAAGGGAGAAAGTTAAAGATTAATGGATTTCCCTTCAGAGATTTGCAGGTACTGTACTTGCCAGTAAAGCTAATCTATAAATCAAAAAGCAGAAGAGTAGTAAAGAGAAAAAAGGATTAGCATTTGCGTTTCACCTTAAAATTATTTTGTAATTTTGTAGACCTATGCAGAGCAAATTGCAGTGGCAGTAAAACCTCTAAGAGTTCATAGGATTGTACTGATTTTATACTACTTCATCTCAAAAGACCTCGTTTTCCTGATATTTTAGGGCTAGACACAAACACTAGAACATCAGAAAGTCTAAGTTGTGGGTAACAAGAATCTAAACATTAATTTATCCTATTTTGAGCTTCTGAAGATCAATTCTAGATAATATTGTATTTATATACATGTGTGTATATATATATATATATATATATATATGTA
>VXBU01001723.1:152226-164641 GCA_013400315.1 Bombycilla garrulus
ATACATATATACATTTTGTATGAGTAACATATATATATATGTATGTGTGTATTTTACACAATAAACAATTTTGAGCCATTTTCTCAGTGAGGGTTGGTGTTACTTGGTTAGCGATGCTTGGTTTAAGCCCTTGTCCCAGATGACATTTTATGAGCAAAAGGATTTTGCCAAAATAATCTAAAAGTTTAAAAACAGAGGATTTTGTATTCTGTAATCAAATATAAACACTTTAATAGTCGTTCTGAATTTTAGATATGAAAATATGTAAGGGCTGAAATACTTTATTTGATAGCTGGTCATAATAAACCAAGATACCAATTAAATATTATTCTGTGGGTTGATCATGCTAGTCTTCTTGTTTGGTTTTGAGATATTACTGCAACACTCAACCACAAAACAATATTATTTTTGGAACACATGAAAAAAGTCAGAAAAGCAACAATATTTCTTTTAATAGCCCAAGTGCTTTATAATTTGGCACATAGAGGCTAAAATGGAGATAAGTCTGTAATACTTTGCTGCTTGGTCTGTAGCTAATGAAGTTTCTTCTTCCTCATAAGTTTTATTCTTTTATCTTGCAGCTCTCAGAACTTTCTACCCACTTGGATCCATACCATATGTAATTCTTCTTGCTTTATACCCTCAGTTATACAATGGAGGTACATATTTCAGTCAGTCTTTAACTTCTTTACCTGTTTGGCCTTCTTTCCTTCTGATAGGAATAAAATAAGATTGTTTTTTTATCTGTGACCTTATATGTATGATTGTTTTCCCATTTTAAAGCTTAAAAAGCAATGTGGTTACATACTTCTTTTCTGTGCAAGCACATGTTTATTTGTTGTTTGAGAAGAGCGTGTGTGTTCTGGATGATATTATCTCTAGCAGTAGCTACAGGAGCATCAGTTTTTTTAGGACACACACATGCTAGCTTGTCACTTGTCTTAGTCCTGGCATGCCCTTGGGGGTATTTCGGATCATATTGACGTTTATTTCAGGTGTTCATTCTGATCATCTTTAACAAGGTCATAAATAACTGAGTTACTCAGCTGTTTTAGTCCTGTTTCAATTGCATTGTCTTGCAGATAAAGGAGTTTGTTTTTTAGTTAAATGCTTTGGCCTTTCTTTTTTAGTCTTTTTGCTCTCCTGTATCATGCTGTATTTGTATATATTTTTGACAAAAGAGAACTGTTTTCTATTCTCCTATATTTCTCCATAATTATACCCTTGTACTAAACAAATTTGAAGTGTACAAATAATGGATGGAAATCAACAACATAAGCCCCCTGTGCTAAAAGATATTGTACTGTAAAGGTCTTTATTATTGCATGTAATTGGATTCTAACATTGAAAATAAATGTTAGACATTAAAAGGATGTTATTTAAAACAATGAATAATGATTATTTCAATTTCTTTTTCTGTGGACATTTGATGACAGATAGTATTGCTCATGCATTTATCTTTTTTTCCTCTATTGCTCTCTGGGGCTGCTTCCATGAAAAGAAATGAACAGAAAAATGAGTCAAGTATAAAACCACATGAAAATGCTCTGAGCTTGTTCAACAAACATGTACGTGAAAATAGGACAATCTATTGCTTTTATTCAGCAAATACCAGGGTTTTTGATAGCGCTTTTCTTAAAAAGCTCCACTGTGCTCTAAAAATACCATCAGTCTTTGGAGTACTGCTGCACAATATCTTTGGTATGTGTTGTTCCTGTTTGGCAAAATAGAACATTTTTGCAGAAATGCCAATTATATTTGAAAAAAATTAATCTGACATCTCCCAGAAGTTTACATGTTGTTGAATAGCAACATTTGTCCTCAGCAATTCAAAACAGGTTACAAAGCAAGCATGAAAGGAATTACAAGATGAAGAATTAATTTCCATAGATTTCATACACATTATCTGTTGCATTTGGTGAAAAGCAGATATTGCAATAGACATTGGGAATCCTGTCCAGAAGTTCAATTTAGCTGTTCTGGATAAGTTCATTTTTGTCAAACTTTTTATAAGGCAGGAACTATTTCATCATCAAGCTGGAGTTGAACTCCACACTTCATTTTTACCTAGACTCAAGCTAACATTGAATGGATTGCTTCAATATTGCTATTTCCAGAATTATAATATTTTTAAAAATTTAAAAGAATCTCCATCCTGCTGAAGATATAAAAATTATTTCAGATGCCATTTACATAAAGCATCCTCCAAAAGACAAGCTAAATACTTGCAAAAAGTCTCCTAAGCTAAACAAAATTTTAGATGTATCTCAGCTGTAAGCTACATCTTTGATTGTCTGATGAATATATGCAAAACATTCAGCCTTGTCTTAGGTTGCAAATTCAAGACGAAGCGGGGAACGTGTATTCTATTGCCATCTGTTGAAACCGGGTGGGACAACCGTCCTTTACCTTTTCCACAACCCATACTCCTTCCAGGAGAGATATCTTCTGTTCACGGGCCATTTGAGTCTCACCACAACTGCTAAAACTACATCATCCCATTGTGAGATACTCTGCCCAGGGGGAGGAGCCAAGCATTCCTACATGTATGTCATCTGAGATATGGAACACCACAGCCAGCCTGCTTCCACTGGATTCCCTGAGGAAGACCAGGCCCTTCTACATCACCACTGGACCATTAGAGGAAAAATCTATCCTTCTACGGGATCAGTGTTTTCAACATAATCACATCTGTCACTCCAGGAGGACTGCAGCCACCATTTAAATTGGACTGCTACCAACACCCTGACTGACAGGGTGTCAGGTTGTATTCTGACTCTGTCAGTTGTTTTTTTTAATACTGTATCCTATTCTAATTTTCCTATTAAATTGTAGTTTGTTGGGTTTTGTTTTTATTTTATTTATACATACTAGTAAAGGACTGTTATTGCTAGCCTCATATCTTTGCCTGAGAGCCCCTTAATTTCAAAATTATAATATTTCAGAGGGATGGGGTGTACATTTTCCATTCCAATGGAGGCTCCTGCCTTCCTTAGGAGACACCTGTCTTTCAAATTAAGACAGCCTCAGTTTTTGAGAGTTGGAGTTACAATTTCCCATGCCCACAGCGTTCTGTTTTACATAGCAGAAACTATGCAAAAGACAAGATATCAAGGCTTCAAATCATACCTTGAGTGAAGGGAGCATAGTGACTTTACAAATAAGTATCTCTATTGTAACTTTTCTCGTACTTTTAATATTTCAACTTCAGGTATTATCAGTCGTTGATATAACTGACAATACCTAAAGTTAAAAGATTAAATAAATTGATACTAGCTGATATTAAGGCAAAAGCCTTACACATTATCATCTTCTTTTTATAGAAGGCTACATAGTCCATTGTGGCACCACATTAAATTCATAACATCTTTCAAAATAACTTTAAATCCCTAATTTGGTTATCTAATTCACTCATTCTATATACCAAAATGCATAAAAGCATGATTTTAACTGCTAATTTTTAAATAACAGTCCAGAACCATTTATATTTTTATTTTTGTTAAAGTGGTGACTAAAATTCTTGATAAATAAGGGCAAGACTTTAATTCAATAGTACTAAAAATTTAATGCAGTTGCCACATTTGAACTTCTCTGCTATTAACTTTAAATAAGAATACAGAGTCCATAAAAGCACATTTCAAATACAGGCTTTGAATCTGGAATCCAAATGTGTATCTCATTGCCTTATTATACACAAGAAAGAATTGAGAAATAGCTCGTGGAAAAAATATCCTCTTTTGTTTCTCCTGTGAAGATGTTCCCCCAACATGTCCTTTGAAACGACTTAAACTTTACCATTAATCTAATGAAACAGGTTAATCTTTGAGACAATTTCATAAGAGTCTCAAGAGAAAATGAGAAGCATTTTTGACATATAATGACTTTCCCCTTAAATATACCAACCGGTTGATTTCACATTGTCTCACGATCTGTGGGAATTTGTCATGAAATTTTGGTTGAATTTTGTTTCACAGTGTTCCAACTCATGCGTTAGCATTGTTTCATTTAAAAAAAGATTCTGTATTATTTGAATAATTATATTTTAAGGATATATAAAATAAATAAAACAATAAATAATTTTAAGAGTAAAATCAACATTTAACTTAGTTAAATTCTCAAATAAAATTTATTTTCTACTAGGCAATATTTTTTTCTAAGGTGAAAATATATTTCTAAAATGAAAATGTATTTTCTAATGCAATTCTTTTAAGGGAACATCTTTTGAAGTGTCCACATTTTGAAATTTTAATTGCTTCTGAGAAGAAATTACTTACACAGCTCTCAGTTAGTTCTTGAACATATGCTTAAACTAGAAACTCCTTATAATAGGAAGAGTGAAAATTCTGCTGTGGACACTTAAAAATTGCTTGCTGCTTTTTTACCCATTTGGTCATAATAATAACATTGATGTTATATAAGTACTAAGAAAATAAATATCTTTGACCTCATTTTTCATTGGTTCAGTATGTTTTTAGCAAAAAATACTATTGTTTGCTGATTTCACGGTCCTTTTGTAAATCTTGTTTCTAATCTTTTTCTTAATTTTACTCAGCATACTTGTAGTGTGATTTAGGAGGGCAATATTGACATTATTATGCATTCTTCAACACGCAAAGACTATCATACATATTTGTGAGTTTTTAATTGCTTATATGTTATACTATGCGGATGCCGGGAAAAAAAATAGTGCTGCAGTACTGAAGTTTGAAGACACTCAAAATGGCAATTTTCAGACCAAAAAAAAAAAGTTTTTTCAGATATGGCCTTGGACTTTAAAATAGTTAGAGGCACTTTTTTGACTTGTAAGAGAATTGTAACCATCTTGAAGCAATGGCAGTTGTCACCTGCAAATGAGTCCATTCAATGCATTTGCACTTCTCTCCATTAGTTAGCATATAGAATTTAGCTGGTTATTTTGGAATATATGAACATGAAGTCCCTTAATGGGCATCCTGCACATATTTGTCCAGTGTCCCATGGATCTTCCCGAACATGCTCTTTACTGAAATCCTGTACATATTACTGTCACAGCGGAGAGGTCTGTAATTTAAATCACAGACTCCAGTGCCTGGATACTGCAGGAATGAGAGGATTTGTGGCTACAGCACATAACCTGCTAGATTAAGGCCTGAAATCTGAGAGGCACATGCAGTTCATTATACACGGAACAGTTGAAAAATGTTCACCATCACTGAGAGCAAACAAAATAGTGCCTTGAAGCTAAGTTAGAAAGATAGCAGTGATGTTAATAATTAATTCTCCCTGTTGTGTCTGGCATCCTGCCTATGATAGCAAAAAATCCAATAGGATATTGCTATATCCTCCAGCTCATAGAAATCCACCAGGGGTGCACGATGGCTGATCTGTTGTTGCCCAACAGTACAAAATTAAATCAAGAAGTGCTGTCAGAGACATCCTCCCTCATCTCATAGAAAGCAATTAAATGTGGTAGATGGACAAGTGTTGAAAGCCCTAGAATAAGTCAGAAAAATCATTCTATTGCAGCCAGCCTGCTAGTGATTGTTAAATCATTCCAGATAGAAACATAGCTATGCCTCGCCCTTGAACTTTCATCCTTTTCTATTTTGGTTTTGTTTGTTTTTAATTTAAATCAAATTTATCTAAAGCTCTTTTCAAATAGAGGGTCAGGCTGTACCACAGTCCTGCTAAAACAATCATATATCCAAAATAAAAATAATCTGTTTACATAGCTTGCATCCTTTGATCTCTTTTATAAAAGTTTATATAAAGTGTCATTTCAGTAGAAATACTGCATAATGTACAGATATGGCCCCGCTCTCCTCAAAGTAAAGTTCTTAATGATCTTTAATGTGTTTAGATTTACAATGTGTGTCTTAGTTAAATGCTGGTTTTGAGATTTTCAGGAGTACATTAGAGAAGAAATCACAGAAATAATAAGTGACAGCAAAAAAATTTTGTAGGGTCATAGAACCACATAATAATTGGAATCCAAAGGAACCTTTAAAGATCACCTATTCCAAACACCCGGCCTTGGGCAGGAAGGTCTTTTACTGGATCAGATGGCTCAAAGCCTCATCCAAAATGACCTTGAACACTTCCTGGGATGAGGCATCTAGAATTTCTCTGGGCAACTTGCTGTAATTCTTATCATAAAAAATGTCTCCCTTATGTCCAATCTCAGTCTAACCTCTGTGCTTAAAGCGGATGTCCCTTGTCATGTTACTACTGGCCTTGGGGGAAAGTGTTTCTCCAGACAACAGAATCTTTTGAAGTTTGACTCTACGGAATATGCATCAAAGACCCTGAAACAATTTTTCATTTAGTATTATACTCTTTTCAAGTTTAGTTCAAATATTTAGTCTTTTAAAGGACTATTACTCAATGTCTTGGGCATAAGATGGGTGTTTCAAGTTGGTGCATCAAATTTTATCCCTAAGCAAAACGCTATCAAAAACTGCTGGTATCAGAAATGTCACTTATTCACTGTGTGTGGATTAATTTCAAGTTGATTATGAATCTTCTTCTTCTAATCCCTAATCCATCATAATTCAATTTAAGGAATTAGTTCAGAAGTCTAATAGTACCCAAAAATCATTGTTCTGCTATACTGATTGTTCCAAAAATTATACATTTTTATTGTATTTTTAAATTCTACAACTATCTTGTTACAGAAGCCTTCTTTCTCTGTGAGTGCACTTTTATAAAACAGAATTTATTAATTACTAGGTGATAATCAACTTTCCTATGCCTATAATGAATAGCCCATGATTACTACTTTCTTCCTGGGAAACAAGTATCTGCTTTCCATTGCTTACACTCCATTGCTTTCCTTACTTTACTGAAAAGTTTCTAATTTATATTTTTTATATAGATTAATATTGAAGCCTTATGCAAATAGAAGAAAACATATTAGTCAAACATTGAAAATAATTGCTACATACAACATAACACAAGTGATGCATAAAGATGTTCATGCCTTATGAAGTAAGTTTTATCATAGTAATTCCAAATTTAAAAATTTAAAATAATAAGCCTGTACAGATCAATTTCAGGTTGGATAATTTTTATATTTCTGTCTTTGAACAGAATGTATTTTATTTTATTTAGAGTCATGGAACTATCCTAGTTGCAGTAACATATGTTTATTTCTCTTATAGTGCTTGGAAAATCCTTAAAAGTAAGTGCAATACAAAAAACAGTTTTAAATAATTTAAGGAAGAAATACTGCATATTATTTTGATACTATTTGAGACTGACAGGTGCGATCAGTTCTATTCTATTATAGCACTATGAAGAGTCCAAACATCTAATCTGTAAGAAGATGGATACTTTACCATAACAATTATAAAATTCACAGTTATTCAGGGTGCTTCTCTTACTGTTTATAAAGAAGATACTTGCAACTGTCTTAGTCTTCATGATAACGTTTTGAACAAAATTTTTATCTGCAGATTTTTTTCCCTTGAAAAATCTGCTCACTTGTCATATTTAATCTCATTATTTTATTATATTGCCTGAACTGGAGTGTACATTGAACACTCAAAAGGTTGTCAGATACAACACTGAGAGTGAACGAAAATGTTGTGCTTATTCAGGTAGGTGCAAGTTGGTATTGCAACATGCTTACACTCTAGTTGTCTTTAGTAGTTATTGTTAAATGAAGGAAAAACAAGCCACTCAGCCGTGGCTTTTCTCTAAGCTGAGTGAGCACAAGCAGAGTGTATAAACCATGTATACCAGTTTCTAACCATGAGTACAAAAGTCTAAATTATTTAAATGCATTTTTAGTTTTGAAAGAGATACTGAAAGTTGATGTTTTCCTTCAATTGCATTTAAAATTCAGGGTTCTTAGAATCACTCAGTACTGTTCAGAATCTTCCAAGATTTTTCCCCTAATTTATAAGGTGAAAGTCCCAATTAAAAACACTTGTTCATAATAAAAAGTAAATAATTTAAATATGGAGCTCAGGCATGAGGTTAGTGAAGTTTAATCTCTCAGAATTAAGGGATGCCTCCTACTTCTTGTGACAATACTCTCAATGTCATCAATTAGTTCTCTGCTGTTTCCAGAAGATTCAACACATGAGCTTCCGAAGCATCAGTGTTGATTCATCTGGTTAATTTTTCAGGTTAAACATTCTGTTTAATAATTACAGTATCATGTGGGTTCTGTAGCTTTTAAAAGAATGATAGACTTAGTTGATATTAGCTCTCACATATGTGTTCTCTGAATCCTCTTATTTTTTTAAACACAAATTTTAATTAATAGCATCTCTTGTTGGACTCTTCTTGAAAATGTCTTTATAGAACATTTTCTTAGCTGTATTAAATCCATAAACCCCTCTGAAACTCTGACACCTACCTTTTACTTAAAAAGTACATGATACTGTCATTTCCAAAGATTTTTTTGTGGTTGTTCGTTGACAATCATTTTCTGTAATGACAATATGATAATTATGTATGATAATGCAATTATAAATTGCTTGTAAGGAAATTCAACCTCAGTGAGATTTCATGACATAGTATCTACAGTAATTTAAATCGGTCACTGTTTTGCAGTGTACATGGTGTCATCACATATGCAAGGAACTACCCTGAAAAAGTACTGCTAAATTCAGTAACACACTATTTTTTTACTAGTACCTTGCTTTGGAAAGTTTCTCTTCTTATACTGCAATACCGCATGGGATACACAATTAGGAAATAAAGTACTTTTTGTTAGTGTTCTTTACTAAGCAGAGAATTTTTTGTGCTTTTTTTTTTTGTTTGTTTTCAGTTTCTTTTTTCCATCACTGGGTACATTATCTATTTGTTTGCTTAATTAATTTTACTGCTGTTTTTTCCTGTCATCCTGCATCTAATTCACAAGTGTTTTGGGAAGAACAACACTGCCCATTTATCACTACCAATGTAAGAGAAATCTTACTCTTATATGAATGATGAAGTCTTTGTGTCTCTAATACTTTTCCTTTTTTAGAAAGAAAACCACTGATCTAGGGTAATCATTAGACTGAATATTACCTCTGATACCTAGCTCTGCAGCAAAAATTTACAGGGTCTTAAGATTCTCTCTCCATATGCTTTCTGTATGCTTATTTTATGCTGAATTATCAAGAGCCCAACAAGTTATCAGAGTGGGAAGCTCACTCTTCATCCGCACTTTTTTACATGGGACTCAATACCTGGACATGCCAACCAGAATTGTTCTTTGACAAGCCAGAGGTCTAGAATAACTCGACACAGTACTTCAGCTTGGGAAGTTCTTCATGACTGCTGCTGTGGTAAAAAGCATCTCCTATTTTTTCCAGGCATCCTCTTGATGCCTTAAGTTTTAGCTGTTGTTTTTCAGATCTATGCTGCAGTAGTGTCTAACTCTGAACTCCACATAGAGTGCTAGTAAGCTCTCATCACAGTTTGGTCAGACAAAACAATCCCTCCAGGCCTGAGGACCAGGGTCATCATCACAGCTCAGGCCCAAAAAGTATAAACAAAAGTAAATTGGGGAGGGGGCAAACTGGGGGAATGTGATTTCATTACCTGAAGCTGTAATTACGCAATTAACTCCTGATATGCAAATAGACCAAACTTGTACCTGCCTGAAAAATTCATGACTGTAGTCCGTCTTGGGTATAGCCTCTGCAAGGCTCCTGCACTGCCCAAGGTATATCAGTTAAAGGCCTTTAATAAATTATTCTCTAACTCTGTCTAGCCTCTGCTCTAGGTAGCCAGTCCGAGGCATCCCTCTAATGACCCACACAGTGTGGTGCTGTTACAGTGGTGTGTTTGTGAACTCCTTGAGGAGATAAAACACATTGCGCGTGTTACTGACCTCGGTTTACACTGACTATGTTATTGATGTTATATCATATAATAACTAAATATATTTGTGTCTTTTCAAATTCACTTTCTTTAGGTTTCTCTTTGTGGATCCCCAATATGATCTATCAACTCAAGAAATGACAGGAATCAAGAGCTCGAACTGAACTAGAGCCTACAGTTAGGTTTAGGGATTCTGGCAGTCAGAGTATTTTTGCTTCTCTAGAACTCCTCAGATATCTTTAGGCTATCTTTGTGTGCAGTACCAAGAAGACAGTAAGAATACATTAATTTTATTATCAGTGGACAGTAAGAGAGTGTTCAGCTTCCTTCAAGCCTTTTCCCGCATCCATGCCAGCCCCCCTGAGATAAATGCAACCTTTTCCTCTTAAAACCTTGTAACATTAAATGCCACATGGTTACCAGTTTCTGAACTAAGGTCATTTGTTTCCAGACAGAATGCAAGTTGGGAAACCTCAAAAGAGTTGCTACCTGCCTGAGAAAACAAACAAATCAGCATATGTACAGGCAGTGAAGTTCAGTTTCCCTCAGGGCATTGAGGTGATCACACATCTAGGAATGCCCCAACACAAAGGAGATGGACAAATTTCAATACCTTTTCCTGAAGGCCCAGAAATTAATCCAGTTCCTAGGAAACTTGTCTCTTTTTCCTTCAGTAATTTCATTAAGAATTCATTTGCCTAATGCCTGTGATTTTGTTGCCATAGCCACTATATAAAAACCGGAATTTCTTTGCTTTTTGTAGCTTTAGCTTGCAGGGATAAGTTCGTGTTTCTAGCTGCTGGAATCGGTAGGAAACCTTCTGTTATGCACAAATTTTTCTTCTGTGCAAGGTAACATGGGCTGCTAATGGCTATGACCATGATACTTTTTTGTCTGATGGTGAACTATTTCTCTCCCATTTGAGTTGTTGTTGCTGTTGTTGTTAAGTGGCAATGTGATTACTGACAGGTGAGTTTGCTTAACAGTCTTCTAAAAAATTGTGAATGAATTGAGAGTGGCAGGAAGAGGCTAAATATTATTTAAGAATCCTAAGAATATACAGAGCAGGTTAGAAGAATATTTAGAAGATGCCCTTGAACTGAATTCACAGACATAACATCTTGCCTGGGTGATGATACCTAAAATGTGTCTAAGATTTTGGCCATGTATAGAACAACCTTCTAAAAATCTCTAAGGTCTCTAATTGAGGAATTAACTTGGAGAACGGGTGTCTTTGAGAACTGAAGGCAATGCTGTCTACAGGAGTTTGACATCAAACTCTACAGGAGTTTGCCCAGTTTGTGTGTGTACCCATCATATATGCAGAATTTTTAAAGAAGTGGTTTAGAACCTTTCCTATCTTTGCAGTGCCCAAGGGATTTGCATATATTCATGCTTCTATAAAAATACCAAAGTATTTACTTCTAGTTAACTGGGTAGAATTTGCACAACCTTAGAGCTAAATGCCAGTGCACTCATTTACTTTCAAAACAAAAAGAAAAGAAGACATTAAAGAAAAAATAAAACAGCAACAACAAAAAGAAAATCATATCATATATTAAAGCTTATGCAAAACCTAAAATAAGAGACAAAATATCTGCTGCTTAATGCAGAACTCAGGTCTTACATATTTAGGTAAGGAACAATCTTGACTCCTATTGACTCTGTCATGTCTTAACTCACAGAGTGTTTTGTTTGTACTTTCTTTGTTCTCCAAATTTTCTTCCAATAGTACTTCCTATGCTGTGTCTAAGCCACAATAATAGATTTTTTGCTCTGGTCTGACATGAAAATCAGGAATTGTCACAAGACTGTAAAGCACATGGCCAACGTGGGTTAATTGGCCCACCTTCACCATTCCGCGGTGACTTCTTTTGACAAGACAAGTGACGGGACTTCTAGATGCTTAAAGGTGCAGTTTATTTTATCTTCTACATGGAGCAAAAAGCATGACATGTTTTACAGGTGTTGAGAGCATGGCTAGAAGTCACGGGACTTCTAGCTTGCATTGTCCTGTAAGGACTTATTAACCAATAGAATGTTAACAACTAGGATGTTTACACCATTAATAAGAAATTTCATCTATCAATAATGTGTCTTTTTCTAACCAATCTTGTTCTGCCACACAAATCAATTCTACAGACTTCCCGTTGCCTTTGTAACTACTTCCATTTTCTATCTAGCTTAAAATGTTGACCAGACTCACCCCACAGAGAGGTCTGCTGCCTCCCTGGGGCCAGGGTACAGGATACCACTGAGAGACTCCCTGGGCTGATTCAGCCCTCTATTACCCACTGCTGATACTTCAGGCTGGCAGTGATGAGAATGGAAAGAGGAGTGTCAGGGCAATTAAGAGGGACTTTAGGGCACTGGGTCAAGTGGTTGGTAGGGCAGGGGCACAGGTAGGCTTTTCCTCAGTCCCTTTGGTGACTGAGAGAAACTGTGAAAGGGATAGGGGAGCTCACATTATCAACAAGTGGGTCAAAGGTTCGTGCCATCGGCAGAATTTCATGTTCTTTGATCTTGGGGTGACTTTTATGGTGCTTGGCATACTGGAACCAGATGGGCTCCATCTCTCTGTTAAGGGNCTCTGTTTTTGGCTCATGAACTGGCA
>VXBU01001724.1:6671-26043 GCA_013400315.1 Bombycilla garrulus
AAAAGAGAGAGAAAAAAAAAACCACCCATAATGAATTAGCTTACGAGTACTCTGCTGGGCCTGCTGGTATCTGAGACTGCTTTTTGTAACCCTGTCCTCTACTTGTAATGATGAGCCAAAGACATGTGATTCAGAGGCTCCTCTTGAAACCAACTTGCTCAAAATGTTAATGTCTCTCCCACTTAAAGGATAAAATAAAAATTCTATTTCTAGTTCCTTCAGCAGACATGTTGAACTGAATAGTCCTTAAAATAGCCTCTTTTTTCTCTTTAGCTAGTTTTGATATATGATTCCATGCTACATTACATACAAAATATATTTTAGTAGTGTTGGCTGAAAAAGTCTGGGGGAAAAGTAACTTTCTGGAGAGAAGAGGTCTCACTATTTAACCTCTGTTCATCAGTACTTTTCTGCGTTAAACTCCAAAGGATCTCTGATTGTGTTTAAACCTAATCCTTAATGAAACAGAGAGAAAAAGTCTCTATCAAATCCTTGGGTATAAAAGACAAAACATACAGACTTACAATATTTTAAGGGTTCTGGAACATTGTTCCTGCCAGATCCTGGTCACTCCCCCAGGGTGTGCTCTATCTCATAAACCTGGGAGTCATGTGGCTTCAGCACTCCTTTTCTTTCCCTCTTCCCATCCACACACAACCACAACTGGGGTCACTGATTACCCCATCCTCAAACAAGTCTTCCAAGCAGCTTAGAGCAACGCCACGCACCTAATGAGCAGAATTTCAGCCCTGTACTTTTATCTCCTCAGTTTCCTCCTGTCTAGGGAAGGCTTATAGAGTCCTTCTTCCTTTAATTCATCAGCCCCAGTGTGCACATGTGTAGAAAATAGTAAAAATCAAATGCTTTTTTAGTTCTTCTTGGATCAGTCATCCAAAGATCCTATGGCCTGTTTCCCAGCTGTATAATCACAGAAAGTTTGCTATTCTCATCATTCCTTGCAGATGAAGGTCCTGACAGCACCTCAAGCTATTACCCTGTTCAGGCCGAGTGTGAAATGGAAGATTCAAGATTCATGCTCCCTGTGTATAGTTGCTGATCTGTATCCAAAAGTCTTGCAAATGATCTGAGCTCAAGTCCGTCTTTTAAAGGAAAGAAAATGAGGGAAAAAAGTAAAAAAGAAAAAGAAAAAAACAGACTAAAATAATATCAAATAAAAGCAAAGAAAATTCTGGATCTTTCCTCTCAAGTGCCTATTTACTTTCTAAACTCAAATCCTACTCAAGAGTAGTCACATTGCCTCCTGCCTGAATACAGGGAAATTATATCATTTAAGCATTAGCAAATGTTTTTTGAGATAAATCTGGAGATTTGTTCCCAGGATGTTCATGAGACATTTCACTCACTCAGCTGCTCACTAGGCAAACAGTGTAACCAGGTGCCTAACTCTAAGCATATGAATAACACATTGATTTAATCAGGATTCCTCTGGCTTAAGGGATACCTGTTCAATCCCTGCATAGAAAAGGATCTAAATTATAAACAGTGGAGGAAGCACTAGTCAATTTTTAATTTCAAAATAATTTGAAGGAAGCTGAACAGGAGATTGTATATTAAAATTAAGATCTGTATAGGAATATCCAAAAAAACACCACTAATACTGAAAGCAGCATCACCTCTGAATTTATTAGAGAAAAGGAAGGAGAAAAGTAAATAAAAAAAAAATTACAGAGTTGTTGGCAAATTCCACTGATCAGAAGAAGAACCTGGAGAGAAGCCCCAAACCACCCACCTAAATGTCTCAGTTGAGTACCATGAGAGATAGCCAAAAGACCTGTTATCCTGGAAGCAGTCTGGCAAAAGAGAGTTAGAATATATCTCATCATCAATATCTACTTGGTACTGCAATCTAATGATCTGGCAAAAAACAGGCTGTGGGATTTTCTTATTCCTGACCAAAACCCCACAACCATACTTATTTCAAACTGCTCTCTAATATACTCACTTTCTTTCACTAGAATAATATCTGGTTTTCCCCTAATTTTAGATCACTCTGACCACTTATTTTTGTTGGATTTACTGGTTGTTTTTACAATGTAAGGTGCCCTTCAGAGAAAGATAGAGATATTCCTTATATTCATGCAGGAGTACTTGTTGCTTAGCAGGACTTTTTCTAACTTTCTGAAATTCCCAGGCACTACCACAACAAAAAGAACAGCCACAAAAATAAAAGAATGGGAAAAGAAAGTATTAAAGAAAGAATGAAAGAAAAGTCCAGACTAAAACTACACATGAAGTTGGATACAGGTAAGTTGTGTCCCAGGAAGAATCAATAAAGGCAATCATGTACAATCAACACTTAGGTGGATTTAAGTCACGTGGCTCTAAAGCTTAAAATAGAGATGCATTAGAGCAGATGGCAGCTTGTGGAGAAAAAAATATAGGTGCAAGAAATGCTGTCCTTTGAGGACATTTTTGCAGAGGTGTTATTGGCAGGGAGAATTTTTTTTTTTTTTTCTCTCGCCCAGAAGTAAGAGAGGTAGGTTTTTTGAGAAAATCATAGTCCAAGACAGTTGTAAGGGGTTGTATGAGCAAGGAATTTCAGAGGTGTTTAAGTGCATTTATATGCAGTATGGCTGAATGAGGAGAAAAAAAGGGGGTTGAAGGCCTTCTGTCAAGCAGTTCTCCTTCCTTTCTTTTTCTTTCTACTTTTTTTTCCGCCTTCCTTTCACAGTCAATTTGCTGCAAGTTGGATCTTGAAAAGAACACTCTGACATCTAGCAGTGTGGCTAACCTGTAAGGGAGCTTTTCAATATTTATATATTGTAACCCCTGTAAAACTGTCTTTTTCCAAATAAAGTCCTGCATCCCTCCTTGGGGACCTTTTAGAATATTTTTGTAAAATCTGCATTTATCTTTACATTTTGGTTGCTATTCAGTAGTTATTTTCTCTCACTTTCTTTCTTTCTCCTTTCCTTAATTCTTGATGTTTCATCCCCTCTATGAGTTACATCTGCCTGTTGTCCTCCTGCATTTTTAATTTGAAGAAAATAACCACATAGCTTCATTATGGTGAGGAGAGTGGGTGTGACTATCAGCCACCTCCTCTTGGAGATAATGAGGGAACAATTAAATGGCCCTTTGCTAGGAAGCAGCTGAAACAATGGGAGCCACAACAGGTCACACTCAGAGATGTGGACCATGTGGGAGGAAAAGTTCATAGCGATCTAAATCAGAATAAAGCAGTGGCAGGGAAGGAAGAAGGGTGAATTTGTCTGCAGCTGTTCAGAAAAGGGGTGGGAATAAAAGGCTGAAAGGGCAGAAACAGAAGTAACAGAAAAAAGGGGCAGTCAGCAAGAAAAGGCCTGGATATGTGGGTAAGAAAAAGAAGGGGAGATGGAAACAGAAAAGAAGGAGAAATATAACCATGCCCTGGTAAAAGAGAGGAACTATCAAAGGTTTCTTCTGTGACTCCAGTCTTTCTGTGTTCTGAAGTCAAGCTTGTGCGTACCTTCAGGTCAAATCTCAGGGAAAAACTAACATCTTATTCCCTATGCTCTTTGGAGTTAAGCAAGGTTCAGACTCTCTCTGTTGGTTTCCACATCTATCCTTATGAGTTTTTTGGGTGAGAGAAATTATAAACTTCATATCTTTTCAGAGGATGGAATTATGGGCTTCTAGCTATAGTGCAGTTCAGAATTTTGGAGAGACCTATTCTGTGTTTACAGGTTGGTTTATCATCTCTGTGACAAGAAGAAGGGAAACCAAGCATCTGAATTCACATGGCAAAATTCTCATCCTGGATAGTCTTTCTGAGCTTGCCTGTTAACAATGGACATGAAAGATTTAACACAAAATTATTTTTAAAAAAGCAGGAGTTTTATTTATTAGGTATGCAAAATTGAAGAGGAGCGTTTTGGCCACTAAGGTCAATTCCTTTGTTGTTCTCTTAATCAAATTGATAAAAATTTTCATGATCTGCTAAACAGGTTTGTCTGGGCTTGTTAGTTGTCCTGGTCTAGTTGTGACAGAATTTCCTTGCTTTGATGGTTTGGAACTGTTCAGTCTTGGATCTGGCTGGTTTTTTCAAGTTTTATCAATGAACCAAATGGAAGCATTGCCTTTTTTATTGTCCCTGTGAATTTTCCAGAGATGAACAGAAACAGAAACTCGCCATTTTATGCATATTGCATTTCATTTTCCGTCCTTAGATCAGATATCTTCTTTTTCCTTCTTTGTTATGTTAAATGAGAAATTGCTCAATTTTGTCACTGGGAAAGTAACAGTCCCTGCGTTAATTTCTGACAAACAGCTGGTATTTAGTTTTGGCTGATATGCACTATATTTCTTTGGCTACATTGAAATTCAAAATACATTAGAAACTAGGAGGAAAAACAAAAATAANTTTTTTTCTGTGATGTTTTCAGTTGAGATTTTTTGCTTCACAAATGGGAAAAAAATCTCAGTGCTTTCTTTGAGTTTTTTCTCTTACAGGATATTTTTCTTCCTGTTTCTCACTTCCCTCTTATCTGTATTGGTATTAGGGATGGAAAATGAGGAAAAATAAATATTAGGAGAGCACCAGTGGAAGGAAAATGGAAAGTCATTCATGTTCTCATTATTTTGTCTTTCAGCAACACCTCCGAGATGTCACACCCTTCACATCACATAGGTCAAAATCAGAAGCAAGCTCAAAACCATTATTTTAAACACAAAAGACACACCAAAGGTGATGAAAAATAAAATACAGTGTTTTTTTTAATCACCACTAATGCCCAAATGCTTGCAACCTATAAATTAACAGCTATATGACTGGTAGAAGAGATACCACACGCCGGCTTAGAACACTCTGGCTAGGGTTTTCAGGGAAAACCCCTTACAGAAGAGTTGTTTCCTATATATGTTAACAGCTATTTGTAATTAGTCTCCCTTGCAGAATGTGGAATCAATGTCTCTATCTCCTTTGGATCTTTGGACGAGCACTGGCATTGATACTTTGGACATCACCTCCTTCACAGGAGCAGGGGGAAGGTATGCAAGGAGTCCCTAGGGGTAGGTTTTTGCTTCAAGTGAAGCATTTTGCACATCTATCCCTCTGCAACAAGGAGGAGATGTGTTTCTGTTTCACTGCTATTTGAAAAGACACTAATTCACAGTGCATTCCCCCTCCCCACTCACCCTTTTATCAGGAGAGTGATAGATTTATTGAGCCAGGTCTTCA
Organism: Bombycilla garrulus; assembly: GCA_013400315.1. NCBI lineage: Eukaryota > Metazoa > Chordata > Aves > Passeriformes > Bombycillidae > Bombycilla > Bombycilla garrulus. The sequence continues at coordinate 11,851 of VXBU01001724.1, forward strand.
TCTGGTGTAAATTGGCATTGCTGCATTGATTCCTGTGGGCCTGCCTTGATTTATGCCAGTTGAGGATCTGGTCCATTTTCTTGATATTTGAACATCAATCCTTGCATCTCCTTTTCCCATCTGTAGGCTTTTTCTGTCACGCTTCTGAGAAGAAAACGCAAATGAGTTAAGGGGCTGTCACCAGCCCAGGGAAGAATTTTCTATTCTTTCTTTGTGACTAGGGTCTCTCCTGTTAATTTCCATGGCAGGTCCCTCTCAAGTTTCTCCAAAACTTGTTACCATGTCCTCCTGAGGATGTCAGCTCCTGTTGCAGACTGAAACATTAACAGGGAAAGTTATTAGCTATTCTCTTTACATACTGCCTTTCTTTATATCTGAATTAATAGAAGTATGAATGCTGGTCATCAAAAGAAATAATGAGTTTTAGAAAGTGAAAATGACACTGACAAAAACAAAAGAAATCTGATCTCAGCAGAGGGGTCCACAGAGAAGAGGAACAAAGAGGTAGAAGATAAAAAAGAAAAATTGAGAACCTAAAAAGAAAAGAAAAGAAAGAAAAGGGAAAAGAGAAGAAAAGAGAAGAAAAGGGATGCTTGGAATGAGAAAGAGCAAACTAGTTCTTCAGCAGAATTGAAAGCAGTTAAGATGCAAGCAGAAGGAAGAGAACTTATCAGATTTTAAAATACTTTTTTTCTCCCTCCAATTTGACTGAATAATATAAATACATGTTTTTAAATCTCCTTACTGGATGGTGTGTTTTCAAATGTGTCTTTGATTGTTCCAGGCTGGACAGAAGACCACTTGTTCAGAAGCAAAGTGCCACAGAAGCACAATGTGCTACCCCCAGGCAAAGCCTGAACAGCGCCCTCCCACCCTTCCCCTCACAGCCCAAAAATCCTGCCCACTGTAGCAGTCAAAATCAGTGCTGGACATCAGGTGGGCATTCACTGTGGCAAAACTCTTCAGTTTGAGGAAGGAGTAGAAGAGCAAAGAGAGCAATGGAAGAATGAAGGGAGGGGAAAAAAAAAAAACAACAAAAACAAAACCACAGAAAACCAACCTGCCAGGCAATCTTTTTGCCACTGTCTTTCTTGGTTTATAATTGATGAAGTCTTGTTATAGTTTTCCTTAGGAAAAGGGTTTTTTGATCACTTTTAATACAGACACATCTTTTTTCTTTTTTTTTTTTTCATCAATTTTCCTCCATTCTACTGGTAAAATAAAAAGCTGAAAGGAATAAATAATTAATGTGAATATTTTAACTATACTTATGCATCTGCTTTCAACAGTTTAAGTAATTGATTTCCACAGCTTGAGGCCATACAGGCTCCTCTTAATGCATTGTATGTCTAGTTTACTTGTTTGACACCTGTCTATCTACTGTTTCAGGAAGTAGAGGCAGTTAGATTAGCTGCACTGTAATCATACAAGTGTTAAGGCTGGAAAAGACATCTGCAATCACTGAGCCCAACCATTAAGCCAGCACCGGCCTGTTACCACTAAACCATGTCTCCAAGTGCTATATCCACACATTTTCTAAACACTTCCAGGAACAGTGATTCCACCACTTCCATGGGCAGCCTGTCCCAATGCCTGAACATTCTTTCAGTGCAGAAATGTCTCCTATTATCATTCAAGTTCTTGCTTTACCACATGTCTTCTGAGTGGTCATAGCTATGACACTTCCTCTCTCTGGTCTGAATTTCTTTTTATCACAAGTATCATGGTGGTTTTCTACCTTCTAGGGAAGATAGGGAAGAAGTATGAAAATAGTCTAGAAGTGCAAATGTACCACAGGGGCCCTTGTTTAAGGTTGTTTTATAGAACCAGCAATGACTTCTGAATGAATAATGGGTGTAGTCTGATATTCCTCTGGCAAACTTTATCTGCTTATTTGCAGTATTCAGAGTGGACATCTCTAATCCATACTTCATTATGTGACTAATAACACTGGAGTAATTTATGTAAAGACAAAATATGATAATGGAAGCTTCTCATGAAAATAACAAACTATTGTTTTTGTACTACCTTGAGGTGCTACACTGAGTGTCCTAATATTTTACACCCTTATCCACTTTAGATTGAAGCTGAGAACATTTCAAGTAGTTCAGCATGAAATTTCTGGTTCCTCCCTACTGGGGGATGATGGAAATTCCTCCTGGAGGGCTTTCCATATGTGGCTATCTATATCTCCATCTATGACATCTTTGACTGCCCCTAAAGCCTTCAGTTTAAAAGATGTCATGCTGCTAAACTGTAAAACAAAGTCTATGAGTTTTTAGATCTTGGTTGGCCTGTTTGCCATTGAGAAATATGAATACACTGCAACATATCTAAATATTTGAACCTTGAAGAAAATTTATGGAAATATACCAGTGTGACATTAGAGACATTCAGAGACACTCAGCATTATCTTTTCCATGGCCATGGTTCCTTCATAATCCTGCTGGGCAATTCAAAGAGGACATTAATGAATCTTGAGGAGGGGTTATCTTGATTTTTTTTTTCCATTTTAAACTCTTCTTCACAAGCTACCAGATATTTCTTGTTTCTGAACCTACTAATTGATGTGAATTTGTGTGATATCCTCCTGGGAGTCACTTACCTTGTATCACAGATGGTCTCCAGGGAGATACGGATCTCAGCTGCAGTCCTGTGAAGAAAAGTTAAGTGAGCCTCATCTGTAGAAGAACTGTGATCAAGACACTCTATAATACAAAGAGAAAGAATCTCAGGACACCTGATACAAGCTGCATAGAATAATGAAATAAGGAAAGGCAAAGTAACTAATGTAAATTATAAAAAATACACTCTTAAGACTGTTTGATACCTCCCTTTGAAGGTTTCAAATGAAAAGAGATAAAAGCTTGTTAGGAAAGTCTGCTTTTCAGTATGACTGATTTTGAGAAAATAGCTATTTTATTATACTCTTCATCAAAAGTCTTCTTCAGAATTGTTTTCTGCAGTATGCTAAAAAAAATTAAAATTCCATAAACCTGCACTCTTTGTATGATCAGGAACTGAACAGGTAAAATTTACTGGGGTTTTGCAACCTCAAATCATTATACTCATTAAAACAAGCAACAAAACCCAAACAAATAAATAACATAAAAAACCCAACTAAAACTAGTGTCTTTTTAATAAATAATTAATTTCTTAGTAGCTTTTCAAAATTTTATTTTAGATAAAATATTTATATCAGGGAGGGATTTTTCTAAATTAAGTACACAATAAGGCTAAAAAATAATTTTAATAAGGATAAAAAACAGTCTCTATACGTTTTTTGTCTATTTCAAATTAGAGAAAACAAATTTACATAGTCACAAGGTAATTTAACAGCTTCTGTCCCACAATAAGGCAATGACCAGGAGTTATTGTGAATTCAGACATTTTGACTCTGTCTTGGACTTCTTCATCCCCAAGGAAAATTATGTTCATGAAAAACCTATCATTTCAGCTCAGAGCAATATGAATTGTACAAACAAGAATTATGTTGGTGGCTACATGGTTCTTCCTTGATTTTGATAGGGTTATTTTAATTTCATTTTAGTTACTACCGAAGAAGCCTTTCACTGGATGTCTCCGTGAGATGTTGGTTCTCTGTTTGCAAACAATATTTTAGGGTTTTTTTTCACATTTGGATTGCATTGAGATCATGAAACAAGGCCAGCACTGACTTCTGACTTACTTCAAGATATATGATGAGTTATTATGATGTGTCACTTACTTAATCATACTCAAGGGTGTTAATATTTTGTGACATGTCAAGAATGAGGAGGTGCTGTAACTCAGAATTTGCCTTCTGTCACAGCTGTCAAACAGGACATGAAATCTGGTCCCTCTGGTAAAATTTACTTATCTCCCTACCTAATTTAGGACCAACACTTCAATATGCCATTCCCGTACTACCCCAGAGAAGTAGTGTGTTAATGAAGAAGTTGAGGAAAAGGTTTTTCTGTTTCTATGCACATTATCTATGAGTTTGGCCATTGAAGTAATGTGTGCTGTTGTATGCACCAGATCCTTCCCCTCCACCATTTAGACAAAAATTCCATTTATCAGACAAAAAAAATGTCAGCTTTCTAATACTCCTCTTGTAACCAATGAGTTCAGATTACACTGACACCAAGATTGTCAACATGGCAGAGAAGTACAGCCAAGTGCAATAGTATTATATCTCCAGAGATTATGGAACAGCAGCAGAACTCTTTATAATAAAATTGTTAAAAAGGGTTATAAATAAAGTTATTGTTCTTTCAATTAGTACAAGACCCATGGAGCATACAGTGGAATTATTAGGCACCTGATTAAACATATATTTACTTATTTCCAATCTTGTGTCACTTTTTGGCACAGCCTGTAACCAAAACCAAAAGTATGCTTTAGCTACAAAGCAATTATATTCATTATACTCAAGCATTCCTTATAGAGCTAAATTGTTGATGAATATTGTTATAAGTCCTATTAGCAAGACCAAATTTCAATAGCATTTTAAGGCAATTTTAGGCAATGGCAGTGGCTGATCCAACCATTAGGTGCTAATGAAATAAAAGGAATACAGAGGTTTCTTTTCCTGGAAAATCACATTTGATGGTGGGGAGGACTGCAGGTACACAACATACTAATACTCTTCATTAAAAGATTGCTAAAATTACTCTGGTAAGGTCAGTACAATTCAGAAAACCATTTTTGTGATGTTAATATGAAAAATTTGGTCAACCTGCATAGCAGCTCTATTATAAGTGATCTCAGAATCATAGAAAACTTTGAGTTTGAGGGTGCCTTAAAGATTATCCAGTTAAAATGCCTCTGTCGTGGGCAGGTCTCTTTCCACTAGACCAGGTTGCTCCAAGTCCCCTCCAACCTGGCCTTGGACTCTTCCAGGGATTTGGTATTCACATTTTCTCTGGGCAAACAGTGCCAGGACCTCACCACCCACACAGGAATGAGTTTATTCGTAATATCTAATCTAAGCCCCTTTCTTTGAATTGGAGCCCATCCCCCTTGTGCTGTTACTCCATGTCCTTGTAAAAAGTCCCTTTCCATTTCTCTTAAAGCCCTTTAGGTACTGGAAGGTTCTGGAAATCCTTCCCAGAGACTTCTCCATGCCGAACAAAAATATGCTCTCAGTCTGTCTCTGTAGCAGAGGTTCTCCACCGTGCAGATCCTCTTGGTGGCCTTCTCTGCACTCATTCTAGCAAGTCCATATCTTTCTTATGCTGGAACACTGTCTACTAAAGACTGAGGTAAAAGTTGTTGAGCACTTCAGCAGCTTCCACCCACCTAGTCTCAAGCAAACAGGCCTCCAATTTCCTTCCAGAGAGGGCCCACATTTTCCCTGGTTTTCCTTTTATCACTAATGTACCTAGAGAAACTTTTCTTGTTGCCCTTGACAGAATACTGGTCTAACTTTTACGTGTCTTTTAATCTTACTGTAGGTCAAAGAAAATTCCTAAATCTGTATGTTTTCCTAAGGCTGTCAGGGCATTAGATATGGTTCCACGTTTTCTTGTCTACACCCGTCTCTCTTCTAAATACATAAAAATAATAGAAGGAGGTCAGTGGCCAATTATTATAATTAGTCACTAAGGTCAGAACTAGAAGTAATGGGATGAAGCTGCAACAAAGGGGAAATTTTAGTTAATGATTAAGACAAACTTTATAACTATTAGGATTGCTAGATCCATGGAACAAACTGCCAAGGGAGGTCACATCACTTTCACTGAGAAGCATTCAAGGGCAGACTTATAATCAGTCTCACAGTAATGTCTTAAGGAAAATTAATTCAGTCTTGCTGTGAAGCACAAGCACAAGATATGCCACTCACTAGGGTCCCTATTCCAACTGTAATGTTTCAGCTCTGAATCTGTGCAAAAAAAACCCCAATAATTCTCTGCTCCTGTTGAAAAGAAGTTTTAGGAGAGAAAGCTGCTAATGCATATGTTGACTAATACTTTCCTAATGTTCCTAGCATGTCTAACTGGGTGCCACTATACATAAGATTTTAAAGAATATTAACAGTGATTCTGCCCAATATTTACTATTTTTATCCAGGCAACTCAAACCTCATTGCAAGCTTTGTGAAGCTCGATTAACCTATCAAACCTCACCACAGGAACATGTTGTGCCCAGGTGGTTATTGTGACAAAAGCAGCTGTGTCATGAGAATTGAGGATTTATTTCTAAATCATAATAAATAGCTTGAAGCAGTGCCAAATTCAGGATTGAGTTGAAAAGGTTGAGTGTATCAGGGAAAATAGGTGCTATTTTAAAGGCAGATAGACAATTAATAGTGCACCCTTGATACTCTGGGCCATGTCCTGAGAGCTAACTGAGTTGGGCTTGAAGCAAAAATACATGTGGTTGAACTCCTCATGGTCACTTTTCTACATGGTTAAATCTTGGGCCAAACAAAGCATTACTGACAGTGTAATTTCTTTAGCTCTCTGGATAAAGGAAAACCTCTTTCCACAAAAAAAGCCCTAAGATTCCTTATATTAATTCCCACATTGAGTCCAGAATCTCTGTTTGAAGTATGAAAAGAACAGCAAAGCCATTTAAAGAACACCCAGAGATGGAAAATCTATCATCATCTTTGGTAAACAGCTCCCATGGTTAACAGTTTTACTGTTCAAATGTGTACTTTCTTTTCAGTTTGAATTTCTGCGTCTTTAACAACTAGCCATTGAACACTGCTGCAACATTGTCTACAATGTTCTTTACACAGATATTTACAGACTAATCAAATCTCCACGTGTGTTTTACCTCTGTCAAATCAAATCAAATGAAATACTAAATTTGTATGGGGATGAGTGAGAAAAAATTATCTGAACCCTGATGTGAAAAGACTGTACAAGGGAAACAAGGATGAATAGCAGTTATAGCCATGTTTAAAAATTACTAATTCCTTGCATTAACCTTCTGTTTGTATAGTCAGCTTCAATTCTTGTTCTTCCCTGGATTTGTAATGGCACATTTGGTCCCAACTGTTTGCCTACACACAGCTTACCAGGCAATCTAGAGAGCTCCAGGTCACTCATCCATTCTACTCATTATTTACTGCTGCCCCCAAATTTATTTCATCTAAAAATGCTCTCAGTAAATGATTTTCTGTTTATATTTTTTTCTCCCATGTCCTTGTTAAAACTATTTAATCATGATAGGTATGAACCATAACCTCACTAGAATTCTAGCAAAAGGAGTTTTTGAGGGCTGATTGCGCATTTTATGTGATATTTTAGGATTTAATACTCAGTATTTTTTTTACTGTGCAAAGTAATCTATATTAATTATTCAAACCAAGAGTATCAACTACCTCTTCCACTTATTCTTAGAAAAGTATTCTAACTTATTCTTGCAAAAATGTTATTAATCCAAACCAAAGTTTGTCTGGGACTTAGAAGCTTTTGTCTGAATACAGTCTTTTCAAGTTATAAGGACTAATGCATAAAAAATGAATTTAGTCTACTTCACAATGTCATAAAAAGTCAGTTATTAGCTTTTTGTTTGTTTGTTTGTGTTTTGTGGTTTTTTTGTTTCTTTTTGTGGGGGGGTTGGGGGGGCGTTATGTGACAAATACCTTTTTTCAGCATTCTTCAAATGACCTTAGTTTCTCAGAACAACCTAAGTACACATGAGAAGCATGAAAAGTGTCAAAAGACACTTTTATTCTGGCCTTTTCAGAACAACAGAAGAAGCCAAGGAGGGAGTATCTGGAAACAACATTTTTTGTAAGCACCAAGGCTATACAATATAAAGACAACGTCTGAAAAATATAGACCAATTTATATAGACTCTCTCAGACCAGGAGATGGAGAAGTTACTTCCTTCCATTTCATTGTAAAAATTCTTATCTTCTTTGTAGCCTGGAACAGAGGAGATGGAGAGGGGAGATGTGATCACTGTGTGCAAGCGTCTGGAGGCAGGGTGTCAAGAGGATGGGCCCAGGCTCTGCTCAGTAATGCCAAGCAATGGAATGTCAGAAACTGGCAAATGGGAAGTTCCATGTGAATTTGAGGAAGAATCTCTTTAATGTGTGGGTGACCAACCACTGGAACAGGTTGCCCAGAAATGTTGTGGAGTCTCCTTCTCTGCAGATACTTCAAAGACGTCCAGACACAATCCTGAGCAGTGTGCTGTAGGAGACCCTACTGGAGCAGAGAGGTTGGAGTAGATGAGTTCCAGACCCTCCAACAATTCATTCAGTTACACCNAAAGCTGTGGCTCCAAGTCATAAAAATGTAGGTACAGCAACACTTTGAACAGAACAGTTACTCCAAAATGGAGAGGCTGGACACTGATCAGCAATGTGACAATTGAACTCATTGCTGCAGACAAAATGCTGTTGGTAAACATTCAAAAGACAGTGAAGGGAGGGAAGAGGAGAAAAACAAAGAAAGGATATTCATTTTTATCACATTAGGATTGATTTAAAGATTGTTTGGGAGCTACTTTCATTTTCATTTTAATATTATTAGGAGATAACAGCATGTAACAGGCTTTGACACTGAATGCTATGCTTTGCATCGGTTGCAGAAGATGCCTGGGGAAGCAGGGGGGAGCAGGGAGGAATTGATCAGATTCTTTCTTTTTTCATATGGGAGGGATAAAGTTGTGTGACATTTACAAAGTCAACTGTCACCTGAACAACAGGCTGGGAGACAAGTCCCTACATATAGTGGATTGTGTCTTATTTTAACCCATGCACAACCATTTTTCTTGGCCTGAGGTTAAAGGGAACATGCTACTTAAAAATGATGAAAATTAACTACTTCTACTTATTCATCCATTATCTCTTTCTTCTATCATTATATCTATCTTCTTTCATTCAGTATTCTACTGTGTTTTTCTCTCCACCTCAAACCTGTTGTCACCATGTTTTCAGATGAAAACTATCATTCATACCTGGACATTCACTAACCAGCCTATGATAAAACCTTGCTAATAGTTGTTACAACATTGTACAAATAACTCTAATAATGCGATTTGAGATTTTGGACATGTCTTAATTTAAGGGTTTGATTATTTTTTGACAGGGAATCTGACAAAGAGAGACATGGAATTTACTGACAGGTGTTAAATGGTGAAAAAACAGTCAAAGAGGAACTGCTGTATCCCAAGCCTGAGCTTTGCACCAGTTTACCAGCATACAGCAAACTGTTTATGTCAGTAGCAGGGTTTGACTGTGTGCTTTTAAGGACACTGCCTCTAAATTCCTTTTTTTTTTTTTCCCAGTTGCAAATATTTCTTCATCCATTTAATCCTAAATCCCTGAACAACCTGTCCAGTAATAGATTATTAAAGACTGATCGGGGTTACTCTGCTTGAGGAAGAAAAGAGGTGAATAAGGATCATAGAATTATAGGATTGTTGACTCTAAGGTCACTGGGGTGACACAGCACTGCCAACTTGCCAATAAGCCATGTCCCCAAATGACATATCCACACTTTTAAAAAAAAAATAATTCCAAGGATGATGACTCTCTGCCACTTCCTGAAGCAGTCTGTTTCATTACCTGACCACCTTTCAGGGAAGAAAAAATATTCTAATATAAAATCTTAATTTCCTCTGTCAAAATTTGAGGCTGTTTCTTCTCATTTTGTCTCTTGTTACTTGGGAGAAGATGCTGACTTTCACCCAGCTAAATCTCCTTTCAGGTTTGATCTCTGAGATGGGTTTGTCAGAGCAGAAGACAATGGAAGAGCCTAAATCACTAAAGAACCAGCCCAGGTGTGATTTATGTGTCGCTGTAGAGTACCTCATGTTCTCCTAGAGGTTTTAATTTCCTGGTCTTCATGTCTTAATGCAGACTCTGATGCTTCACCTGGACATAAGCTTGGGCTTTACTGTTTGAATTGAATAGTGACAGTTGCTTCTTCCACCATTTGGAGTCTACAGCGTACACAGGGGATGGAGGGGACAGTCTTGAATCTTTGTGTTATCATCATGGCCAATTAAAAGTTGGGAGACAGCATAATATTGATGGATCCAAAAATATGTTGAAATGAGTACAGCATAAGCAGATGGAGTCTTCTGAGAGGCATTAATCTTCTCACCTTTTGTGAAATATGGCATCTAGGACAACAGGCACACTCATGACCCCCCACCATAGCTGGTCTGCAGTTGCTTCTTGCTTTAAATGCAGAACAGCTTCTCCGGTGACAACACTCTGCATGGCAAGCAGAATAAGAAATCAGTCAGTTTACGGATCGATGGTACATTTCCAGTTGCATTCCAGCCTGGGGGAACATGCATGTTTCTGCTAAAGTCAAACACCTTCCCAGAGGGAACCTACATGTCTCATTCTCTTGTGGAAATCATAGGTCTCATCAGTGCCGTTATTCAGTATGTCTCAAATATTTCAGATTAGACAGGACAGCTATAATCTTTTTCTTTTTCTTCTTCCCCAGAGAAGGGAAATTGCTTTATTTGCTGAGCTGTGTCTATGTCTGTTTCTCTACAGGTACTTATGTGAAGAAATTATTGAGGTGAAGTTGAGTTTTGCATTTGGATTTGAATGTGGTTTGTCTGAAAGCATGGCCAGGCTAGAAAACAGCACAATTTGAAGGAACTCACTAGTCAGACAAGATAGGAATAGGGGGAGCTATTATTGCATGAGTGGTGGATAGAAGGCTGACTTCTTATCTTAATTATTTCTATATAACTCAGATGCCTGGGTGTCGTGGAGACCAGAAACAAGCTATTACTTTCAGTTGCTGGCAAGATTTATTTTCTCCTGGGTGAATGACATTGTTAGCAGGTTGGATATTCATAATTAGGTTTACCATCTCTCCCATTAAGCCTGGTTTAAATAAGAATAATCAACTGTTAGAGTTAACTTCTTCATATAGGTAGGATTTTCTTGTAAATATCATCTGGAGAAGAATGTATGGTTGGAGTCATGTGGGTATAGCCCCTGCAATAGCCCCTGTTGTTGACTTCTGAATAAATAAGTTTTCCACATTCTGATATTGAAACAAAAGTGTTGCTGCCTTATCTGCCTGCTTATATCACAGACTAAAGGCATTTAAATCCTGTTTGGATGGGCCCCTGTCCTTAGCAGTTTTCAAGTAGTTAATGTGTTTTATAATTCCAGGTACTTGGTTTTCTTTGTCAGATATGATCCCTGGGATGGTAACTCTGGGCTGTGTTTCCACTGCAGAGGGCAGATACCTAATAATAATTCCGGTGGATCAGTCGGGATAAAGTGTGTTGCCCTACTGCATATTGCACTAGCTTCAAAATCTGGCCTAAATACCTTGAGTAATTTGTTTTTAATTACAATATCTGATGAACATTCCTGTAATCAGTATTAAACTGAGTGAGAGACAAGAATCATATCCTGAGCTTGAATAAGATCTAGCATCAGGCTGAGCAACAACGAGCTCTGATTGGAGCTTCACCGGTGCAGAAATAGTTACATCAAGTTTATGCTCTTGTAACCTAAACTGCTATCTATCCATCTGACTTTATTCTTATCAGAGTCAATCCTCTTTACATTTACAGTTTAGATGACATCCTTCCCTTTGGATGACTTTTGTTCTGCACTGAATTATTGCCTTTCAATGCAGCAGAATTAGCTCAGACTCTCTCCGTCAAAGTTCATTACAATTGTGTTACAAACCTCATCTGCAGACACATCCAAGCAAATGTAATCATTTGTGCTCCTAGCACTCTGAATTTAAAACAACTATAAATAATTATGATTGTGCTAAGTAGAGCAAAGGCTGTTCAGGATAAGTTTTTACAGCTCTGGGTCAAATCTGTTGTCGTAGGTGTAAATTGAGGAATAGAGTAAGACTTACACTAGTTAAAGAGTATAGCAAATCTTGACAATGAGTGTGGCTCCTAAGAGCGGGTACAAAAGCCTCAAGCCACCTGTTCTGTCTGGTTTATTGCTAACCACCACCTCTGATCAGAGAAGAGGGGCTGAGATGTGCTGAGATGTGCTGAGGTTTATTAACTGCAGGTGTAACATTCAAGTATGTTGGCCCCAGAGGAACTTCACAGTCTGTGGTGACACCAGTGGGATTACAGCAGCAATATGTGCGGCCCACCACCTTTCAGATCCATCATGTAAATACCAAATTTCATTTCTAGTAATGGCACTGCAGGTAGATTGCTAAAATAGGTTGCCCACATGGGAGGACCAGAAGATGTTTATAGCTTCATGCCTCTGTTTCTTGCCCATGTTTTTCATGCTCTTTCCTCGGGACAATGCACTTTCCATTTGCTGCTTTTCCCTGTAGTACAAATCTCTTCCCTCAATTTGCTCCCTTGAAACTCATTTTCTGCTATTTTAACTTCTACTCTTAGCACTATCTATGCTTCATCAATAAATCTCTCCTACTCATTTATCACTTTTGCTCTCTACCAAGAAGCCCTTTTCTAGTGTGACATCCCAGCACACTTAATCACAACATGGGCTAGGGAGATGCCTTCCTTCAGTGTGGCTGGCAAAGCACAGAGAAAAATTTGTGGCCAAAACCACCAATGAGTAAACCACTCCAATGATCATTATAATGATGGAATGGTATATTTAGCATGTCCGAGAGGTTTCAAGCCACTGCAGAATATTAGGGAATTTGTGGAGTTGAAGGTGGCACATCGATTGTCAAACTCAGGTTCTATCTGCTCTGGAAGGTATGTTTTTTAGAAAAATAAACAGCTAAACGTGCAGATTTCTACAAAGCGCCAAACATGTTTCCTCCTTTTTCCACATTTACTTTCCATTTAGGCCAACAAGGTACACCAAAAGTCAGTTACAGATTCAATAGCTCTTGAATTTAACATTGCATTATATTCAGTATTTTGTTTGGATTTCCTTCTTCTTTTAAATGATATGGCTGTATCAACTCAGTAACAGAGGAATTTGGTTTTGTACACCTTCTGAAACTCACCATACATGGTTTTGTAACAAAAAAGGCAGAAAATATTTGGCCCTTATATTTACACACTTACATGAAAAAATATTTATAGATCTGCATGCATGTAGGCATAAGTGTATCTTATCATCAGAGGTCTGGGCTGAAAAGGCTTCACTTAGGCTTGGTTTATAGCACCTTTCACTGCTTATAACACTTTTTTACTATTTAGGAAAAATATGTTATGTATTATCTTTTCAATCAAAATCTCCATCTCCAGGACATTTTCAGTGGGTGATGTATACTCAACTGAATTTGGCCAGAATATCATTCTCAATCATGAAAACTATTTAGAGGTTTTCAGGGGAAAAAAAACTAGTATTTGTTAAAGGCATGTCATTCATTATCTGGCATATTCTGTAAATGAGTAATGTGCTGTATACAGTGTATACAGTATTCTACCAAACTAAAATAATAGAGACCATGCAGATTCTTATCCACTTCTTCATTTATTTAAAAAAAAAAAAAACAAACAGCAGACTTATTTACACAACCTGGAATTCACAAGGAGGAGAGGAAACATCTGGATGTTTTTTGATAAAAGGAAGTTTGCATATACGAAAAAATTATATTTCTGTAATATGCAGGATCATTTTAAAAGGAGAATGTTTATCTAAAACAACAAATATAAGTCAGGATCTACATCAAATGCCTTCCGCTCCTCTTTAGATGCACTTTTGTCTCCTTTGTTTACCAGAGACTGAATTGCGCTGGGACTGTATGCAATAATCAGAGACATCTAGTGGCTGCCGGATAGACTGCAAACAAACATCATACCCCTCTCCTCACAAGCCTCCAGACACACAAACAGCCGCAGCCGTCCTCCTGTTTTAAGGATCCCTTTTCCCGGTCCTTTCAAATAGGACACTAGGGATTCATATTATTTCCCCACTGATGGAAAAAGAGGCGATACTTCAGAGATACCTTCCTGTAGTTCTCTCCAGTGAAAATATTTAGGGATCCTCTTTCACCCCTGTGGTCTGTGCTTTTCTTAATGTATTCCTGCCTAATCACTTACCATGCACTTCAGCAATCAAACAATTAAAAATGAAAAGGCTACACTGAAACAATGGATGCTTATTTTGACCCAGAAAAATAAAATAGTGGAGGTATACACTGTGTAGAAATTATAGGGCTAATGTTATTCCCAGAGTGATAAAAATATCTCTGATTTCCAAATGTGTCTTACTTTGAAACTTCCCTGATGTGTACTGATCATGAGAAGACCAAATACAAACTGAGATTTTTCCTTCTTTTTCCTTCTCTCACT
>VXBU01001726.1:7277-30942 GCA_013400315.1 Bombycilla garrulus
AAGAAAGTTTTTCAGACATTTTATTTTTCAGATAGCCTTCAAGAGAGCAATTATCTGAAGTAATAAAATCAAATTAAAGTGAAAAAAAAAATCCCTCAAAATGTTCCAATGGAAAAATAGAGTATAAAAGTTCAAGTGAGCCCAGCCCCTAATACTCTTTAATTATTCTATAACTCTACTGTAAATCCTTTGCTTTTATCCATACATAACAATTATTTTGGTACAATCCTTATAAGGCCATCATTTTATAGAATATTTTGGCAATATTTTGGAAAGTCTACCGCCTCTTAAACAATAGTTAAAATTTATGTGGTGATCAGATTCAAAGGACTATGAGCTGAGAACTAAATTACATTTGAGAACAACCACCTCTTTTTATTCTTTACTTTATATTCTTACTGGCAATTTACCATACCATAAATCAGAAACTTCTAATACAGATTACTGGAATATCAGGTAAATAAACTCAGGTTTATTTCTCATATTTCTACAACAGAAGTTCACTATACTTTTCTGGTGACTGAACAAATTTTACAAAGCCAGAGGTCTCATTATCCTAGGTGAAACTCAGTATTCCTCTTCCACCAAATACTGTGATTGCTCCAAACCAGGAACATGAACAGCTGAATAAGACATGAGATTACTATGATCGTCTGCTGTGAACATGAAAGTGCAGGAGGTCTGACATAAAAGTTGTCAGCTGCTAGTATTTCTACAGAGGACAAAAACAGCAGCTGAGGATTAACAAAATGAAGGGCAGCTCTAGCTGTGCCATTCTTAAGAAGCTGCAGTTGCTGGAAGTACAGCACCCCAGAAAAATGTATCGTCTGCCGATTAAAAAATTCAGTTCACACATTGTGCCAGATATCCTGCACATGGCTTTTCTTAGCAGAAACACAATTACACACCTGTAACAGCCTTTTATACTGGAGAAAGGATAAAGTGTGATAATGCTCTCATTTCAAAGAAAGAAATGGAAAATTAGATATGGTCTAGAGAGAACAGTGCTAGGAACATTTCATACACACATGTAAACAAAAAGAGGCCAGCCAGGCTGCAATTAGGAGAAATCCTTCCTGTTCTTTTCATTTTTTCCTCTAGAAATACCACGTATCCTTTGCTTATTTTCCACGTGGACAAAATTCACTTGTACTATGTATAGAATGACCTTTCATAGGAAAGGAGAAGGTGATTTTCTCACATGAGCAAAGTGCCTGAATGGCACAAAGAAAATGTAGAAAAATGAGGTAGACTCTAGAATTGCATTGAATTTAAATATTTCCCTACACAGGAGCTATATCAAGCAGGATTTGCATCACAGCCAGACCTCCTGCTCTTAGAAACAAAAACAGATTTGTACCATACCCACATCCCGTGTCCATAAAAGACACCTGTTACAGCTTAGCAAGGAGAGTTAATCAATGACAGTTTATAGTAAGTCCTTTTTAGGCAGTGACCTGGTTTTCCTGCTGGCCATTACTGTTTGCTTTAATCTTATAGGAACTTCTAGAAAGGATCAAAGCCCTGTCCCAGCTGCCTGTTCATATGTGTTGCATGTTTTGTGGCATTACAGCTCGCCTCCTAGCTGTTGCTGTGTCATGGTGTTCAATGTCACAGCTAGTACAGCCACTGAAGGCCACTGCTCTGCTTTTCATACCCCACAAAGGGCATCCAAAGGACAGAGGCAGAAGCAGAGCAGATCATACTGCATGGTGGGCATTCTGCGATGCTTCTCTTCAATCTCCCTTTGACCTGGAAGGAGTTCAATCCAAGAATTGTTTATCCCCTTCCAGAAACAGGATTAAGTAGCAATTGGACTGCAGGAAGCATCAAAGAGGGACAGCTGTGTATCATGGGAACAGGAATGAGAAGGCAAGATACATCTTTTAGCAGTTCAGAGAAAGAAGGACCTGGTGATAGGACTGCAGTGACTCCGTGTCCAGCACCATGCCAAGGACAGTGAGGCTGAAAAGAACCGAGTACTGTTGTCAAAGTTTAGCACTCAAGCAAAAGGGCAAGTGGGACGTTTCAGCATTCCTGCTCAAGCTTGGGTGACCCCTCCTACCACAAGTCAGCATTGTTCTGAAAGGTTAACAATGGGCTTTTCCTGAGGAGTTATGTCCCATGGTAGGAGTATTGCACAAGCTACCTTCTGTGCTTTGGTGCTGGTATACATATTTTATATGATGATATATATATATATTTTTTGCATGTGTGCTTCAAAATTAATAACATACTATGAACAGTACTACAAAATCAAGGTGTTTAAAAACAAATGTAGTCACATCACACAAACCTCTTATGACTGATGTCATTATATTAAACCAACAATTTGTTTTGCATCTATTTGGAGCCAATATTTTACCTTTGAAATGTAAGAATACAAAACACAAGCTGATAATAATGCCTTTTCAATTTTGCTACTATTTTTGAATCAAGGGAGCATGGTGCATTCTCAAAGATTCTACTGTTTCCCTGAGTGGTGATTGAAGAAGAAAAGACAACCACAAACTGCTGCTACTCAGAGACAAATCATGTCAAGAAGCAGTTTCTCCTGTATTTACTGCACTCACTGCTTTCTGATTTTCAGATATCAAAAGAGTAACAATATTCTAATCGTTGCCAGAACACTTTGAGTTAATTCTTTGATTAAAAACTAATTTCCAAAATTAAGGTTGAATGCAAAGATTTAATATTGGTTAGTAAAAACTGAAACAAATCAACCTATAGGTGCCCAAATAACAAAAGTAAACGGTGCAATAGAAAGCACAGAAAAATGAATTTTAAAATCTCTTATGACATTAAGGAAATGGACATATTTACTGACAGGGGTCACAATGGACCTTTGGCAACGGCATTTCCTAAAAAAACTACCACTTTGCTCTCCAAAGCAGCTCTGAATATTTTTCTATTCCTTGGGTTGCACTCCTCCTGTATGTAGTGAAAAAGGGAAACAAATCAGATTCTGCCTAAGCTCCACTCTCTTCCACTAGCCTTAGTACTATTATCCAGTATATGAAATTATTCAGTGTCTAGAAAAAGAAACCAAAGAAAGTTACAATCTGGAAAATTCACTGAAGTAAAAAGCCGAGCTGTCTCAACTGCTGCATTCAGCTCACATTCAAAGTCTATTACCTCCTAGTCTAACAACTATTTATTTTTGTCATAAATTACTATAGTTTCAAAGTATTTCCCCCCATCTCAGTACCAAAAAAATATAAAGGTAAAATTTCAGTCCCTCATTTGTTACCAATTTACTAATAAATCCACATTTTTCATTAAGATAATACAACAAATTTATTGTTTTCTCTTTCATTCTAAATTTGCAGCTTCATTCTTGTCAGTAATTTGTCCTTATTCTCTGCTGTACATGTCATTTACATTACAATTCCTTTCCAAGAGACAACTATTAACATAAACTAGGGTAAGAGGGTTAAAAAAGGTGTTTGAGTAAATAAATATTAATTTACCAGCCCTTCTGGCTGTGATCTTGGAGCCATGCCGCAGTAAACGAATGCACACTTCCTTGTTGCAGTGGTTAACCATCCGCAAATGAATGCTTCTCTTGGTTTGGATTTTTACAAGACATTTCACCATTTTGACTATTAATTCCTCTTCTCAAAGTCTTGTAAAAGCTCTAGCCATACCAGCTTTGACCTTTTTATTAAGTTCCCACTGAGTTTTAAGAGACTAACACAAGTCACTCTTAATGAATCAAATGACAAGCTTCTAACATGCCCAACAAAAATATCCCAGCAGGGAACAGAATCAGAGGTTATTTTTAAACATTTCCAAATGCCTCATAATGTACAATACAAACTTTCACATCACCCATCTCAGTTAGCAGTTGCTACCATAACAGCTGAACTACACACAGAGGCACAAAACATAGTGCAGTTAAAAAAGCGGCCAGCATTCACAGTTCCATTATTTTTGTAAAAAGCTTTAATATGCCATTAATGTCAGCTCCCCATCACTGCCTGGAAATTATTTGTGAAACATGTAGATACAATGGAAAAATCCTATGCGATGCTTGAAAACCTTAGTCACAAAGAAAACCAGTGAGACAAAAACACATTCATTTCTAGCCCAGAATGAAAACTGACCTGCCTATGTAAAAACAAAACCAGAAAATTTCTAAGTCTGGGGAAAAATTCTCTCTTTACATAAGAGCTCTAGTTCTCACCAGAGGACAATTGTTGGACAGATTCTTACCCACCAGAAAGAAGTACTGTTTCAGAAGACTGAACACTTCCCTATTCCTGTCCAGCACAGATACATAGGTTTCCAAAAAAGCATTATGTTGGCTATGCTGGCTGCTGATAACTTGCTGCAGCTGGGAGCTGGAAGGCAACCATACCTATAACATCACACTATCCTAGTGGGAAAGAAACTCTTTTGGGGTACACCAAAGACACAGAAAAGAGATAAAGTGGAAGGAATGTACTAGTGGGGATGTAGTCTCTCACTTCCCAGAATACTCCTCTGTAGTGTTTATGACTTGTTGGGCTATCTTGAGTCTTCATTTTCTGACGTCCTTTTTCTCTTTGTACCAAAATATCAGTGATGCACATGCAAATATGTGGGGAAGGGAGGCAGAGAAGGGAAAGGGAGAGTGGTGCATAAGGGAGGGAGTCCTGCAAATGTCTATTTTACACCTGGATATTTCTCTCATAAAAGACATCTGCTTCAATGAAATTTTGAAAAGCATCTTTATGGTGGCTCCCTTCCCTACACAGCCTGTATAGAAGAAATATCCAGCAGAGATCTTGTTTACTCCTTCCTCTGCCAGAGCAAAGATTTCTCTCTTCCTTTCCTTCTCTGCAAGCACTTTCTTGTGTGTGTGAGGAAAGATAAAGTACCCCTTGGCTTCCTATCTCCATTTTGTCACCTCTTCAAAAGTAAGATTCTGTCTTCTTTTCTCATTTTTATTCTCATAACCACTGTAGCAACCAAAACAAGTTCATTAAATTCTAACTGAAAGGGGCTGACTCTTTATTGTGCACATGGCTACAAAAAATTGAATGCATTGATTCTTACAAAAATCTAACCACCAATGTGTTCAATACAAAAAAGGAAGGCCTACACAAGGACTCAAGTGTCAGCCAGTCAAGGTTGTGAAAGATTTCCAACATTTGAAACATCTCCAAATACCTCATAACTTACATCACAAACTTCCACAGCATCCATCTCAGCTGGCAGTTGCTGAATCACACGGAAGCACAAAAAATATGCAAGGTGTCAAATCTTAGTGCAAGGGGAAGAAAGGCCAGTGTATTCCTGCATACTGATGTCGAGAAGTAAAATCTATCATCTATGTTTCATGTGACCATGCTTATGCAAAAGAGAAATGACCATGTTAATTTCAAATCATTCCCCACAGTTTTATCTACAATAACTAAGGGAAACACATATAACTAAAACCTTACAACTCACTCCGAAATTCCTGGACTACACCAACTCTCAGCAAGAGACCCTCTAAAAAAAATTGAAATTGCCTCTCCTTTACAGCCCAATCTTACACAGCTGAGTACCCTCACAGACACAGACAATTAGACTGATGGTAGCAGGTGTGTCCTCATTTCCATACATAGAATCATTAAGGTTGGAAAGATCATCAAGTCTGTTAACCCAGCACTGTGTGATCACCACTGAACCATGTCCCCAGGCACCACACCCACACATCTTTTGAACACTTCCAAGTAAATTGATTCAACAATATCCCTGGACAGTTTGTTCCAATGTCTGACCATCCTTTTGGTAAGGAAATTTTTGTTCTATACAATCCAAACTAAACCTTCTCAGGTGCAATGTGAAGCCACTTTCTCTTGTCTTCTCTTGTTATTTATTACACAGCTGGCTGCACACTCTGTTCAGGGAGTTGTAGAAAGTGATAAGGTCACCCCAAGCCTCCTCAAGACCAAACAGCCCCAGATCTCTCAAATGTTCCTCCTAGAACTTGTGCTCCAAACCCTTCACTCACACCAGCGCCCATCTCTGGACATCCTCCAGCCCCTCAGTGCCTTTCTTGCAGTGAGGGTGCAGCCTCACCAGCACCAAGTATAGCTCAGTTCTTGCTCCATGTGTATTTAACACATTGTTTATTATAGAGCTGCTATACAGATTCTGTGGCTGCCTTCTTTTACCACCTGATTTTGGTGAGACAGATTTCTGCCCGTCCTGATCACTTGGCAAAGGTTTCGCCGGTGGTAGTTCCATTGTCTCTGGATTTTCTAGCACCAGATGCTATCACAACTTCACTTATTTGAGTAGACTATTTGTTTTAAAAAAAGGCAAAACCATACCTCCCCAGTCACAGAATGTTAATATGGTTTTGACAAAGTGATGAAAGCTTCCTTTCGGTCACTTGATACTTCTGTGCTGAGATTTTATGCTTGAATTATTGATCTGATGACACCGACTTTTGCCTTTGGAACAACAAAAATGTTTCACTGGGCTGAGACATATACAGAGATACCGTGGCTGTCTGATGTCTGTAGCACACTAAAAGCAGTTTCCCAAGGCAATTGTGTCAGTCACAGGGCTGGATGCCTCCCCTCTGCTCACCTCCTTCTCATGCCCTTACCCCAGTGTCGGACCTTGGCTGACCCTCTTGATGAGCCACTCAAAGGTTGATTCAGGCAATAATAGGACACTGCACAGTTAAGGGGTTTTTGCTTGGTTTTAGTTTTTTTGTTTTAATTTGGTTTGCTGTTGTTATTGGGTTTGATTTGTTGGTTTTATTTTGAATTTATTTTATTTATTGGTTTTGTTTTGGTTTTTTTTAACATCTTCTCCCAGTTCACACTGGTATGATTAGCGCTGGTGGAAGAGAGAAGGTGGGAATCCACAGAAGTGGATGTTGGGAAGAGAGCCAGCATCACTGTTGGAGTGCTGTGAGATCAGTTCAAGCTGCAATTTGATAATATAGCCAAGTTTTCTGCAGGAAAAGACTGTAAAAGTCTAAATACTGTTAATTTAGCAGCTAGTGATATTTAACAACATATAAAGTATGTTGTTAAATACCTCCAGCAAATATGTCTATTAGCTCATCATAGTAAGAACAACCTGTCTGACTGAAAGGAAATGCAATTTTCAAACTTATGTAACATAAACATTTAAAACAAACACTGTCTGGTGGCCATATAGCAATAAGTCACTAGTTTCCAAAAAAGGGTTTCATTGCCTAGAGCTGTTAGTGTGGTTACAGGATGCAGGCAAGGACGTGTGGTTACACGCAGCAATCTGCTGCTACTCTGCTGTGGTGACAACTGCCCAGAGGAAAGACAACAGTGGTACTTGGCTGCTAGAAGGCAAATTCTCAGGTAGACGTATTTCACAGCAGAGGTAAACAAGCAACTGTTAAAACTAACAGCTGCTGCTGCTAATTATGATGAGGTATGCAGATAGACAATGTAATTCACCCTATGCTTGTTACATTCAGTGTCCAAACTCTGAAGAGTGAATAAAACATGTTCATACAATTCCTAAAAAATAAAATTATGACATACTCCCGTGAAAAGGAAGATACTCACTCAGCTACTCTCTTTTTCCCTTTGACCAAAACAAAGCAACATTAAAGACCATATTTCCTAACCTCTGAAACAATTACCTCACTACTTCTCAAGCAAGAACCAGTGTCAGATTTTGTTTGGTTGGCTTCATTTTTATTAGGATGACAGAAATTATTCTCATTTAAGCTGGAAATGATGTTCATGTCATTGTTTGTAGTGACTGTATCTCAAAAAGAAAGGTGCTCAATCTGATATTTAAAATATCAAGAAATTAAGAAATACATTTTTCTACAGAATAAATTCAAATTGATATTCAAATAACATCCCTTTTTGTCAAGGAGGATAAATTAACAGATCTTCCCTAGCTGATCTTCAATCAATGTCTTTTTTGTCAAGGAAATTAAATTAGCAGACTAAAGCAGAAAGAAGGAAATATAAAAGTAAAGCAAATCAAGAAAAACATAATATCCAGCAGGAAGCTACCAGTTTCTTACTCCTGAGTGAGTGCTGCTACTATTTAGAAAAAGGTGCTATCTTGAGACTACTTATTTCATAAGATCCAGACAATTTAAAAGACTTTTTGAAACAGAAATCAAATAGCAGTAACTTTCCTCACCATGTATCTTGCATAAAGCCTATGCACAATTTCTTGAGATGGTGATCATTTCTGGGTATGACATACAGAGATTTAATGATGTATTCCTAATGAAAATTATTAGATTTTTTTCCATATCCCTGAGTCATATGCACAATTTCTTGAGATGATGATCATTTCTGGGTATGACATACAGAGATTTAATGATGTATTCCTAATGAAAATTATTAGATTTTTTCCATATCCCTGAGTCAGTATCACACCTTTTTTTCCATATGCTTTGTAATAAATATTGGCAGGAATTAGGTAAATGACTCACCTTCATCTAAAGGAACCTCCTCCTCCTCACAGGGAGAAGGAAGGAGAGGCCGCAGAGGTTCCATGTTGATGATCAGTTGCTTGTTCAAGGAGGGAGAACTGCGACTCTGGGTAATGCTGGTTCTAAAAGAATGGGGAAAACAGAGTCAGTTTGCATACTGGAAATAACTGCAGTCCATTAGATCTCATCTCAGAATCATTTGCAGAAATTACTAGCCCTTGAGCTGTTGTAAAATCTCTACACATTGAAAGCTACTTTCAGCTGTGTTATATTTCACCCTCCACAGATGTAAACATTTCAGCATCTGAAGTGTGAGAGAGTTTTTGTGCTGATTTACTTCCTTTACACTGCCTGACTTCCTTTCATCTTTAGGCAGGATTTCAATATGTTGCTTCTCTCCACAGTGCACAGCAAACATTAGTATTTAGATTCAAGGAAAGGGAAAGTTGTTCCATTGCATTCAGAACTGGATAAAGGATTTTTTTGAGCACTGAGGATCAAAGACTAAAGCAGGAACAACTGTATCCCTGTGGTTTACAGATAGAGCGCTCTCACTCATGCCACGCACCCCAGATGCTGCCTCTACACCATGCCTCCCAGCACTTAGGCTGGTTTTTTTCTTGCCTTACTTCACTCCAAGAGGCTTTCCTGGTAACAAGTGTTGAATATGTTCTGGAAAGTTTTAGGAATGTTGCTGATTTTCTTCAGTCGTCATGCCTATTAGTCTAAAAATACATTACTGAGAATATAAATTGGCTCTTTTGAATATGTTATCCAGGATTTACATGATACAGGCCTGAAGCAAGAGTCCTGCAGTAATTCTTAACCATTGTGTTATAAAATATTTACTTTGACAAAAGCAAAGAAGAAATGGAAGAGTATTCTACTTGACTTCAAATGGTATACTGATACAGTGCTGAAGTTGCATAAAATGCATTTCAAGTCTGCACCAAAGGCCCAACTGAAAATTCCACATAAACAAACTGAACAAAGAGCCTATTGCAAGTCAGAAGATGGAACAGTGTGTTGCTGAATGTTTAGGTGAACTTGGGACACGGGTGTCCAGCCCTTAACCCACACTACCTGTCAGTAAATATTCTGTGAGAATAGAAAAGCTTTATTGCGCAATTGACATGATTTCTTGCGCCATAGCACATGCCCAGAGATATTTATATCTTCATTTGCATTTACTGAACACACTCTGATAACTATTTAATTTAAATGTTCACTATCCACAGAAGTTTTTCACTCAGATTATTATAATTATAGTCACTCCAACCCAATGGTAAATCCATAGGCTTTGTATGCAATCCCTGAAACTTTGTGCTTGTTGTAAAAAGCTTTCAAGCAACTCCCAAAATACGGATTGTGCCTGGGAGCATCCACAGGCTTCCGCTCCATACTTATTTACAAACATGCCTCCCTCAGGCATGCCCTGGAAGCAAAACATGAAGTAATTAATTTTGTGTTTGTGAGAAGAGCTTGCCACTGCATTAATCCTGCATGACTACACACTTCAACAGATTTTCAGTGCACAGTGCTTTAAAATGTAATATCCAAACACAAAGACACTGAGCAGTACTCTCCTCTCAACTGCATATTTCTTTCTTAATGCAACCATGGTACAATTGAATTAGCTTTGAGGGTAAGAACACAGGGAGGAAAAACTTTATACAGATATATAGATATATGTTTCCTTTCAATCAAATGTTTTTTCTGAAAGTTTTGTTTCTGAAAAGCAATAATTTCCTACCTCCAAATCCTCTTTCAAAGAGTAATTTTTTAAAAACATGCCTCTTTTTCTGAACTGAAAATCTTCTATACTTTTTGCCTGCTTGTGCTTTAGAAGGATCAGCTACCTCTATCTCCCGTTTCACAATGTGAGCTACAAAAGCACTTGAAATCATTACATTCCTAAAAGTCTTTCTAAGAAACCAAACTTGGACCTTCCATAATATTATAAATGCAAGCTTTGTAATTAGGTTAATGATAAAAGATATGCATTGCTATTTATGGGTGTTAAATCCACATTGGATGTTGCTTTACACACTCATTTGCTTTCTGATCTGTTTCTTTATGTTTTAAAGTTTTAAATATAAAACTAAGTTTTATACTATACCTTTAAAATACTTCTAAATACAGAAATCAAAGAAAACAAAATACAAGATAAAAAATAAATGTATGAAAATCTTTTCATATCCTGGAAAAAAAAAGGAAGCCTCTTGGAAAGTGGGCAATAAGTTATTTGCTAAAGTGAGCAATTATTCTCATTTAAAATACATTGTTGTTTTATACTGCTTCAATGATGCATCTATATTCTGCCTTCTATGTTATCATTTAACACATCCTAGACCTTCACTTATCCCATTCTAAAATGCAATCTGGAAAAACATGCTTGAAAGCATACCTGTATGGCTTAAGTATTAATTACATAGTAGGGCTGGATAACATATTATAAATATTTACTGCAAATATATTCCCATCTTCTAGTACAGACAATCCACTTTTATCTCAAAAGCATACAAAATAGCAATATTCAATTAAAAATAAAGAATATTACCCCCCAAACATGAAATCTCAACAAAAATGGGAATATAGCTGTAGAATGTTCAGACTGTTAAGTAAACTGTTTTTAAAAAAGGCTTCAAATAGTTTCCCCTGATGGCCTCCTTCTTTTCTGAAATGCTTTAAGCAGGTTCTTAGGAATTTTTACTGTCACTGCAATGAGTGATAAGGACCTGAAAGCATCTGTATTCTTCCAAAGTCTAGCAGCTTATTTTTACAAGCCAAATTTTCCTCTGAAAAAAGATTCTCGAATATTTTTCCCACTTTACCAAATGAATTTCACACTTTTTTAGTCTGACTGCATTATGGAAAAACTGTGAAGTATACTTTGAAGCATACTCATAAACATATACAAACCAAGAACTTTCAAAATCAAACAAAATCTAGGAATGAAATTAAAATGTACTTTTCTGTTAGGATCATATAATAACAGTTTATGCCATAACACAAAAAATAATATAAGTTATCAATCTGACTGACTAGTTAAACTCAGCTTCAAAGCAGCACAGATGAAGTTCTCCTTTATAGGAGATATTTGTCAGAATTTTGTAGCATTGTCAGACAGATATTTCCTAAGTCTTGCATGCATAACTGTTGCTCAGAATGACAGCCATTGCACTTGATAGTAAAGGAAGAAGAATATTGCTGTGGACAACAATAATCCCACCTAGTCCTTAAATTTTAATACTGAATGTCAAGACATACCTGTGAACTTCAGGAGGTTCCCTCTGGATTTTAGAGCTTGCCTCTACAACCTCTTTGGCTACTTTTCCACTGCATTAAAAGATTAAATGAATATTCAAGTAAATACTAAGATACATGCCAAGAACTATATAAATGTGAACAATTAAGTTACATTTAAAAAAAAAATTTAAAAGAAAGGGTAAAAGATTGCAACAAAATGCATACATAATGTCCCAGAATAAAATTGTGCTGACTACTTGCCCACAAAGCTACCAAAGAAAAAGCAGCTCTTTGTAGTAGAACACCAGAAGTGGAACTGGACTGCCTCATTATCTTACACCTGGTTCAGAGCTGCCAAACCATAGGGAGCATAAAAATCTCTGCACTGGCCACACATCCTTGTTTTTGCAGAAGCTGCACCAAAAGTGGAGCTATCTAATAGTGGAACTACTCTTGACAGAAGTGTCTGTGTGAAAACTCTTGCTTATTTTTTAAGTGACACTAGAAAAAGCAACAGAAAGACTTTTAAATCTTATGTCAGCTAGGCATGAACAGCCCCTCCAGCAGGAAAAGCTGTGAATTTGCCATAAGTAATTACTGATATTTTCTTACTTCCTGAAGTTATTTACTATGAATAAGAAACAGCAAACACCCACCTATATCGAAATCTACTGCCTTTAAAAAATATCTTGCTGCTGGACATTGTCTTGATCTGACTGGACTTTGCATACCTAGAAGAAAAATAACAGAGGCTGTCACCTTTTTGAGGACATGATAAGCAAAAGTGAAGAAGGCAAATGACAAACTTTGCTTTTTCTATACCATAAAGGAATATTTAAAAATGAGCTTTTCGACTTTGTTAAGGCCTTTATACAAACTAGAGTATGAAGCACACATAAAATCATTCAGACAGCATGGAATGACTGAACATGGAATATATGATTGTCATGAAAACAAGAGACTTAAATGGAGACGCTTGCTGCATCCCTATCTCTATTTATTCCCAGGATGAAGGAAGGATGAGGTTATACCAAAAGCCTCTGGGACATTTCTCCTGACATTGCCTTGTTTGTGGGAAAATATGGCTATTTCTGCTTTTCCACCAGGAAAACAAGGAAATAACAAAGACAATAACTTGTCTCCCAAAGTAGGTGCTTTTCCAATATCTTTACTCAGTTAGCTTCTTAGTAGCCTACATCATACCCTACTGCTTCTCTGTAATCACCAAGTACACAGCAACCTTTTATCACAGTCTTTTATAACAAAGACCATGGAAGAGTACCTCACACATGCCATTTCCTCGCTGTTCTCTTGAAAAATGGCAAATTGGTTTTTTACTCAGTCTCCCATTCCTAGACCCTAGCAAACAACTTTCCATGATTAACATCTACTTGAATAACTGCAACAGTAACCCCTGAACCTGGATCAAGACAGGACTAAACCAAACCTCTGTTTTTCAGAACATATCATGTGATCATGACTTTGCCTTAAATTCCAAGTCTCAGACTCTTCTAGGAAGAGGAGAGGAGCAAAATTAATTATGGCAAAGTGTCATTGTCGTGAATTATTTACACAATCTGACTATGACTGCTTTAATTGTATTAGAATATCCTGTTGGTATTATACAGAACTTAAACAAATGTCTTTTTTCTAATGCTGCTAAGTTGCAGTCCTCACTGTACAGCTCTATTTCTCTGAAATGTGTGAAAACATTTCTTGTTTCAAAACTACTATCTTAAGGCTTTACCTATAGATATTTTTCGCTTCAGTTTCATGTTTGAAGGATTATTGTTATTCTTCTGCATTTTGCATATGAAACATTTCAATTTTCCAATCTATTGTTCAGGTCACTATCCCTGAGTAACATTACCAATCTTCATTTTATTAAAAAAGTCCTCTTGAAAGACTCACCAAAATTGAAACAGGTGGGTATAATTTTAAGCAATCATTGCTAAGGAATAATTCCACTCCATTAATTTGGAAAGTTTAAAACTAGATGAGGGAAACAGCATTGAACCCGTCAAGGTCAGAGAAGAATGAGGAGAAGGAGGTGTCGAAGCAGATTCTACCCTGAAGCCAATGGAGAAAACTGTGGGGAAGGAGGCTGTCCTGCTGCAGCTGAATACAGAGCAGATTTCCTCTGTGCAGCCCATGGGAGACCCTGCAGCAGGCCAAGGTGGTCTGAAGGAAGCTGCAGCCCATGGAGAGCTCACATATGAGCTGGCTCCAGGCAGGTGTTGGGGCCCATAGAGAGGAACACAAGATGCAGTGGGTATATCCTGAAGGACTGCAAGCCCACGGGAAGAAATCATGCTTGAGCAGTTCATGAAGGAGATTGGAGTAGAGGAGGAATGTAAGAGGGAAGGAGCAGCAGAGCGGAACTGCAATCCCCATTCCCAATCTTCCTGAGCTGCTCAGGTCAAGGAGGACATAGAGAAGTCAGAAATGAAGGAGTAAAGTTGATCCTGGAATGAAGTAGGGGAAGGTTGGTTTTAGTTTTGTCCCAGTTGGCAATTTGAAATAGTGAAGAGGTTAAAAGGAAATTAAATTAAACTTCTCCAAATCAAGTCTGGTTTGCCTGGGACAGTAATTGGTAAGCAATCCTATATTTATCCTAAGATATAAAATATGTTATCAACTTTTTCCTCTTGACCTGTTGAGCAGAGGAGTGAAGAGCAGCTGGGCAGGCATCTGGCATCTAGCCAAGATCAAATCCCTTAAGCCATGTATTCACAACCAAAACCCAAATAGTTAATATTACAGCCATTTAACAACAAGAGCAGACAGTGATATTCCTGTGAGTCTCCCAGAGGCATTTTTACATTGAGCTAATTTCTATTCAAAGAAATAAATTTCTGTTATTTAGGTGGAAATCATCTCCTATTCCCTATTTATTTCTTGTAGCATAAACTAAAACTACTCAAACACCATGCAGTATTTTCCTTCTTAAGTCTTCTTCCAACAGAAAATACTGCCAGATAAACTTGAAATTAGGCTTTATTTATAGACTACATTTAGGCTTGATATAGTTTCAAGCACAGTAGATGTTGACATAGAGAACTAACAAATGCATCATGCTAGCTCCTACTTCCTGTTGCTTTTATCTATCCAATTGAATTTAACCAGCTGGATAGATTATAAATTATTGTATCACTGTTGAAACTAAAGAGACTCTTCTCCAAACCAAAAGAGGTCATTGACATCCAGGTTAGAGGACACATTTTTCCTACTTTACAGCAGCGCCCTGATGTGGCTACGTACCAGCACAGAAACTATAATACTTCTAAAATATGTGAGAGGCTGTAAGGAAACGTGAAGTAGCAAGAATAAAAACTACATGCCTAGAGGGAAGCACAAATAAATTGATCTAACAAAGTCAATGGAGGGAAGAAAAAGTGCAGAGGAGTTTTTAATGAGGAATTATTATTAGGTTCTCTTTCAGGGAAGATACTACTCTTTTTTTTGGCACTTTACAGGCATTTTATGTAAAACAAGATCACAGGTACCTTTCAAAATGTATTGAAGAACATTTTCTTTTCTTCCTTAAATAATTACGGAGAACTGTTTATTTTTCAATCAACTCTAACTAAGCCTTGGATTTTAAGTAGAAGAACAATTACATCCCAGCAGAAAAGCCCAGAGAATTGAGCATACCAGATTTTTTTCTCCATTCTCAAGATATTTCACAGCACAGTTAAGATTAACACCTATGTTCCAAGACACAAATGCAGTACTCTGTCCGTACAGTATCTCACTACACAGCAGCAAAAGCATTGTGCTGGAGCCAAAACCCTCCCGTCTCATTTAGATTTTAAACAATTTCTAATACGGGCTTGAAGTGAAATAATTTTCCCCATTAACTTGCATATTTTCTGTTTGTATTTTGCCTTCTGTTAGTTAAATGGAACATTTCACAGTGAACAATCTTCCACTCACATGCACTTTTCTTTTTTACTTTTAGCATAGATAATGACTTCAGGTGTACATACTTGTAAAAAGCCTGGTTCTCCACTCCACACTTCCAAAGATGCTTGCAAGCTGCTGGTGTAGAGGTATGGAATGACAGGACAGCCTTCTTCTAAGTGCAAGGAAAAGAAAGCAAATGAAAGCAGTGAAGATGTTGAATTCTCAGTGATTGAAATAACTGTGTCTAATGGCACCTTTAACCAGGTACACTGAAGACCATGTTTTCCTGTGTAGTGTAAATCTGTGGTTCACCCACAGATGCACAATCCATACACAGCTGATACTTAAACTCCCCATGCAATTTTTTCAGAAACAAAAGGAGATGCTTGGAGGGAGCATGGAAGAACATATGTTCAAGTGGCTTTAAAATAAACTGTGTAACTGGTCAAAATCAAAGGAGGGAAACCTCTGTGTTCAATATTCTATATCACACAGTTGCTGTACTACTTACCACCCACCCCTCCTTCCTCCCTACCATTTGATTGCTACCATAAAAAAACTCCTTGCAACCATATGAGCAGTCCTGATACTTCTGGCATTATTTCATTCCTCCATTTTCTTTCCTCACCTCCATTCAAAACCATAACCTTAGGCTATATCACTCTGATCTAGGGAAAGAACTGATTATAGCATGCTGCAGGCAAAAGTCTCTAGGATTTCTGTGACAAGAGCCCAGTGACAGGACTCCTAATTACATGAGACAGATTCTAACTTTCAGCCCACCGAGATTTGAGAATGGGAATACAGTTATCAAAAAAATACCTCACATTGATCCAGGTATCAATATTTGAATTTGAAATTGAATTTGCAACTATATACAGACATCTGCTATACTTTAAAGTGGGTGAGGACAGCTTTAGCGCTCCAAAAAAAATTAAAGCTTCACTCCAAAGGTATCCAAAACCATGAACAATCCACATAGCACAGCATGAATATTAAGTGAGAAATATCTAAACCATTTGCAAATTTCACATTTTTTAAAAAATTAACCACATTCATATTCTATATTTTAGTTACAATATTAAATACAATTATNGCATGTAAGTTTCCCTGATTACCAAAGTCAAGCATGCCATCAAATGACAAAATTCCTCAACAGGCCTTGCAAGCTTTAGGATAAAATTATTTAATAGTTTAATTTTTTTCAGGGAACATAAACTCAGAGTATTTCTTTTACATCCTTATGTACCTTCAAAGAATTAACTTTTTCTGCTGGAAAATGAAGAGGAAATTAAAGGTTGCCAGAAGATTATATTTATACTATATTTATGGTACTGTTTGTAACTCCTCTTCTTAAAATCTTACTAATCTATTGTAATTAAATTGAGGCAAAGATAATGTTCTTTTCTCTATACTTATTTATCTGAGGAATCATATCACATGTCTGAGTAACTGACTACTTGTTACAGAACACAACACAAGAAGAAAAAGTTTGATAGCACTTATTACAGAGGAGCTTTTTTGAGTTGCAAAACCTCTATCAAAATGTAATTTAATCAAGGTTGAGTGTTCAATCTACATGTGGAGTAACAGTGCACCACAAAAAGGCAATGTCATAGCTATGCTTAAAATTTAATGGAAATTTTGTCATTATCAGAGTTAAAATGGAGACACTGTTGTTTTTCATAAATTTCCCAAAGGGTTTTGGATGTCAGAGTTGAAACAGGAATAATCTTGGAGGCAAGCACAATGCTATACCTACACCTGAAACTTCATAACAAGAGTTTTCCTTTTACAGGAGAAAACAAAAAATCATTGAGAAATCTTTTGTATTGAAAAGAAAATCTCAAATACAAATTTGGGTTTCTATTGTGTAGTGCAAATTTCAGCTAAAATTAGTTACACCTACTAGTTACACCTACACTTACTTCTAGGCCTCTGAAATGGAAGAAGCAATACACAGTGTTCAGATAAAAATCACCAAACTGACCTTCCAGCCTGTACTGTAACACTGATACAGTTTATTGGCTTTTCCTCTATCACTGCTTTGTTTTTAATCTTGTTTTCATATTAATGCACTTAATAAATATGCTTAGATCACCAAGAGGACACATTATCCTCAAGCTAAATCTTGAGATAATGCTAAGTTATCTAAGCCACAACTAAATGCGGCAAGATTCATTTCCCTTAGTACGCCAGACACATGCTTGGCAAGTGCTAACTCTCTCCTCAGTGTGCCATAGACTGACATAAGTGTTATATATTTTCCTTGTTCCAAAACCACAAACCAAGGAAGGACTGTGACCACAGCTACCTGCAATTAACCCTGGGGAAACTATAGTGTAAATCGAGGGCTGCAAATGGATGGCCTTTGATAGGCACGTCCCCAGAGCTCCATAGGGAACTCAGGTGTACAGACAGGACTACATTTACTTTACAGTTCTGAGGATTTCAGGTTATTCAACACTCAGGGAAGTTTCTACAGACTGGCAGCAAGCAGCCCAGCTTCACCTATTTTTCACCTTTTGCCCATCTTTATGCCCCCAGACAGGCTGAGAGCTGAAAGATGGAACAGTCATATCCAAGTAACTGTTGTTGGCATGCATGTAGCAGCAGGGCTAAAATGAGATTATCAGCGTCTAAGCATAACTGGTCACTTTGCACCACACTGCTAAGAATGTGACCAGCTGCTCCTAACATCATCTGCAGGCACTCAATTTTACCTGTTCCTCAAATGTGGCTGACTGAGGCTAACAAATTAACATCAGGAGTTTAAACAAAAGCAAAACCAGACAAACCTAGAACAACTGCATAAATGCCCATTTCTTAAAACAAGACAAATTGAAAGGCATTCTCACCTCCACCTTCTCTGCTTACCAAATAAGTTATTTTATAGTTTTCAAATTGAGGGTAAATAAATGAGGAAATTGCAGTATTTCCAAGAGTCAAATAAAGATTAAGGTGGGCTCTTGTAAGTATTCTAGACCTCTCTGCCAATAAACCTCACTGGTGATTTACAGCATAGCTGAAAAATCAACTTACTCAGTTTGAGCATTTGCAAATTATGTTGACTAATGTACACTGTGGAATAATTTTCACTGGGAGTTGAATGAGACCAAATTGTTGTTGTTATTATTATTATTGTTGTAGTTGTAAAATCCTTTAAAACAGAAACATGATGGTACAGGAGATGTAATATTCACATAGTTCTCCTTAAAAACAACAAATGCAGGTGAAGATGGAAGGAAGAGAAGACACAAGAGAAGATATGCTTATTTATTAAAATATTCTTACATCATACGCTTACCATTTTAATAAATGAATTCTTTTATTCCCCTGGAAAACTACAAATCCTGCAGCTGTGAATCCTAAAAATGTAGTTGTCCCAAATGAGTCCTTGAAAGAGAAAAAGAAACACAACATAACATTCCCATCATCCAATGAGGTATTTCTTACCGATAGCATAAATTGTTACCCCATTCTAGATAACCTTTATTTTGTTTTCCTCTTCAAAA
This sequence comes from Bombycilla garrulus, assembly GCA_013400315.1. Lineage (NCBI taxonomy): Eukaryota > Metazoa > Chordata > Aves > Passeriformes > Bombycillidae > Bombycilla > Bombycilla garrulus. The sequence continues at coordinate 26,376 of VXBU01001726.1, forward strand.
CAAGTTTTGCCCTCTTGTACACTTCTAAAGGAAAAGATTGCCCTTGGCAATAAAGACCTCATTTATTCTAGGTTTTTGTGTAACACTATTTTATGCCTTGTTTCCATCTACCTGTAGCTGATGACAATGGGGTAGATTTAGGTAGACTTACCAAATTTATTGAAAACACACTTCTGTGTGTGTCCCATTCTTAAAAGGAGCAGTAACTACAAACCAGGGAATCATATCTGCTTCAACACTGATATTTTTTAAGACTTCACAATACATTGTTTCTCTGCAAGGTATTGTGTTGGAAATATTGCTGACAGAGAGTATTTACTAATACGAGCTTCTGTTTTGTACTCATGTACTCTTCAGTGCAAACCAGAAATCGTGCTACTTGCCTTTCAAACAGAAAAGAAATTTTTTTTTTAAATGTAACTCCATAATAAATTTTTTGATTAAAGATTGAGATGAATTTTGTATTAACTGGGTTTTCTGTCCATCCCAAGTTTCATACCCTCATCTTACTAAAGATAATCAACTTTATTATGCCTTATGTTTTACCAGCAAAGTAAAGAATAGAAATAGGAATGGTTCTGGAGTAGCAGCCATAGCATTGAAAGGAGCATGTCATAAGGAGCCAGCAAAGAACCTTGTTTGCAGTTCACTTGCAGAAGACAGACATATTTTCCTTAGACATGGGTCATGAATCTCTGATTGTTCCCCACAGTACAAGCCTTGCCACACAGGTAAAGAAATAATTCTGAGCCAGTTGTGCTTCAGTTTCTGGGATGCCTTTTGAAAATCTGCAGTATAGTTTCAAAGTAAATTTTACCACATCACTGGCTTCATTAAGCTCCAAACCAGACCTTGTCTTTCACACAGGAGTACCATTCCTGACAAAGAATACACAAAATCTTACGCAGTTTTGTGTTAGAGCTGACTGCTTAAGGATGCTTACCACCAGCACAGCTAACTAAACAGTACTGCTGTCCCTACAGAAGAGATAATACACAAGCCAAAGCAAAAGTGGCAGTTAAAACACAAAGCAAGTTGTTGCAGCTCTCATTTTTGTTCTATTTTAGTCATTATGGTTTAATCCCTACTCCCCTGTAATTTTGTTACAGTTGGTTCCTCCCATCTATTTCTCCTCCCCTAGTTCCAACCTCTAAGTTGTCAGTTACCCCGACCACTCCCTTTCTTCCAGACCCTTCCCTGTCAATCCCCACATGGGCCAGTCCTTGAAGTGTCCACCCCTTTGGAAATCCCCTAAACATGGATGCCCCACTGGTCCATGTGACCCCTGTCTCTCCTTCCCCTGTCCCCATTGGCTGGTTGTCAATTGTGTAACCCTTTCCCTCCACCATCTCCCCTCCCCATCAACCTCTCCATTGGTTCTTCGATTGTACGCACCCCCTGTTCGACCCCTATACTTAAACCCTTGCCCCCGTTGTTCTCTGGATTTTTGCCCTGGATTCCCTTGGACAGTAAATTACTCCTGCTTGCATCCCGGCATGAAGGACACTGCTTTACCCTTTATTGCTCTCCTGTCAGCGGCTTTTCCCCCGAGTGAGCAGGGGCTTGGCAGGTTGGGTGCCCAGCACACACACCACGCCTGTGCCCTTCCCCACTGCTGTCGCGTGCACCCTCTGGGGCACCTGAGTGGGTGACACTGGAGCTGGCCGTGCTTAAGAGGGGCTGCGACAGCAAGTCACGCTAAAAATAAACACTGGAGATTATGCAGACAGAACCAAGTAATTAAAAATGCATGTGCACAAGATAGTCAGAATTGGTAATTAAGATCACCTTCTTATAGAGGACCATAAAATAAGAAACCGGGATTTGGGAATGGGAAGTGGCTTCTCCTCCTTGTACATTTAGCCTGCTGTACTTCCTAACATTTGCATATTTTTGTGGTGTTTCAAAAACTGATCTGCCATGGACTATCAATGTGTTGCATCTTCTTGTCAAAGTAATAGTGAATCCAGAAAATCTTGACAAACCAAAACTATTTCATACTTGGAGTATTTAAAATTAGCCATTGCACAAAATGCAAAGAAATTATGGACAATTATCAGATCTTACGCCGTTATAATCTACAAGATCATGCTGTGATGTTCTTGTGCTTCCTCTGGAGAAACCTTTTTTTTGACTGAGGCAGAAATGTTAGCCACTCAGTGTTCTTCCAAGGCTTAAGTATAATACGTAGATCCAGGGCAACTTGTTTAGAAATTGTTCCCTATGTGTGCCTGGATAAAAAACAGAGCTAAATTTATTCCATTACTGGCTTTTAACTAAATGTTATTTAAAATGATATTTTATTAAAAGTTAGTAACAAGATCTGTTACCTTGCAAGGATGAGGATCAACACCATAAGTTTCCAAAGAATTTGCTTTAAGAAGCAAGTTAAATTCAGCAGTAGCTGGGCTCTGACCTCTGAAATTGCAAAAGAAAAATTAGTTTGACAGCAAAAAGAAATTGGAGAAAAAGACTTTTTAACTGGAGAGTTTAAATGCCTAAAAACACAGGAAAGGAAATTTTTTACTGACATACAAACTATTTCAACCATGTTTTGTTTGTAATTAAAAGATAAAAAACTTTTCACAGCTTTTCTACTGCTGAATTGTACAGTGCCTGATGTTTTTGGTTAATTGCTCATTTTTTTAAATAAATCCTGAGATAACAACTAATCAGAATTATCTAATGTTCTGCAAGTATTTCCTCTCTTTTGATATACCGTCACGTCAGTGAAACCTCAGCATCTTTTTCCACAAACTCTTGCTCCCCATCTCATTTAAAAGGATTGTGCAGATTAATAAACATTCCTTCCAGTGCAAGGTATAAACACAGCAATCATATTACACTGCCTACTCAGATGTATACCTAATTATAGCAGTGCCTGCTATCAACATGATAGCTCAGAATCTGTCAGCATTTCCATTTATACACCCCTATTTTTAGGGTGTCTATAATCAACAGTGAATATACAGTAAATCCCAAAATGTGGCGTGAAGACCTGGGGACTAGAGTATGTTCTATCTGATTTTTGGTAACTACTGCCATTACAATAAGTCTCTAATGCAGATTTGCAATGCTTATTTGAAAGTGAACTGTTTCAAGTATTATTTAATTTCTGTATCCGTATGACTAGAGTACATGATTTTGATAGATAATACAGTTTTATGGTAATGAACAGTGCCTAGGACCTTTAGAAATACTTTCCATCACAATTACTTTAAAAAAAGTAAAATAAATAAAGAAAAAAAGAAAAGAGGCATAAACAAATTTTGAAGGAGTATAGCGGTAGTCATAATCATTCTGCCTCTGAATTTTGTGAGTCCAGCCTCACACTGTGACCAGTTGTACGTAGGAATTGATATTTAATACTTCACTGTGTCTTGTTGTAGCATAATTTCCCTGAAAGCCTGTTATTCCCCATCAGGTAGAAACCAACAAGTATTGACACAGGATATCCAGTATCTGGCACAAAGTTCAGTTTGACAATTAAAACACCATCTAGCATGCTTGTGGACATCAGATCCTATTTTGAACATTAACAGGATGATGACCTGTGGCAAAGTGATAAGTTTTAAAACCGCTCATTTTCACTTTACTTCATTGTTTATCATCTCCTAGTCAATCCCATGATATTTCTTTGACTTCTTCAGTATTTATTTGATGCTACACAACCCTCACTTTATTTCAGACCATATTTGTGGATGTTTTACTTCTAAATTTAAAAAAATGTATTATAGAAGTGGCTTTTTTTCTCTTTCCCATTTTGGTCTCTTTCTCACCACTTGCCTGTGGGGAAAAGTATGTATTAAGGGGAGCAACAAAACTTAAAAATGTGTATTTAGACAGCTAGTATTTAAGGATAAAGCAGCACAAAAGCAGCAATCAAAATAAATGCTTATTTTTCCGCTCAGTTTTTTTGGTAGCTCTATAAGCTTTTTCTCTATTTTAAATGCTACTAAATCACAACTTTGTGTGTCATCACAACTGTAAGACCATAAATGACCAGTAAAAGGGCAACAAGATTATTTCATGTACCAGTCAGCTGCATTTGACAGAAGCAATTAACCAATTTTACCTAAATTACATAGAATATTTATGTTGCATAGTGAAAAGCCAAACAAATAGTTTGGTTGCTTATTAGATATTAGGCCTTACGATAGCAAAGGATTACAAAATGCATTTGTGGAAAAAAGAGCAGATGACATGGACAAATTTGGTCTTATCTGATTACAGACTAATCAAATGGCTACAGTGCAAAGCCTTAAAAGAACATCACAATGCACAAGAGTCAAGGACAATATCAAATGAAAAAATCCTCATTCATCTCTTATCAAAGGATTGACAGTTAAGCCTTGATAATATGCTTTTTGTGTGTAACTTATGTCCTAGGTTACAATGTAACATATTCCAGAAGGTCTGTATTCTATCTCCATCTTCATGAACTGTTAAAATTAGGAGGGGCAGTGTTTTCCTTACCTCCTCCCCCGGACCATCTCCTGTTAATGGGCGTTAACACCTTCCCTTATGAGTCATAGATAACTCCCTCCGGGAGCCATTTGTGTTTAAT
>VXBU01001726.1:43397-71138 GCA_013400315.1 Bombycilla garrulus
CCATCTACGACTACAGACTGCCTATGGGGTTCGTAAAGCAAGGCTTTCCCTATCCCTCTTGCCGGCTTTGCCGCGGGGTGGGTGTGTCCCTGACCCTTTTTGGTTTTTTCTTTGTAGTTGTTGTTAATACCGTAGTTATTGTTCATTTGTATCTTGTTATACCCATTAGTAAAGGACTGTTATTCCTCCCCCTATCTTGCCTGAAGGCCGCTTAATTTCAGTAATTCGGAGGGGGGTGGGGGGTTTCTGAGGGAGGGTTCTGCCTTTCCCAGCAGATACCTGTCTCAACCTAAGACAGATGGGAATGGAAATATGAAAAATACAGGTAAAGAAAAAAAGCAAGTAATCAGTAATAGAAATTAGGAGGAAATGAAGAAAAACAGTAAGCCCTAATTGTTCTCTAGAGATGGTTTGAACTTTCACACTTTCCAAATTTGGAGAAGCCCTCTGAAGGCTAGAGAAACACTCAGTCTGTTTTCTGTGGGCTTTGCTGTCTTAGATGTGACTGCAGCATTGTCTTACAGTGACTGGAAACAGTCTACAAAACAGAGGACATCGTTGTGTCTTCCCTGCCCTGTGACAGCAAAGTAGAAGGTGAAGTGAATTCACTGTCCCAGAAAGGAAAGCAGCCATGCAGAAACTCCCTAAGGAGTCATGTTGCATGGACAAAGCAAAAGATGACTTAAGTAATCTTAAATGGTTCTGTCAGTCCCCAATAGTCATGTTAAGACTAAGCAAGCGAGGAAAACCTGGGCTTTTGGGATAGTGCTCCACTTAAAAAATGTGAGAGAAGAAACAACCTGTATTAAACAAGCAAGAGCTCTTCCTCTGGGAAAAAAAAAAACAAAACAAACCACACACACACAAAAAAGAAAAACCCACAAAAAAACACCCTAACTTTTAAATGTTTTGGCAGATTTAGAATGTTTGGAAATAGCAATGGAGATATGAGAATTCATGGGTCTTCAGGGCCCTAGCAAATACAAGCCTACTGCAAGACCCCAAAAATGTACTGAATTTTACCCAATTTTCTAGATGCCAATTAAATAAAAAATTGAAATTTTGTCTGTGGTAAAAATAAATAAAAAGAAGTTGTAGTGGAAGAGTCCCATTCTGGCAGTATGTGGTAACCACATTAAGTATGAGATGTCCTAAATGCAAAGGATATCACAGTGAGGAAATTACAGCATACACTGCACTATAAAAATAGCCCACATTCATAGGAAAGGTTAAGAAATGTTTTACTTGTGGCAGAAGAACAGTATGTGACAGAAGTACACACCAATGCTCAGGACATGCAGGAGATTTGTCAAGGCAGCTTAAAGCCTATTTCACAATCTCTTCCTAGACTCAAGCTCCTGTAAAAATATTCCTCCTCAGCAATGCAGCAATACCATACAGGTGTGCTGCAGCCTGCTAAGCCAAGATCCCTTCTCTATTGCTGTGGAAAAATGGAACGAAAAAACGTGCAATTTGAAATGGTAAATAGAATACAAACCTACTCATCTAATTCATCTCTAGATATATGAAGATTCCCTTCTTATATTTCAGAAGGTGATCCTCTTTTTCTGTTTCTTATTCTCAGCTGGAAAACCAGCCACAATGAACATTTGAATGGGGAAGGAGGGAACTCTCAAAGCTATGCACTTTACTCTCCATCTTAATTTCAAGGTAGATCATAAGCTTAATGTTCTTCCAGTGAGACATTTGATGATATGTAAACATTTAGCAAGGCCTTTGTCTTATAGCTTTTACCACACTCGAGAAATGCATGAAGACTTCGTGCTCTCTCTTTGGTCTCTTTTAGCGGATACCAACTGAGGCATTGAATTTTATCAGCTCAAGAGATGAGATTGTCAAGCCAGATAATTTCTTGATTCCTTGAAGGTAAAATTATTTTTGACCACTTACATAATTTAGTGGAAACATTTAAAAAAGCCTTCCCAAAACTGAGCAGAATTTGCAGAAGCACATTTTATCAACACAAAACTAGCAAGCATATAATCAGTTTTTTAATAGCTATTTCTTATAAGCCTTTTCTTTCAGAGGGCCCTTTATCTCCCAGATAAGGAGCAGCTGACATAGCAAAATACCCAAGGCTCTGTCAGAATTTTCTACCATCAGAGTTCACTTTCTCACTAAAAACCATTCACAATTGCAAGAATTTCACAGGACTTTAGTGTGGAGAATAGTATTGACAGCAAACTCCATTGAAGCAGAGACATTAATTTGCCAAATTATATGCTAAGAGCACATAAGAGGTGAAGGAAAAAGTACAAATAAAATCATTTAAGTTATGTTAAATGCTGAAACCAGTCATGATCTAAATACTCATGAAAGAGCTATACACAGAGCATAGTTTTCCAGACAACTGGTTGTATTTTTGAAGTTTATGTCACCTATATTTCATCTAAGATCCAGTATTCTATGCACATCAAACAGGAACGACCTCTGTAAAGTACACCCAAACCTACAACACCATGACCAGAAGAGGGATATGGGAGTGTCCTAGGTTACAATGTAAAATGTGCCAGAGGGTCTGTATTCTATCTCCATCTTCATTAACTGTTGAAACAAAGGAGGGGCAGTGTTTTTCTTTGCCTCCTCCCCTGGACTATCTCCTGTTAATGGGCCATTAACACCTTGCCCTATGAATCATAGATAACTCCCTCTGGGAGCCATTTGTGTTTAATGGGCCATTGTGAGGACCCACCCCATGACTCATACAATGACATCAGCCCATTGTGAGGATCCACCACATGACTCATAGAATTACATAATCCCATTGTGAGATGCTCCACCCAGGGGGAGGAGCCAAGCATTCCCACCTGGATATAATGTGGGAANGCCTCTCTTTGTATAGATATCAGTAAATAAGGGACTGAGTCTCCCATGAACTATTTTTAAGCAGTCTACAAAAAAAAAGCACCCATTCATATTACCATTTTCTTCATAGAAAAATAATCTGAAAAAAGGAAGAAAATATTTATGTGTGCTGGTTTTGAGTGGGGAAGAGTTAATTTTCTTTGCAGTGGCTGCTATGGGGCTGAGGTTTGGGTTTCTGTTGAACACAGGGTTGATAATACAGAGATATTTTTCATACTGACGCTGTGGTGAGGAGACTATGAGTGCATGGGAAGCTGGGAGGAGACACAGAGAGGACAGATGACCCCAGCTGATCAAAGGAATATGCCAGATGACATGACATCATGTTCAATATATCAAGTAGAAGGAAGAAAGAGGAAGGGGAAACTTTTGGAGTAATTGTCTTCCCAAGTCACTGTTACATGTGGTGGGGTCCTGCTGTCCAGGAGATGGCTGAACATCTGCCTGCCCATGGGAAGGGCTGAATTAATCCCTTGTTTTTCTTTCCTTGTGTGTGCTTTTCCTTTCCCTATTAAATTGTCTTTGTCTTAACCCATGGGTTTTCCAGCTTTTACCCTTCTTTCCCGGATCCTGATAGTGGGGGGTCTGAGTTGAGTGACTGCATGGGCTTTGGTTGCTGGCTGGGGTTAAACCACAACAGTACAAAAAATGAAAATAGTTTCTAAAAGCTGTTGAAAAACTTGATTGAAGTTTTACCAGTGTCAACCAAATAAAGATGGAAGATTCTCAGCCGACACTTATTTGGAAGGTTGTTTTTCACAATCTCCTTTTCACCAGGCACAAATGCTACCTTCTATTATGCACTGCACTGACAGTGTTGGGTTTTTTTGATATTAAACATGAAGTACAGATGGATACTGAAAGCCAAAAGCAGATGTTAAAATTATCTTCATACTTCTGAGAACGCAACATTGCAGAAAACTTCCTGCATCTCTCCTTGATGTTATGTATTCTCTGAACTACAGTTTCTTACAAAAATTTTGTGAAATTTAACAAACAAACAAACAAGAAAGAAAAAATATTACACTCAAATAGTCTTCACATTCACTAGTTTTGGAGAAGCATCTCTGGAGAACTGTTAAGGCATACACAGTTGTTTCTATATCTGTTCCATTTCCAGATGAATCAGCTCTTTATCCATACTCCTTGCTGAGCATTTTTAAGACAGGCAGAACATTACTCAGTGTCTTTATGCATAAGGGATACCTTATCTGTCATAAATCTCAAATCACATTGCACTTATTAGTTACAGAACCCGACAGGACAAGGTAGATTTTTGTCAGGTGTTTATAATAAAGTTTAAGATACTAAAAAAATATTAAATCTTCATGAGGATCATAGAATACACAGCATTCAGATTAGTGCCTGAAGGACCACACAAAACTCCTGTTCTCATTGTACATGTATTTATGAATCTCATATTTTATTAATCTTTTCTTTACATTTGTACTGGGATCCCCTGGTTCATTTCAGGAATAAAACCTTTCAGGTTTTAGGACAGCATTAGAGATCATGGAAATTAGTTGAAAAATTTCAATAACCTGACACAGGAGAAAATCCTTTTAGCACTACTGTTTTAGATATTAGAATCATAGAGTGGTTTGAGTTTGAAGAGACCTTAAAGATCATCTAGTTCCAGCCCTCCTGCCATGGGCTTGCACGAGAGCAGGTTCCAACCTTGAACATTTCCAAGGAAAGGACAGCTACTGCCTTTCTGGGCAACATGTTCCAATGCCTCAACACCCTCACAGTACAGAATTTTTTGCTAATATATAATCTAAACCTACACTCTTTCATGCAAAGCATGAAGGAAAAACACGGAAATATATAACTCCTGCACATCAGAGAAACTGAAATTATTCTGTTCCAGAACAAAACTCATATATTTGGATATTTCCCATCAAGCAAGTTAAAGGAGAGCTGCATATTTCTATGCAGAATAGTCTTTAAAAGTAATCAGAAAACAGCAGGAGAGAAAGTGCATGGGAAAAACTCTTCTTTGTTTAAACGTTAGTGCTGATGTGACACAGGTTTTATGCCATAACATTCCTAGACAGGAAATAAGCAACAAAAAATGTGAGATGGCCAAACAGAGAGTTTTACTGCCAGGATTTGGGAGAGAATAACACTATACATAAAAACATGTAAAAGAACAGAAAAAAATCTATTAGAAATTCTGTATCCTGAACCATAAAGATACAGCTTCCTTAGGCAACCTTCTACAGCCTTTTCCATCACACTACTGGAAACACACTGCTTGCAGCTGCTGATCATGGGTCACGAGTTGGCTTCCATCAGTACAAACAAGACTGGCAGTGGTTCAGGATATTTCTAAGAAACTAAATTTTTCCCTCTCAGGCAAAATTAGTGGTAAAAATGGCTGAGGCACAGAGCTAGACTTTACACATCATGTTAAAACACAAACATTATAATGACAATGGAAAATGTAAAGGTAGATGGTGAGACAAAGGAGATACCATACCTTCATTCTTCTTGTGTGGCACTAGAACACATTTAAATATAGTTTCATATATGATAAGACAAAATATAAAACATTTTAGAAGATTCTTCCTGTCACTGTTACTAAATATGAACTTAAAGCAGCTTTTTCCAAAGCAAATGAAATTTAAATTGTAGCATATTCTATGAACACTTCAGAGCTTCAAAGATGCAACATTATGTTCCACAGACAGAAATGTATAGTTGACAGATTATGAGTTCTGTACAACCTGACTATATAGAGGGATTATGCCTGAATTATTCATGTACTACTAAGGCCCACAAGAGCTAGTAGCTACTAAAATGTATACTACAATACTTCTACAAGTCGAACTTTTTCCGCTCCAAATATTTGTCAGTGTTGAGCTGCACTAATAAACAGACTGAAAAAACTTGCTGCTGGCAGAAAAGGAAGCTCCCGACAAATGGTAGCTGAGTTCAAGAACACAGCATTTTTAAAATTTTTCTGCACGTATGGAAGTCTTTCACAGTTCTGTGTAAATCTAAGCATAACTGAATTTAGAACTTTTTGAGTCATTAGTATTATCAGAGAAAATTGTTCATTGTTTCCTGAATGCCTCAACGCAAAGAAATAAAAGGAAACATCCATCTAGTACAGTCATTGTGAATAACTTTCTGCCACCATTTTACCCAGAGGTCTTTTATACATAATGTAGGTGCTATTAACCAGTCACTTCATTGCTTCAGTTTTCAGACTTTCCACCTTCTACTAATTTCAGTCCTCACTTGTGCCACAGGAGACTGGGATGTTTTGCAAATGAGTATAAATTCTTTTTCTAAGTGTAAACCTTTTCATAGTAAACTGAATATTTTTAGATCAAATACGAGTTAACCTTGTTTCTTTACAAATTGTTTGGTTTTCTATATTAATATAGCCTATCTTTAGAAAAATAAATCAAAAGCTACAAAATGTTTTTGAAACCTGTGGGAGCATAATCTTCATGGATTCTGCACATGTACAAAATATATACACCTAGCTTTAATTTTCTTTTTCTTAAAGGGTTATTGTAGCAACTGAAGTCCTTCTGTGACATAAAAGCTGACTTACATTAGTATTTTTAAACATGAATTGCCAATTATATAGTTACTTCAATTTCTGTGTCATAAATCTAAGGTTGGTAACAAAAAGCCTTTGTTAGCATCTCAATATCTTTGGCCGTTTTCTTAAGACCTTTTCACTGTGATTAACAACCTCATGTTAGCTGCATTCTATTTTGCCTTTTTGCTATGCATTCATTTGGTTTTAGAGTTTTGGCTAGAATTCTATCGCAAAAGTCACAGAAATCCTCAGATGAGGCCATCAAATCACGACACCTATGGAATTCATGGACTGCCATTGATAACATCTAGGCAATAGCTATATGCAGGAGAGATTGTTTTGAATAAGTCAAAACACTCTCAGCACATCTGTTGGCAGAGCCCCTGCATGTGATACTATGCAAAGTGCACAAGAGGAATGAGCCCTTATGCTTTGTTGTGTATAAGCAGTGACACAAATGCAGGTCAGAGGATACATTCAGGAAACTGTTCTACTTTTGATGACACATTGGGAAGCCAGAGAGTAAGATAATTTGCAGTTATTGCCATTCCTCTTTTCTTCCTTCCCTAGCATTGCTGAGGAGCACAGCTGAGAGTTGCTGAGTACTTAGTTCTAATTTGACGTTTTTAACTTAATTATTACTGGATAGTAGTCCAGCTAGCTAAACACTAGATATAGAATTTCACACCGAACATGCTAGATATATATGTGTTGGCATATATTCACGTGTATGCATATATTGCTGTATGGCTTCATTAATGGAAGAATTCCTTAAAGTATTCCATACAGTGCAGTCAACATCCAGTACTAACTGGTTTTGCGTATTAGACAATCTCTTAAGCCTCACCACACTTTAAAGCAAATACATTGTCTCCCACAAAAAAGGCTCCTCGTACTTACACTTAAAAGAGAAAACTATATACAAGCAACATGAGGATAAAATTCTCCTTCATTTCATAAGGTAGGTGATGATAGATAGATAGATAGATAGATAGATAGATAGATAGATAGATAGATAGATAGATAGACAGACAGATAATGGCTAAGACAAAACTTCTAATGCACCATATCACTTCTCCAGAATTGCCAAATAAACTGTCTTCCGCTGCTGGTTATAAGCTTCTGAGTACCAAAGCAGTTCTGTTTCCTGAAGAGGTTTTCATAGTTCAGCTATTTAATGGAAACCATAGGCCAGAGAATAACATTTTGAAATGATAATTAAAATAATACATTTCTTTTTTCAAAGACACTTTTTAAAATAATGATCTTAAGTTCCCCTTACCTGTGGTAGAAAGCTCACCACTTAGCCCACAGTACTTCAGTTTTCTAGATGGTAACAATGATCTCATGCCAATGCTCTACATTTTCAGGAAGCAAGGGGCAGCAGAAAGAAGGAAAACCAGAAAAGACCCAGAAGCAATTGCCACACTCCCTTTTTATTGCCATCTCCAGTGGCTGATTGTATCTGAATGAAAATGAGAGCTGGAACATTCAGGTTTTCTGACCAGCTCTGTCACTCCATGTCTGCTGGCCTCTGGCTGTAGCCATGACAGAAAAGCTTTTGATATGCAGAGCACTGTGAGTGCTAAGATCAGGGTATCACAGAGCTTTTAGGACTTCTTCACTACATGTACCAAAACAAGGGACCTGTTTACACTGAGAAACAAATAAAGCTTATTCTAAATTACTGCATGGAAACACAAGAAAACCTTCAGTTAGGTAAAAATCAGTTTAAAAACACAAGTTTTCAAGACTTACATTTCATTTGCTTGAAGATGGACTTGTTGGGTTCAAGCCAGTGCTGGAAAGACAAAGCAGAGAGCAGAAGTTAATATGGACCATAGTAGACAAAAACAGCCTTGCAAATGTATATGGTACCAAAAATGAGATGTAGGAATTTTGTTTCACTGAGACATACATAAAAGAGAAAAGCAACTCCATACTGGAATTGTACTGTATTGATACTTGATCACACCAGTGCCTGTAACAGATGTAGCTGAGATAGAAATAAGACAGATATTTCAAAGACACATTTAAAGGGGACAGACTGTAGTCCTCAGCTTGCAGTAGTCTCATACTTTCAGCCAATGTTTTCCAAAAGAATGATCATATCAGACAGTAGGACAGACTATTCAGAATCTTGAATACTGTCTCTTCATTAGAGTTGTCTTCTACGTTTCTTAAAACTGAAGAATGCCTAAGTACTATATCCTCAGTCAAAGCACACAGGACACAAGCTATTGCTCTTTTCTAACAAGAACTAAAAGTCTCAAGGGAAAAAGATTTCACTTTTAGAGGAAATGTTCAAATAGAGACAGCTAATGTACAGCAGATAGGTATGGATGCTTATCAGTAGGTGTATAACTTTACAGGAAAAGGTGCTTTTGGCAGGAAAAAGGTTTTTTTTTTTTTGGTTTTTTTTTTTTTTTTTTTTTTTTTTTTTTTTTTTTTTTTTTTTAAAAAAAAATTTTTGGTTTTTTTATAAAANAGAACATGCTGATATTCAAGTGCCACTTCTGACCACAGCCAGCAGTTTTTGTATTATTATTTTTCATGTAAGCAGAAATCTCCACAGTAAAATGAGATTTGTGCTGCAGAAGCAGCTGGTCAAAAAGCATAGCATTTAGTTTTAATAAGCATATTCAACACTGGAAGGCCTTGCACTAAGGGGTTTCATTTTTAACCCATTTATTCTAGCTTTAAAACCCTTTGGTCAACTGCAAAAAGAAATCCTAGAATTTATTAAACTATATGTAATACTTAAAATATCCTACATGGGCTACCATTTCTCCTCATAACCTTTAGTAATTCTACTATAGAGGAAGGTTAGGGGTAGATATTTTGTAGAAGTTCTTAATAACTGACAGAAAAATATTACTTTAAAAATTATGACATCTCAAGGATTCAGATGAAGGATAACTGTAAATTAGTTTTCAGAAAGAGAACTGTTGACAAAACAAATACCTTGGACAGAAAAAAATCAGATTCCTGCAGTTTATGTGCTATGGTTGCTCAGAAAGTCACACAAATATGGTTTACAGTAGTTCTGGAGATAAGCTCTGTAACATATTTTTGTTTGAAGTTCACTTGTCTGAGAGACTGATACAGAACCCTAGTGCAAACAAAACAAAAACCCAACAGTCTCTAACTTCAAACAGCAGCCACAACAAAACAACAACTCTCCAACATTTCTTTACCTATTACATTTTCCCAGTATCTCTCTTTTTAGGGGAAAAGATTAAAAAATAATAATTGAATCAGTGATGATGGTTTCACTGACTTACCAGAAATATCTAGCTCATTTCATTCTTTTTTTAGATCATACATATAAATTATTTATGGGGGCTGAGAGTTGCTCATAAAAAGGTAAAGACAATCTGATTAAAGAAATCTTATACAGTCCGCAGTGGTTTATAGACACATAATGCAGAATGAATTCACAGATAGGAAACCAGCCAAGATACACAGATACACAAGTGCACCTTCCTTAACCTTTCATAGACCCACCCCACATCCATGAAGATCAGGCCAGCCCTAGGTGAAGATTCAAACAGGAAAGGGGGACTTGGACAGTGAGTCATGCTGTACTGCTCCCAAGAAACTGAAAATTAGGAGTATTCACTATTTTCATCTAGCAGAAATGCAACACAATTTTCTTGATATTTCTTTTTGAAATACCAAGGTGGAAGATCAGCACAGACCAGATTGGCATTTAGAACTGTTTGAAAGTTAAATACCAATTTTAACAAAACAGTCAAGGATAAAAAAAGCCAATTAGAAATATGAAGCCCTCATACCAACCATATGAAAAATGAAAGAGGGGAAATATGGATGAAATCCCTCAGTCCCCAGGAATGCAGATTTACCTAACATCCAAAATCAAACACATTTCACTAAAACCTGACCTTTATGGGTTAAAAACAGACTGAAAATACACCAAGCAATTAAGCAATCTAGGCTTTCACATGGAGGTTGTGGAACAGACAGGGTGTTTCTACAAGCTCAGATTTCTGGTGTGACCTTCTGTTAGTGGAAAACTGCAAACATGTACATAATTCAGCTGAATCTTCCAGAAAACTGAGGAGTTACTTCATAATTTGTGGAGACTTTCAAAGACACAGCAATTAGGTGCTTAATGCTCTCTGACTCTCAGGGGAAGATAAACACCTAGTCATTGCTAATACTTCTGGAAATAGCCACCCTCATATTTGTTTGCATATTTCAATTTGAGTTTTAGGAAAGATTTTCCCCTGAGTACTTATCTTTCAGCCTTACAGCACTGACTATTAATAATTAATATCTGTGCCTCATCTCTACTATACAGTATCCAAGCTATATTTATTCCAAGATTAATTAGCTGTTATAGTTAGGAGAAGATTAAGGTTCCTGTAAATTCATCAAATTCTTTCTGCAGAAACTTTAAATTGAAAATTATTTGGTTTTTCAAAATGCTTTTTTCATGTAGCAATATTTTTTTAACAATTTTCCTGAAAAAGAAAGAAAAATCTTAGGTGAAAGGAAAATATAACATTTCCAGTTAGCTTGTCAAGATAAATTTTAGAAACATTTTAAATGTTTACTGCAAAAGAATTTCATTAATATGTATGCCACACTGCCTTGCGAGAACAGTCCTCAGATGTTTTCAACTCTACATTGTAAGGACTTATTGTACCCCTTATTGCACTTGATAAGACTAATAAAAAACCCAAACAGAACTAGTCAGACATAGAACTGTAACTAAAGACAATAGCCTTTTATTTCTTTACTAACACTAAAGTGTTTAAATCAGGGAGAGAAAAAAACTCCCTCAATTTTAAACAGCTTAATTTCATTCAGTCTCGGGTATTTGACATTGTAGTCCACAAAGGCTGCTTTAATTGAAGGATGGCCCACACCCTCAAACCAGCTTGGCTTTATGTGAGATAGTAGTTAATGATTACCAGAAATCATTCCTGCAGGGGCTGAAGTTCTTGTTTCAATTGAAACCATGTTTCAACATCGTTGCTGCCCAATCGGGAAGAAAAAACTTTGATCCTAATCCTGCTAACACATTGCCAAGCATCCTGAGAGGAGATTCATGTTCAGCTCTACTAATTTCTAATCTCTTTGCCAAAAGAGGTTTCAGTAGCTGCTGGGTATCTCAGTGATCAGACAGATGCTCTCACAGAATACAGAAGAGCAAGAGAAAGATAGATAGAAATCTTGAAGGTCAGCCTTGGGATAGCTAACAAGTCTTGGCATTTCAAGTTCCAACAGTGTGTAAGCAAACTATCATGGATATCACTTTTGGTGCTGGGATCCTAAAATATGCTGAGCTTTGCCTTCTGTCTAAGATTTCATTGCAATTGTACGCTGTGTTTCAGACTAGTGCAATTTTTACTTTGTAAATAGAGCCTTCATCTCTGATCAGCCCTTAAGTGACACTGAGTAGTCATTAGCGAGGCCAGGTGTGTTCTTGTTTAGAGCAGCTGATGTGCTATCAGCTTTCACAGCAAAAGCTCAGGGTGAACAAGGACAGCCTGCAAGGGTAAAAGCACCATTCTAGAAAGTCAATTTAACTCTACAAACACTGATATGCTTTCAATAAAAACACTTCAGCCTGTTTCAACCTGTTTCAAAATAAGCCATTCACTGAGAAGGTCTGAAAGGACCGAGCTTGGTCTTGATTCAGCACAGGGTTAAGAGTTTTAAAATAGGAAGTTGTGCGGAGAGAGAAAACAGTGATAGAATCATAGAATGGCCTGAGTTGAAAGGGACTTTAAAGACTATTTTGTTCCACCTCCCATGCCATTGACAGAGATACCTGTCCAAGACCAGGTTGCTCAGATTTTCATCCAATCTGGCCTTGAATACTCCCGGGGATGGGGCATCCACAGCTTCTCTGGCAACCTGTTCCAGTGCTCACCACACTCAAAGCAAAGTCTCTTACCTCTTCCAAGCCATGAGGCTTTTGATTAAGTCCCTTAAGTGTAAAGTGTTTCCAAGAGCGGTAGTTAGGAAGGGGAAACTGAAAGTGGCCAAATACCAGGAATACTTAAATTTTGCTCAGCAAGTAATACTTAGCCAAGTGCTTGGATGTGCATACAGTAAAACAGAATAAGGAGAACCTGCAGGTTTTACAAATATATTCCAGGCAAGGGCTGGATTGGAAAACTTTGTTTAATTGACAGAAAAGACCAGAAGAAGAGATATGAAACACTGCTAGAAAAGCAAAAAAATAATTAATTTTATTTAAACCTCCACCCTATATTAATCTTGAAAATTAATATCTAATATTTTCCTTGAATGAAGAGCAAAATCAAGGTATCCAAAGCTCATGGAAGCTCACACCTCAGACGGGAGAATTAATTAGGTGGCCATTCCACAAGGCACAAGAGATGCCAAAGGGCCCGGGGCATAATGTGTGTCTTCTTCACGCCCTGAGCACAATACCATTTTTCATGGTTTTGAGAACTTTTATACCAAGAATATTGTTCTGCTGTAGCTAAAGAGCTGCTCCTCTGTATTTTTTCCAAAATCAAGGCACCGATCCTATTTAGTGACATGCTAATGAGGAAGAAACAAGGTGCATCACTATCACAAACATTTATCTGGTCCAGAAAAAGTAGTCACATACACAGAATAACCATTTGTATGATTCTAAACTGGAATTTATTAAATTTCTGAATTATCACTGCTATGTGTTGGAGTAGCTGAACTTGTCCATTGTCTCTACAGCAGCCGAACATCTGGCCATAAGATCTGCATATATTGATGTATGCATGAGCCACCACATTCTCACAGAAAACAAGCTTACAACTGATGGGGAAAAAAAAAAATCTTTGTTTTTAATCAATATATATTGCAAAATGTTTAATTTTCAAGTTTACTAATCTTCACACAAGATATTTAGTTAGTAATATTTCTGCTGAATTGTGTATATATGTATATATTTTCTTCACACTACTATTCATTTCTGCCACATTTTTGTTTAGTACACAAATGCAACTCTACTAGTAAAAGCAAACTGCCATTTAACTCAGTATCTGAAAACAGTCTGAAGCAAGCAGTCAGAGAAGGAACAACAGCAGTAGCTCCCATTGTGATCAGTGGGCTTTTTCCACCCAGCCTCCACTAAAATTTTTTTGTAAATCTTTGTAGGCTTTTACCAGTTTGTCCAACCTCAAACTCCCATTTTTAACACTTCTTTCAAATTCATGACAGCTACAATGAATTTTATTGCTGCCTATGGTTTTCTGAAAACTATTTCTCAATACCACTGACTTTGTAATTGGTTGACCTTAGAGTGTTTCAGTTCTAAGAATTACAGGGCAACCTTTCCTTTTACACCTTCTATTTTACGAGCTATTTTACATCATATCTTTCTCTCTCATTCACTTTTGCTTACTCTCTGATTGTCTCTTACTCATTCTCTCTCACTCACCTCTTTTCCTAGTCATATTATTCTTATTTAATCCATTTCTGGATGAAATACATTTCAATTAGATATGATTCTCATAGCCTTCTTTGTTCCTTTTCCAGTTCTACTGTGTATATATATCTATATATATATATATTATTTTTTTTAACCAGAATTACCTGAACTGCACACAGCAAACAGTGTTGCAGCAAGAGCTCATGCAAATTTAATAACTTTTGTTATAACTCTGTCCTGGAGCACAGGTTTGTATGCATGGATAAGGATTAAGGGTTTTTATCAACCCATGGCTCAGTTACTCTAGAGTTCTGACCATAATACTTCTGTTCCACACCTTCACAGAGACTGGAGATTTCCCAGACAGATCTCCTAACTGTATGGAGTGTTACAACTCCTTACACAAAAACGTAACTTCATTAAACTGAGGTTGCAAGTTATCTGATGTGTCTTTCTGCCAACCTTCACCACTCTCATGTGGGACTAAGTACACATTTTTAGAAACATGTGTTAAATTACTGCTCTTGCTAAAGCAGAGATCAGCCGCA
The DNA here is from genome assembly GCA_013400315.1 of Bombycilla garrulus. Taxonomy (NCBI): domain Eukaryota; kingdom Metazoa; phylum Chordata; class Aves; order Passeriformes; family Bombycillidae; genus Bombycilla; species Bombycilla garrulus. Next base: position 57,805 of record VXBU01001726.1, read on the forward strand.
CCCAAGATTTGCTGATACTTTCCAAAGGTCTCTCTGCTCTGGAACTGTTATGCAATTTGTCTATAGATCCCATTAAAAACAGAAACACTACTTCATGATAAAGAAATTAATTACTGATGGACCAGAAGCTACAATTTCCTTCCCTAGTAAATACTGAACACAATGCTGAACTACTTAGGTTGTAAAATTAAAAGAATATTCTGCCCAGGTCAATTGTAAGTGACACACTTTGATATATACAAATGGGTCTCCCAACCACCCTTACTAGTGAAATAAATGAAATAAAATTTGACCAAAAAAAAAAAAAACAAAAAACAAAAAAACAAAACAAAAAAAAACAAAAAAAAACAAAAAAAAAAAAAACAAAAAAAAAAAAAAAAAAAAACACAACANCACACACAAAACAACCCCCCACCCTTATACCTGTGTAGAATTGTCACCCAATTTTCACCATATTTAAGCTTGAAAACAAAATGAGAATTGTATCTGCCAAGCTCTTTAGAGGGAAATTAGCAGGCAGGTCAACAAATCCGTAGAGTCCCGGTGTCATCTTTCTATCAAAGCACCAAACCAGGTTCTGTGCTCTGGGAAAGTAAAAAAATCCCAATGTACTCAAAACTACCATTCAGGACCAGCTGCATAGAGGGAGTTTACTCACAGAGTAGTTTCACTAATTTGGGAGCTTTATTTTCATACCACCAGACATACAAGCACAGAGCCAAAACCACTGCACTGCTCTGCTGCTTCCACACAGCCCTGCATGACAAAACATCTTAATGCTTAAGGCTGATTATGATTTCAACCATCTCCACAGTGACAGGTAAGACTGTGCACTTGCTTCAGGGTCCTACAAAGCCTTTTCATGACACTTCCAACCTACCCCATGGGTAGCTCCAAGGTATTTCTGTCTAACTACCATCTGATACTTCCACATTCAAAAACAAAATCACAAGCATGTGCTCAGATTGATCCACTGGGAGTGAAAAAAAAAAAAGGAAAGAAGTATTTCCAAGCTTACATCATTGCTCAGGTGCCCTTCTGAAGGGACTTAAAGACTTATACTTTACCACACTAACATCTTTTGTCTATTGAATCTCCCCTTTTGCTCAAGAAGAATGGCCTCTTCCAACAAGAAATCCACTCTAGAGAAGATGCTGAGCAGGAGCTTCAGTATATCATTCTATTCTCACCTTGTAGCAGTCCAAAAAATACAAAGAAGATGCTCAATAAACCCAGGGTATCTGGCACAGAATTAGCTGTTCTGCATTTCTACAAGTGTGAGAGTATGACAATTGGCCTCAATACAGTATCCAGTATATGAAAAGGTACAAGGAATAGTAACAGCTCATCCAGGCATGGTTACTATTTGAACCTGTTAAAAAGTACAAGCTTCAAATTATGGTTTCTGTATGTCTCCTTCCTCTTTCAAGATTTCCTGGGTTGGCTTTGGCCTTCAGTGTTTTCCCCAGGAAGAAAAATAACATCCTAACCACCAATGTGGCAACTTATCTTCATGAAACGGTACGGGAACTTAACACTTGAGAACTATATAGAATCATAAAACCATCGAGGCTGGAAGACACCTTTAACATCATCCAGTTCCATCATTCACTGAGCACTGCCACTATAACCCTTAAATCACTAAACCACATCACTCAGCAACAGATCCAGACTCCTCTTAAACACCTCCAGGGATGGTGACTCCACCACCTCCCAGGGAAACCTATTTCCTGACCACCCAAAAAGTGAAAAAAAGATTTCCTAATAACTAATCTGAATCTTTCCTGTCTCAGCTGAAGGCCATTTCCTCTGGTCCTCTCACTGCAGGCACAGCAGAGGAGACTGGCCCTCCCTCACCACACCCTCCTTTCAGGGAGTTGTGGAGAGCATGAGGTATCCCTGAGCCTCCCGTTCTCCATATTAAACAAACCCAGATCCCTCAGTCATTTCAGAAATCCACATGAAAAAGTCAACTGTTAATGTATGAACACTAGGAACTCCTTTGTTCTCAGTATCATTAGACATAAAACGGCATACCACAATTTACTGCATACTGTTAGTACACATCTTGACATTTTTGAATCTACACTAAGGCAAAGTTTCCCCAAAGGAACATCCAAATGTGATGCTAAAAGATATAACATGATGGAGAACCTAGAGTTTTTAACTGCTACTTCAATTTGATTTTATTGTCACTGTTACTCTTCCATGGACATAAAAGAAAATACAATGCTGCCTTCAGTTAAGATTGTCTCCCAGAGTTTGGGGGTTTTTGTCTGGAGTAGAATATGGAAAACTATAGAAAATTTTTAAAAATTTATGTCCAAAATATACACATATGCTTATTTATGTAGAAGGGAAGGATTATAATAAAAATGGAATTGTGGAGGGGAATAAACATTACTTACTTAAAAAATAACCGGTAAAAACACCAGCTGTTTTCCCACATTTCAATTTTTTTCCTGACATAAGACAATTAGCTCAATTTTCTACATTTCTTGCACAGTCAGAAATTCTGAATGTTCTAACCAGAAATCTTGAAGCATTTAATTTTAATTATCAGAAATATTGAAACAATTAATTTTTTAAATTCTGAACTCAAACATTTTGGTATTCCTAAGCAAAAATGCTACATTTTAGTGGCATTCTCTGCATTTAGAAGAGGTTTTGGATGAATTAAAGCTGCTATTTTTGCCTGCTTGAGCTCCCTCATTACAAAACAAAAGAACTGCTAATCAGCTTTCAGAGCAACTATGGAACCTTTGCACAAAAAAAATTAAATCTTAATAAAATGGAGGCAAGTATCACTGCTAGACTAAATGCCAGCAGCAGTTAATCTGCATGATATTTAATATATATATATGTGTGTGTGTGTGTGTACACTATATAATAACATACTATTATTTCATATAGTTTAACTATTCAAAAAATCAATCAAGAATAATTCACAAAAAGCCAGAATTAAATGCATGATTTTGTCAGATTCATTTGGAACCATTGATATAGCCCTTTCAGTGCAAACACAGAGACTATGCAGTGAACATAAAATTCTACAACATATAAAATGCCACAAGAGACGCATTTAGCATTTCCAAGAAATCCAGAAAAGCAACATCCATTGTGTGCTATGTATATCAGAATCAATAGTAACTCTCCTAAGAAAAATGTTATGCTGTCTTGTTTCAGCTGCTATTACATGTTTTCTGAAAGAACAGCCATAAGATGGTGCTTAGTCTCTATCTTTGCCAATATTTAATAAAAAATCCTTCCATAAAATTATAGAGCATTCTCCTAAAATTGTTTATGAACCTGGTGAAATAATATTTCCCCGCTGCCTCCATTAAGCATGTCTCAGACAGTGCAGTTTTCACTTAAGAACCACCTCCCTTGCTTAATCTTTCTTTTTCTTTCTATTTTACACTCTGATGCATGCATAACTCCATCTTTCTAGCCTTTGTTTTCTGCACTAAAAAGGGTGTGCCAGTCTTAAAATCATCTCATAAACAAGCTTTTCACTCTACTTACGATTTTAATACTCCTTTTTTCCTCTTTCCTTCTTCAGTTAAGTTGATCTTTCTTGAATACAGATACCTAGATCAAAGCAGCTGAGGTCTCATTAGAGTCTAATAATATTAATACCTTCCTGCAAATGCAGTCCTAAGAGGCAAACAAAGTGTTGTCTTTTACCATAGCCACATCATGCACTAAACCAGACTAGTTGATATTAATTTTATTCATTTTCCCAAATCACATATTTGCCTCTGGGGCACTGAAGTACATTGTCACACACATATTTAACTGGTAGAGAATGAACTATCACTTTCTTTCAAAGTAATTAGGCTTGGTTAAAACACAAGGTTTGAATTCAGAAAGAAGCTGCTGCTGAACTCTGCCTACTGGTCTTTACTGGGCTACTGTTCGCATTTTGTGACACATCTCACCAAGCCCTAATAACGTACTACCAAAAATGTCTCCCTTTCTCCTTGGTGGGACCTGTAAGAATTCCACTGAGTCAAATACAAATACACTTACTCCATGGAGCTTTGGAAACTTCTACAGAACTATAAGCACTCTTACCTGTACAGTGGCTACAGTCATGACATTTTTCCAGTGACCCCACCACATCTTATACTTGCTATAACTTATCTCTTTAACCATATACCTAAACAACTACTGATGGCTTTTTGTTATTTGAATTCCGGGCATCTAAACCCAAAATTGCTGAAATATAAAACTGGAAAAAACAGGAAAACTGTCACATACATCATAAATTCAAAACCATAATTTCCTCAGGTTTTACTGAGCTGTCCGGGTTTTGGCCAGGACAGAGTTAGATTTTTGCAGTAACCATGAGGTGGCAAAGCTTGCAGCTGTGTGCAGATGTCTGGGATATTATATATTCATGTCACTGCTGGGGTACAGAAGTAAGGAATTCTTCAGCTTCCAGGAAGATGTTTGATGGGATTTCTCCTTGAGCCAGGTGTTATGAGCCCTCAGAGCTCCCATCCCCATTTGGGTTTTGTCTTACAAATACCCACGGCTTAAAATGGCAGGAAAGACACCTCGGGTGGTGTTGGAAACAAAAAAGGTTTATTAACTTCCAAAATAACAAACTCTCTACCGAGAAAAAGCCGTGCCAGAGACTGGATATACAAGCCTCCGCTACACACCCCGAAAATGCCATGAGGTTTCCTCAAGCAATGCTTTTTATGGCTTAGGCGGGGCTTTGGCAGTCATCCAATCCAGGTAGCTCCAGGGGGGGGGTGATGTCCAGGGTGTTCAATGAAGTGTCCTGGTTCAGAACATTTCCAAATTGGGAAAGAATGCCTGGGCTCCCCCATTCCCCCATGGGGGACAAAGACAGCTCCACACCTCCTCCCAGTCTGGGCACTCTGCCTATAGGAGGTGCGATGCAAGAGATGTTTGTGACAATATAAGATACTGAATATAAAAATAGCTTATTTTGAATTGTAACAGAAGAATTTATGTTGCTTTCAACTCATCAAGAAAGCATTTAAGTCTGTACAAAGATGGGTCCCTTATAAATCATGTCCCAATTTGTGACAGAATTTAAAATAAAGAAAAAATAGCCAATTAGAGACGTTATTGATATGTTTAAAGACATGAGAGCAACTGTACATCAGCACTTAAAATTGCACACGTGGAAAATGTAATTTGATAAGTCAGTTTAACAGACTTTAAAATCCAGCTGAAGAGTGGACCAGTTGATATAAGCCACCATACTACACAGAATGACAACAATATTCTGTAGTTGTGAGATACAAAGGGAAAAGAAAACATAGTTTTTTTTAGGTAAGAATATAATTTTTTTTCCTCAAATTGTCTTGTGCTGCTAAGCAAGAGAAAATTTTAGCTTCTGCATAATCTTCCATAAACTTAGCACTGAATTAGCTATAGTGCAAGAAGTAAAACAACCACTATATTGCTGAGATGGATAAGACAATGCAGAGAATTTAGCTAACAATATACCCAACAGCTCTTTGAAACATAGGAGCCACATATGGTATGATATAATGGACATCACAGTGAGTTTGGGGTCTTGGAGGTATTTCTTCTGAAGTATCACTATTTTAAAGTATTCTGACAAAAAAAAAAAAATTCCATTGAGTAAAATAACTTCTGTAGCTTTTTTGAGTGACTGTCAGAGAAATGCCAAACAGAAGTAAGTGTTTATTAAGTCTTAGTTACTTATAGCCTAATGCGGTGCTCCACTTAATTTTCCTATCAATTCCAAGTAGATGAACATCTCTATAATTTTTGAGATTGTAAGGATATAAGAATGCTGGTCAGATTAACTGCTGATTCTTTTCAATTTAAAAAGGGGATGCAAAGCTATTTGGTGTAGCTTTGCAAAGCTTTTGCAATTCTATAAGGTTGAGTGGATGGTGATACCCTAATTCCAGCAATTTTTGACAATATTAATTAAGGTGTAGCAAGATATATCCAGACAAATGATTATTTCATTTCTCTTCAATCACAGCAGCTTCAAACTTGTAATTGTTTCCAGAGATTAAATGCCTTTACATGTACCCAAGATATTTAAAGTCACGTATCTAAGTCTTAGTGTTGAGAGCAGTACGACAACATGGTGCAGAAGCACTTCTGAATTTCAGTGTCTGAGGACTTCTGCTTCCTGTGTTCAACATTTGCTCCTATTCTCACACAGTAAAAGTCATCTGAAGCCACACAGGTGGTAGCAGTAGTAAATCATCTATAAAATACAACTGCAGAACCACCTAACACCTAGGAAAGGTGACTTATTACTGTATACAAAAATGCCTACAGCCCAGGCCTGAGAATTTTATTGCAGAAATGCAGAGATGATTAAAGGGAGGACCAACCTGAAGAACCCCTCAAAACTTGACAAATCACATCTGTTTTTCTTATTGCAGATTTTAAGTCCATGCACTCTATGATGGGTGGAACAGCTTTTACCTGATAAACATAATAGGATTTCTTTGTATAAATATCCCAAAAATCATACTCTAAGAGAAAACTAAAAATCCCAAATTCAGTGCACTGTCAGAGCCTAGAGCTGCTCTGTGCTGACTCTGAGTAATGCCTATAGGTTCTTTTCTAGTTTAAGTGTTCAGAACTATACAGATCAGAATTAATAATAATAATAACAAGACATAAAGTGAGGAGAAAAATAATTTAATGAATTATTTAAGAACCTCTACAGATTACAGCCTGAGTGCAAATCCTCAGAGACATATAACTTTGCATTAGAACTTACATGCTTATTAAAAAAAATCAATTAACTTTACTTTAAAGCAAATTCAGTCAGAGATTAAATACATACCCTCTGCTTCTCCGGGTCAACATATCGAATGCCAAAATAGTCTTTTTCCAGCAAGCTGTAATAGTTGCAGATGTGATCTATAAGAAACTGACCTTTGGTTTCCCTCTGTAAAAAGATAAACAAATTATACATTACATTGAGCATTCTGAACATGCTTTCTACAAATCTATGCAAAGTGTCAAGGAAAACGCCACATGAAATCTGTTGGTTTTCAGATGAGAACAAGGATTTAACCTTTTATCTACCACTTCTCTAAAAGATTACTTACCATTTTCTCTAAAAGATTCAATAATTCAATAATGATCAATACACTCCCTGCACATTCACAGATTGGTTAAGAAAATATCATTACTACTCCTGCCTCAGGAAAACTCATGCTGCTCTAATGGCTACAAATTCATAAAATTTAATATACTACCAGCAATCATATTTCCATGGATGCTATATTGGCATAACAGATACTCATTTGCATACAAAATTTCAAAACAATCTGGGGATTTTTATCCCCCAAATTTGAAAGCAGATCTCAATGTGTGTATTCTATTGGATCTTTACAGAGTGCCCACAGCAAGAGATCTAATCCTTAATTCCCTCAATTAAGTCAGAGCTATAGTACAAAGAATAAATGCCCAAATGACTAAAAGAGATGTTTTCATCTTTGCATTGTCACTGGGTAACTATGGCCTTATCAAATCTTACTGTTACACATGATATTAGCTATCATTCTCATTTTTTCTTTCTGTTTTCTTCAATCTCAAGAGTGTGTGTCTGTTCTCCTTTATCTGATGCCTAACACAGAGATCCTACATTGGTTTTCACATTTCTTCTGTTCCAGCTAGTGTGAAGGTTCATGTTGGGGTTTTTTTTCTGAAATGTGATTTGTGTCAATATTAGCATGAGGCTAAAGCTGTTCTCCTAAAACACTCCAAGCAGACAAAGATGTTTCACTACACAGAGGTGTGGGTCTCTGCATTTTTTTTTCCCTCTATATGTCTACCCTGGTCCTGCACTGAGACATCTGGTGTGGACCTCTGCTAACATAGAAACAATTTGAATTCAGCACTTTAATGTCTGCTGAAGAGAAACTGAACTGTTTTTCTCCAAACTACTCCCTTAAAACTTTAATGCTATGCCTTGTTCAAACCTTTTTTTTAAGAAGTTAGGAGGCAAAGAGCATAGAAGTGAAATTGAAGGAATAGTATCTATATATCTCATAGTACTTTACAAGGATGGGTATTGTTAAGCATCTTCATTTTACACAGAAGCAGCTGAGCCCAAACGAGCACCATGACCTGTCAGAGGTCATATTCTAGGGAGCAGAGGAGGTGATGGCCCAGGCACCACCACTGTCTGGTGAAATCTACTGCTTCCCACAGGAAAAATGAGGCATGCTTCAAGACTGGAGAGTTAGAAAATAATACAATCCATGAACTAAATTCTTGTTCTCTTATCTTTACAGTTAATAAGGAATCCTTACATAGATACAGTTGCTTGAATTTTGGTTTCCATCACTCAACAAACAGATAACTAAATCAAGAGCACCCTCAGTTAAGTTCCTGACAGAGAGATGCATTGTACTTCTGTATACTGATGTTCCCGTGGATGTAATCTTGCCCACCATAGGGACCTCCTCTCCTCCCAAATTCACTTCCAGCCACAATGGAATTGCTAATTTCTCTACGAATTTCCTTTTCCTAGATGTGGGCATTTCTGTTTCAAATGCTACTGTGTCAGCCACCTGGTTCCCCTACTCCTATCTGTCTCCACCTTCGATCTCCTATAAATTTAAGTCCTGTACTCTTCTATACACACCTACTTGCCTGAAGATATCACTGCCTTGTCTGCACATGGTGCTTCCATAATTTGTTTTCCTATTTTTAAACAGCCATTGTTAAAGGATGTTAACACTATTTGTCTGTTCAGTTTGTGCTCATGCAACCTCATGCTTTGCACCCTGCATTGTTACCTTTTCCCTAGATGCAACAGGTTTCCTTCTGTAATTGCTTCCTTCCAGCCTCAAGACATTTAAAAATCAACTTGTTTACTGTTAAGAATGGTTAACATATTCACCATTCACTGACATTTTTTCTGTGCTGCACGTAGTTACAAGTGTGGTCATCCTGGACACAGCACAGAGAACGCTTTCCTCAAAAGGAAAAAACCTATCAAAGACTGAAAAATACGAAAGGAAAACTGTCACTCTCCCTGTGGCTGACAAAAAAAAACTCTACACTTATGCAGTCATTTTTCAATTAACTGCTTTCTAACTCAAAATCTTGTAAGTGTCTGGAAAGTTTTGTGACTATGACAGACCATCAAAATATTGACAAAATTGCATGGTGACATTTCATTACAAAGGCAGTAGAAAAAAATCATAAACACAGATGTGACATTTAAGCTGCATACAGTTTTAAATGACTCTACAGCAAATTAAATAGGACTGGGAAATAACTGCTATTAGATGACTCAGGTACAATCAAACATGAAAACTGATTTTACCGGCAACAGTGTACAAAAGAAGTCCATTTTTCAAAACAGACTATCCATACTTTCATGTGACAACATTAGAGAGTTACTGGAAGAAAAGTCGGTAATACAATCCCCAACGACAAGCTACTAAGGGTTCACATTCTAATCTATGAATTTTAAAAGCCCTTTGNTTCTAAAAGGAATTGATGCCCTAGTTTTCTTCCTTGGAGAATAGATGATGGAAACAAACAAAACAAAAAGGAGCAAAGAGCCTCTAAGCTAGATTCATGCTCTAACAATCTTTAAGCCTTCCACTGATAAACAGAAGGGACTAGTTAATAACTTCATCCTTGTTTCATATAACCCCTTATGTTCATTGCATTTTAAAACATATTCAAGGTGCACAAAAGTGGGTTAATTTGTCATGTGCATAATGTAGTGAGAGTCCTCATATGAAATTGTAAATGTTCCATTATTAAAGACTTCTGGACAACTGATTAAAAAAAAAAAAAAAACCAAACAAACAAACTCAGATCTTAACTGATATACAGAGGAAAATACTTGATGTAGCACACAGCATATCAAGTCCTAATTCTTAATAGATTGTATGACAAGGATAGGCAATGGCAGTTAATTTTATTTTCTGCAGACAGCATACATAAGCATTTTCTGTATTGCTCTAACAATGTTTCAAATTCTTCTGAGCTTTAGAACCTAATGGTCTTTTTCTATTTATTACACATTACTGCGTATTACCATGCTAGAAAATAATATATTAAAACCAAATTTCATTCTGATTTTTGAAAGAATCTGGATAACATAAATTAAGAGCAGCTAGTCATCCACAACAGAGCAGAGGAATGGATTTGGGTCAGAGAATAATGAATATAAAACATTGCCTGAAATTTCAGACTGTTGCCATACAGCTTTCCAATTAAGTGATCCTTAAAAAAAAAGAAAATTAAAAACCCAAACGAAAACAATCCTTAGTCCCTTCTATACAAAAAAGTATTTTGCAGCAATTCAGAAAAATAATTTTATATTACATTTTAGAATATTTGTCAGAACATGAAAAAAATAAATAATAAAGTAAGCCATTATTTCAAACACCACTGAAGAATTTCAGCCACAAACAACAGGAATCTGAAAGTAAAAATCAAGTTGTACATTTAAAATTTTCACATAATTTGAGAATTATGTCACAGTGTTCACTCAGTTGTCAATTATTGTCCATTAAAGAAGATATATGCAGGCAGAAACAAGAGTCAGAAAAGTCTGTAAATGAGAGATATTAAGTGTCCCGAATTGGTTTCAATGAAAGAATACCATGAAATAAGCCTCTTGTTTCTAAGTCTATTAATTCAGACATACCTGTCTATCTCAAATGAAAAATATTTTCCTTCACTTTTTTGTAACACATGCAATGGCTTTAAACAAAGCCCTGTATTGAAGATATTCCACACACTCAACACAAAAATTTGGAGATTTCTATAAATAATTTGAGGAATGACTTTCTGATTTATTTCAATAAATAGGCACAGACAAGATGAGTATGTTTTACCTAAGGCTGTATTTGAATGTCTGACCTTAATACCACTAAAATTGCACAACAAACCCCAACACATATGCAACAGATATACTGCCATGTAAATGACAAAATCCCCAAACACACAAGGTCAGTTTGCAAATAATTGTTAAACACTGCTTTTTAAGCTGGAACAAAGGGGTTTTTTTCTACTGAAACAAATATGTATCAAACTAAACTTTCAGCTGTGGCAAAACAATTAAGCAAAACATGTTCTCTATGTTCTCTACTCTAACAAGATATGAAAATATGATCACACAGAGTCTTCCACTGATGGACCCACAGGGCAACCTGAGTTTGTTCCTTAGCTCTAGGAACTGAATAATAAACTGGAAAAATGCTTCATTTTTCCTACCAGTCACTTTTATTCCAGCTTCCACTTTTGCAACTCTGCAAATTTATGACTGAGTAAACTAATTCACTGGTAATTTCTCTGGTATATAGAAACTAATCCAAACAATTTTTTGTCGGTCTTGAGCAGTTTAACACATTATCCCCATCTCATGCTTGCTTTGGGGATTTCTTTTTAATTTCAACTATCTTGATGCAACTTAAAAAGCAAGGCAGAATGTAACTTGTTCTACCAATTTAACGATCCTCCAATGACATAAAATGAGAATGCTTCACAAATCTGAAAGTGAGAGGAAAACTACTTACAATCGTTTAAGATCTTACATTCAGTGAAATGTTTCCCCTATTTTCATTTGCTTCCATGGAGTTCTGAACTATGGAGTTTTGTGTATATTTATCTGAAGGTTGTCACCAGGAAGAGCAGGAATCACAAGCAGATTAAACACAATGTTTCTGCTCTGTTATCTGACCACTGAAGTCCTGCCAGCTGTGGTTATCTCTGCCAGGAAGCCACCAACATTACTAAGTGTGCAGAGTCATAAACACAGTATTTATTTGTATTGGGGATTTCAATCCTCATCCCCTAAGTGTTTTACTTGTGTGAACAGCTCCCAACAGCGACGCTGTGCGTAGAGCTGGTCACATACTTAAGTGCTTACTTAAGCATAAAACCATGCACAAAAAAGAAAAAAACTAAAACAAAAAAACCTAAAAAAATTAAAAAAATAAAACACACAAAAAACCATCAACACAAAGCGCAATGAAACCAACACTTCTGTCTAAATTAATGCAAAGTCAAGCTCTCAGGCAAGGCAAGCCTACTGTTTGATTTTGTGTGCTTGTTTTCTTTGATGTGCAACATATTTTGAAGTTCAATGGATGTAGTAGTATTAAATACATGTAATGAAGAACAAGCATGATACAACCATAGAATGAAAACCAACCCAGTTAGAAAAATGGACAAAACCATTGTGCCTCTAAAGCAAAGCACCTGCCCCCACCAAAAAGAAAAGAAGAAACCAAAGCAAACCAAAACTTTATCCACTGAAAACTGAAAAATATCATTCTGCTGACAATACGTAACAATAATTTTAAAATCAATAGAGCTAAACTGCATCTTTGACTACCACATCTCACATAATTGTCTTTTCTTTGGACATCCTCTATCAGTGATGAGATCATATTTTTTTCTAGGTTTTTCATGGGAGAAATAACTTGAATCTCAACAGGCACACGTCTTCCATTTAATCGACAATTCCTTAGTTCAATCTTTTACACCGAAGTATGGCTGTGAAAGGATATCTGGGAGCAATTCTCTGCTCATGTCCATTTTGATGCAGCTATCATCACATTTGCATTTGTCTCCAGTGGCACAGAAAAAAATGTTCACTGAGCATCACTGGACTGGGATGTGCCTTGGAATGGGACTTATCTAAAATCAACCCTTTGAAGCTGATTAGGGAGGAGAACTAAGGGCACAGAGAAGGTAGAAAACAAGGCATGCATTAATTTCTCAGTATCTTTTAGATAATTTTTAAGTCTTGCCTGAATAACAGAATCTGGAAGAGAACCCTCATTCTGCAGCAACCAAAGTCCATGAGGTGGAACAGAGTCAACTCCAAATGGTAAAACTGGACCAGCCTTAACCCTGCAAATCTCCAATGCCGTCTGCAATTTCTTAGAGTTTTTTGAATTTTTGGATTCTAAGAGACTACAAATGACAGCAAATACTCACAAGACAGATATACAGACAAGTCCTTTCCCATTTTTTTTCCTTCTTTGAAAACAACAACAGAAACATATGAAAATGTTTCACAAGAGCAGAATATTGAATAATGCCTTCAAAATATATAGAACAATAAAAGCATGCCTGTTTCATTCCTTGGTTAAAGTGTATAACTCTTTAAAAGGAATTCCTTCCTTCCTTCCATAATCAGCATCCCACAGTATTTTATACTATTTGAAAATACTCTGGAAGTCTAGTATATAACATTTAACTGGAAAATTTTCTTAGTTGTAAGAAAAGCCAGTTATAATTCACTTCTTTTTTGTAGTTTAGGCTCCAAAATAAAAAAGGTAACAATTTTTGCTGAAAGAAAAAAAACA
>VXBU01001727.1:0-90181 GCA_013400315.1 Bombycilla garrulus
ATAATATTAATATATTAATATCCTTTGGGTGTTATTATTTTGGGAGGAAGAATGCTCTTCCTTCTGTGTTGGCTATCAAGTCAGGTTTTTCTGTCTTCTTTCAAAAGAGGAATTTATTCCTCACCAAGAACTATAAGATGTGTGTTTAAACTACAGAGTTTGGTTTTAGTGGGACAATTTTTTATTTAGAATAGGGTTGAATTAGAACAGGATTTGCATGAAGAAGATATGTATGATCGCTGAAAACTATTGGGTGAATTCTGCTTTGAATTAAGGAGTTTGAAGTTTTACTACACTCTGGAAAAATTACTGCCTTACCACCTTTCATGTCCTAGAGCTCTGTGTTCCCACCAGTTCATATTATCCAGTCCTTTCTCTTCACTGCATCATACTGAACCCTCCTCAGGACTTGCTGTGACCCCTTGCTTTCATCTAGGAGCAGGGTGTGGTTACAGGTTAGAAACAGGCATTTCTCTGCAAACTGCTTCTTCCCTCCTCCCCCCAGTCACTCTGTCATGGAGGGCAAAGTCTTTGATTTATGTATTCATAGGAAAGCTACCACTTTTACTTTAATGAGTAAATATCCATTATGCATTAGAGGTGTCTGAGCAGAGAGTTAGTGCTGGATAATTGGTGCTCTGTAAATTCACGTTCTCCATTGCCGTCCATATCCTCCCTTTGTAGCCAGGCTACAAGTATGAAATCTCGGTAAACATTTTTCACAGTCTTCTGCTTAGATGTAATAATAATTATTTTCTTGGCCATAGCTTAACTATTTAAATTTTTCCTAAGGCTCCCATTCCCAAAATTTTCTTTTTATAGATAATGACTTCCAAATCCTTCTAAATATAGATGTTATCCTTATTCTCGCATTAAGGCAGGTCTATCTGTGATTAACAAGTTATAAAGAGAGAAACAGATAATGTTGCCTGGCATACATAAAATGTTACCTGGCATAAAAAAATGTTACCTGGCAGAAAAAGCTGGGGAGATAATGGGTAGATAAAAATCTCTTTTCCTCTTTTGCCATTGTAATGCCTTAATCATGTCAACGGATTCCCTGCAACAGCCACCCTGACAGCAACCTGAGCTTTATTCCTAAACCACTGCAGGAAGTGTGGCTGAACAATAGATCCCTTGTGCTTCCTCCAAATGGGCAAATAGATGGGAACAACACCATGAGATCTGCCTTGCCAGTTAGCTTCAAGTAGCATTAAAAATTACCAGAATCTGGATCCACCTCTGGTGCACACAAACCTGAGTGTATTTCAGCAGCACATAGTGCCAAACCAAAGCTATGTGTTTATTTGTACTTCCAATGTAATTCTCATTTCCCTCATAGACTGTGAATGTAAGGATTGTTCTATTTATCTAAGAAGAAAATATTTTGCAAGAACTATTTCTATGCTAGCAGAGTAACCACAGTTATTATTTAAGCAATGTGATTTGGAGCTTAGATCTGGATCAACCAGTCACACCATTAATTTGTGTTTTCTGATTAAATTGATAAATTTCTTAGAATTATTTCTTTCTTTTAGTGGTCTTTTAATTGTCCCTTCATTATTTTGTGGAGTCTAATGTTTGAATTTGAAGGAACTTCCTAAAAACTAAACTTCAGTCCTGCTCACTTCATGCTGGCATCCTTTGGAGTTTTCAGTGTTCTGTCTTGCGAGCCCTCGGAGAGCTGTGTAATGTGTTTAGCACAACAGAGTGTTTTCTCTTTCCTGTGCTCTGCTTGTCATCTGCACACTACCTTTGACTTTCCCTGTCTCCAAGCAGATTGCAGACATAATTTAGTGCTCTCTCCCCCTTATAGCTTTCCATTTGTTACACAGAGAAGGCAACAAATCCTTCCCTCACCATGAGATTCTTCTCTTGTCAGTCATGTTTTTTAACAGTGTTGCTTGCAGCCTAAAAGGGCTGCTGGTCTCCCTGAGAGGCAGCAGAGTTTATTTCTGGCTCAGCCGCTCTTCCACACAGTTATGCTGTCAGTTCACTGCAGGTGCAGAAGGTGGATTTCTGCACAGGCAGACCTCAAGTGAAAGAGAGACACCCGGGTGTCCTTTAGTAATGTCAGCCTGGCACCTGGCTCCTGGCCCAGCAATCCCTGCCTGGGACACTTTTGTCCCAGCCTACCCCATATCCTCTGCAATTCTTCAGTTACAAAGCCCCACACTGACCCTTTATGAATTCTAAAACATTTTTCTTTCAAAACGAACAGTTTCAAAAATAAACTTTTTAGATGGATTTTTTCAGAAGGCAGATCCAGAAAGCATGTGAATGTAAACGAGGCAAATTAGATTACTGTTTGGAAAGTACATCTTGGTACAGTGTGTGGCTGTTCTTATCCAGCAGTGTCATGCACAGACACAGAGGGAAATCATATGTATTTACAGAGGGAGAAAAGTATTTGGCTGCCTCCAACGCCTTCAGCAGACTTTTAGGTATATTAGCTAAGGGTGTGCTATATTCCTGTCCAATTTCCTGTGGACCATAACGGCCACTTCCTTGCTTTTTCATGGGTGAGTTGTGCTGCAGGCAGGAGATCCACATTCCTGTAGCTGCCTGTGGAAGTGCTGCTGGCATCAGGAGTCCTCGGGCATCTGGCGAGTTGGGAGGTTGGTGAGGAGCCCACAGTGCCATGATTCCCCTCTGCCTGATTCCCTACAGTGCCAGGGCTCTCCTCAACTTCCCTGGAAACCCACTCACTGCTCAGCTGGGGTGAAGCTGTCCCAGATCTCTGCCAGCACTGTCTCCATCATGCCTTTTGCCTGTGGAGCACTTGGCTCTGGTGCCAGAATGTGCTCCTGAGGATCCTGACACACACACGCATGTGAGGTGAGAGAGACACTTCCTACTTCTCCAGCCCAAAGCTTTTGGAATCTGATTTTGCTCATACAAGGTGGGTTTTTTTCCCCTGTTTTTTCTTTCCTCTTGCCCTGATGTCCTTCGGAACTGAAGCCTAAGCAGAGACCCTGCACAGTCCCAGGCTTGCAGGGCTGAATTTCAGCACATGGACCCTGCAGCCTCTTGACCCCACCATGCAAAGAAATCATTTCATTCACAAGAGACACACAAACAGAGGAAATGGACCTTATTCGTCCTCTCTGCAGTGCACACAAGCTCCAGAGCAGCCAGACTATGGCCTTCTGGTTTTCATTATTACTAAATATTGGAAATGTGGTGTGCACTCTCCAAAAGGGGCATATTGTGTATTTAATTTATGAAAGTAAAGAAGAGAGAAAGAAAGACTCTTTTTGGTTTTAAATGCGAGAACAGGGGTAGTGTTGTGCCATGTCTTCGAATGATTATTAGCCAAATATCTGTGTACATGCTGTTAAAAAATATATTATACAAAAGAGGTGTGATACTGTTTTGTTTGTAATGTGGGTGTGTACAGAGTCTTATTAACATTTCTTGATAAGAAGGACATATAATTCATGGGAAAACAAGCTGTAGTTATGTGGTTGCCATTTCAGTTCTGAAGTCTTGATATTTTTAGCACCTTCATTTTTGGAATAACTTCTACCAGAGCTGTATGAAACAGAGATACACAGTACGTGCAGAGAATGCATGAAAAGACTTATTTTACTTCAACAGTGCATATGTACTGGGCTGCATAGTACAGTGTGTGTATTGGGAACTGGCTTAAGGCTGAGACTTGGCAGTGCAGGGGGGTCCACAGGACAGATAAACCAGCAGTTTGTGCTGACAGACCCTGGGCTCTGCCTCAGAGCTGTAATGAGGCCCTACACATAAAAAAAAAAAAACAAAAAACAAACAAACAAAAAAAAAAACCCTCAGGAGAAACATAGGCTGTTATAAACCCAGTTTTCTCCTACTTTGTAAAGATTTAAATCAGGAGTAAGATCCTTTTTGATCCCGTGAGATTAAAATCAAAATTGAAGAAATGGACTGTGCCTGTGTAATAAGTGAAAACTCATGTCTGCTCTGTGTAAGCCTTTTGCAGTGCAAAGGCAGGGAGGTAATGGCTGAGAGAGCAAAAACCCACAGGCAGAAAACTGATAAACAAAAATCCAACTACAATTATTGGGGGGAAAGAAAGCACCTCTCTTCCTTCAGCTGGATCTTCTGTTGCCCAGAATTTGTTCCTATCTTTACATGGGCAGCATCCTGAACTACAGGCAGAGAAAACATTTCTTCCTTAGGAACTGCCGGAATTTCAGCATATGAAGAGAATGTCCCCTCAGCTCAACAGGGCCTGAAGCTCAGGCACCAGCCCTATGCATTCAAAAGGCCAAAAACCATTAGGCAGATCTAAAAATCACAAGATAGAAAAATACCAGCAGTGCAATTCTTTCCATTTGCTTTGGAATTTTGGAAGTTTTCAAATTTGCTTCCACTTTTCTCTGTAATCCTGAGGACAAATTAATTTTCAAATGAAACCTACAAGACTCTAGAAAACAGAATTTTAAAAAAATCAAAACCCAAAACAAACGCAAACCAACAAAAACCAGAACGTTCCAATGGTAAGTTAGAAATATTACACCCAAAATACTACCAAAATAGCTGAGAAGGATTGGTTTATTACAATAAGAATGGAGAAAGAGGACATCAAATTAATTCCAGAAGTTGATACTGCTGACGTGAAGAGGGAAGGTACAGGGACAATATAAGTTTCTAATATGACACGTATGTGTGCAGTCGGTATATTGTAGGGATGGGAAGTTGCCAAAGACTAAAAAGCATACACAGAGACACAAAAGCATTTCTATGAGAGCAGAGCTAAGTATCTCCCTGCAAATTCTGGAACTAATCATTCAGATTGTATTTCTTTCTTCCTTAATCTCGTGGTAAAGCAGATTGGGTGTTAGCTTGGGAAAGAAAGCCTTGCTGCCACCACAAAATAGTCTTGGGCTTCCTTTACTACTTTACTTCCCTCTTCCCCTTTCATTGCAGGAGCCATAGATAGAGACTTTTTTTCTTTTTCTCATTCTTTCTTCCCTCTGCTTTGTTCTTAAGATTTTATGTGCACCTTCACGGATGTTGAAGGTACGTTTTGTAATTAGGGGTGAAAGTTCTTGAATGCTGAGGAGACGATGGAAGTCTGTCATCTCAGTTCTGTTTTGGAGGGAGGATCAGTTGTTGTGCCCAGGTGGGCTTACCTCTAGTTTGCACTCCCATGAACTTTTTTCTGCTTGTCATTTAAGTGACAAAAGCAATTAAATAAATTCAAGTCAGGGCACTGATGTCATTTGAAATGAAGGGACCATGGTCATGCAGAGCCAGGGGATTCCCCTGTGCCAGCCGCCACCTGAGCACAACACAGACAGAGCTGTCCCAGTGATGCCAAGCCCGAGCCTCACAGTGAGCTGCTCTACCAGGCAGCACAAGGACACCCTGGAGCAGGAAGTGCTGGCTCTGAGGAGCAGAAGCTACGGGAATAACCAGCCATGCTTCTCAGCTAGCAGGGCTTTGCTGGGGTAATTTGGGAGGGTACTGCCCCAGGCAGCCAGCAGAACCTGCAGATGCTGTTTTCCCCTTTATGAGCAGCCTGTGGATGGTTCTACAGGACCCCAGATCCTCTTCTCAGGCAAGCGGAGCTTTAGAGAGAGCAGAAAAGAAACATAGTTTCACAGCAGGGAGTAAAAGAGAAAGATGAGGAGAAAGATGTGGCACTAGACAAGGAAGAAAATCTATTGGGGGAAACGGATAAGTTGGCAGTGAGGAAAGCCAAGTCCAAGTACTAGCCTGTGGGTTGCATGAATTTTCTGTGCAATTAGGATAATAGCTTCCATGGCATTTACTGTGGAAGAAATACCATAAGACTCCAAGGAGACCCAGCAGAGACTCAGACATAGAAAAGAAAAACAGAATGATACACAGATGAGATCCCATTCTCTATCTTCAACAGACCACATACCAGATTGTGTGGTGATCTTATGTCTCCCTTATTTTTCTTTGGCTTTCTAATCAAGAGTTTTCTCTCAACTTTTTTTCCCCCTTTTTGTTCTGTGTGCATAAATCACTAAGGCTGGCACTGCCTTGTTGACTTCATCTGCACTAAGAAATCTTGTGCAAAGTAGTACATGATATAGTGGCAACATCTGAACCATATTTCACATGAATGCTCATGTATCATTGTTCGTAATACTGAGAGTGCACGAATGCTGAAGACAATTACAAATTACCCTGCTGGAAGGATAGTGAGACTTATATTGTGTTGTTGCCTGTTGTTCAAACTGGAAGTTTTCTTCACTGGTGCAAGTATGACTCCTTCCCTTGAGCACTATACTGCATGGCCAGACATATGGATTCTATCCTTTCTGTCTTTATGGTGCAATACCAAAATATGCTACAATACCTGACATAAATCCAACTGAACCAGCTCCAGAACTGGGAACAGTTCAGCTGCATCAGCACAGTGGTATGCCCAGGCTAATTAAAATAGGGCAGAGGCTGCACTGATACAGCTATATTGTTTCTGAAACTAAGATATTATCTCAGCCAAGAGCTGCAATGTGCAATACAAATGCACTCTCTTAAGCCTGGTGACAGATACATGGATATGTTCTTGAAGATTCAGAGACAAGCACCCATGTAATAACTTTCACCTTACCTACCTGTTTTAAATATTGGCACAATCCTAAAAGATTTTCATCTTTCCTCCCAGGTTTTCCCCTACATTCCAACAGCTGCTGAAGAAAAACAAAAACCCAGAACCACAAGTCACTCAATAAGGGAGTTCAGAAAAATTCTCAGCCAGTTTTTTGTAAAATTCTTGAGCAAAGTTGTCCAAACTTTCCCACTAATATGAGACATGCTCCCTTGTTCATTACTGTCAAAAACTTGGCCATTTTCTCAAAGCTGATCCATTTGTTTCAACATATGCACTGAATATGATCATTTGTTCCAACATATGCAATTTAGTTCTTTTACTCTTAGTGTATTAAAGATGTTCACTGCTCTTATCTCTGCTGGCCCTAATTTTTGTTTGCTCCTCATTTCAAGGTTTTACAATGTGTTGTAAGATCAATTTCTTATGCATAGTTTTATAATAAACTTCATTATTTCTTGCACTTGTTTTTAAAATGCCATGCCTTCTTTCTACATATTCTGTGTTAATGATGCTACTGGAGGCTTCCAGCTATGCAGAATTGTACTAAGTTCTTTTCCCTTTCATGATCATGGCTTGCTGGTTGTTTTCTGCTTTCCACTGACTTATCCTCTTCCATTTACTAGATGTAAATGGTTGAGACTCACAGTGCTTTTCACATTGAACTGAAGCAAGTGATGCTCTCTGAATATATTTGTCCAAGACCCCTTCAGTTTGTCTGTTAGGCTCAGATAGCTGGAACTTTCCAGTGGATCCAGGTTCAGCAGACTCTGCAGAACCAACAGAACCGACTGCAGGAAAGAAAATATGATGGGCCAAAAGCACTGTTACTGGCCACTGTGTGACTGCCTATAGAAGCCACTTGGGAAATTTCAAGTGAATTAAAATAACCTGCAGAAAATCTTCAGTTGGTAAATGGCTTGGTTCAACCATTAATTGAGACACCAGAGTGCCTATCCAAAAAGCTGATATTTCTAACAAATCTAATTAGGATCAATAGCTTTAGTCTTTGAGGAGAGTTGTTATTAAGGACTGCCAGGAGATGGTACACAGGAAAAATCAAAAGTAAACCCAACTATTTCCCATCCGTTCCAAATTTGTTTATCTGTACCAAAAATCCTTTCCTTTTTTTTGCACTAGCAGTGAAGATTTACCAGTGTTAAGATGTGCACTTTGCAAAGGACTGAGCTTGTGTCTAGAACCTAATCTAATAATGCTCATCTTCTCTAGAAGCTTAATCATCTTCTAAAGCCAGCAAACAGCCACTCTACACTGCCTCACACAACTCTATCTGGGCAGCTCCACAGGCATGGCACCAAGTATGAAAAAAGAGATGTACTGAGCAAATTTATCAATAAAACACAGTTGGAAAAACTGGCTTCTGGAAATGGATGGTAGGCAGGTAAAACAAACAGAAAGTGTATTCAATAAGGTACAATCTAATTTATTCATCTTCACCTGCAATACTTTTATAGGCAAAAATTTTGCAAGTGCAGTCTCTCAACGCAACAACATGAGGAGAAGGAAGGGAAATACATTTCTGACTCAAGTGGAAAATGTATCTTATAATCATTGGGCTATTTCAGGGGAGCAGTTATGTAATTGCCTAATCAAGGAACCCCCTCAAATATGCAGCGTTACCCTGGCAGCAGACCAGGTCTCCCGGCCTATACTTTGCTTGCATGTGTGTTTGCATGCCTTCAACTTAAAAAGTAGCACAGGGAATTGCATCTGCCTGTACTTTAACTTACCTGAGAAAGGTTGGATAGTCACACCATGTGCATGAGAAGGTAGGGGCAGAAAGGAATCCTTTTCCATGTCAGTCACAATATCAGATTCTCCTGGCACATCCTGGATGTCACCTGCACCCAGGGGAGCAGGAAGAGCCAGAGCAGGGCTGGAGGTCTGCTCTCACAGCTTGTCAGCTGAAATGCATGCAGGACCTCCCCTCAGGTGATCCCACCAATACAAGTCTCCTGGGGTAAGCCCTCAGGAAGTAACATGAACCAAATTCCCATGTAAAACAGGCATATGTGTAGCTTCATGAGAAGGAATTTCCTGCTCCTTGACTTGCCTCACCTCTACCACCAGCCCAGGCAGAAAAGGCATCTTTCTACTCTCATTGTAGCTGAAACAGTAATTGTTGCCTCACTTCTTCCTGAATGGTCCTTTACAGAATTACTCATGTCCTCATCATTTACTTCATTGCAAATTTAATAAAATCATTTCTTCTTGTAAGGAAGCCCCACAGATCTATAAAAAATTTCCTTGCCCTAGTCTGAACATTTCCCTTTTGTGTCCTTTGATTGTATGAAATATACTCCAATAACAACATGAACACACCAGGACACAAGAGTGATATCTCCCATCATGCATAACAAATCCTGTGCTAGTTTCCAAGAAGAAGTTTTTCCTTCTCTTCTTTAGTTTGTTGTTTTTAAAAAAACCAATTTGTTTTGTTTTGAAGTTTGGGTGGAGTTGTTTTGGGGTTTTTTTTTCGTTTTTTGTTTTTGTTTTTTTTCTTTGCCTCTTATTAAATTAATTTTTTTTTAACTTAATTGGATTTTTGGGGAGAGGAGAGGATATTTTTGGTGACATTTTTCCAATACAGGTCTTCATTAAGAGAAAGACAAAAAAAGGTTCCCTAAAACCAGCTTTGCAGGTATCTTTGACCTGCTTTGTGTAGCCACTGCCAAAAGTAACTTCTGCTGTGCAGCTCAGTATTCACCCAAGTGCTGCAGCATGTTTAAATTGATCTGCAGATAATGGGTAGGAATAAGTGAACTAGACATAAACACAGAGCATGAGTGAAAGAACAGGCAAAAGAGAGATGTCCTCAAATAGATTATACGGGTCAAGACATGCAAATGCTTTTATTACTGCTGATTAATTCTGTCAGCTGTTATGTTAATGTGCTGCATGGCATGAGCAGGCACCAAGCAAAAGTACAAGGAAGCTGAGACTATTTTCTAAATAAGGATGTGGCCTAGACTGCTTGAAATTGTGTGTGTCTGTGCCTGGCAGAGTGATGATGGATGATAACAGGATGAGAATGAAATCTCTATTGCTGTGCTTTGGCAGTGCAGATATATCTCCCTCCAGACTAAAGGAATGAGAGGCAGGTTGGTTTTTTGTATTGCCAACCC
The DNA here is from genome assembly GCA_013400315.1 of Bombycilla garrulus. Lineage (NCBI taxonomy): Eukaryota > Metazoa > Chordata > Aves > Passeriformes > Bombycillidae > Bombycilla > Bombycilla garrulus. The sequence goes on from VXBU01001727.1 coordinate 9,724, forward strand.
CAAGCCTTTAGAAATCTTGAGACCATCTGATACCAAGTATTTTTTGTAATAATAACTATGGATTCTGGTTTTGGTTGCCCTTTATTTTCCAGACTGACAGCACTTCTTTTTCAAATATCCTACTTCTATAAGGGCTAGAACTATACTTAATAAAACAAAAAGCCAAAACTTTGCTGCGTGCAAGAACTGGGATCTTGGGAAAATTACAAGATGCATAAGTCTCTGATAACGTTAGGCATTATGTAACTTATCTGTAAGGTCAGACCTCAGGATGGGAAGCACAGGGATGTCTGCAAGCTGGGACAGGCTTCACTTCACAGATTCAGCACACAGGAACAGAGCGCCTGAAAGGTTTTGGGAGGTAGTTGCAACACGAGCCTGGCATTTCAGCCAAGGAGGTATTTAAGAGAAGGTGAGGACTGTAAAAGGCATAGGCAGAGCAGTGCATGGGCTGCTGGAAGCAGCTGCCAGCTCTCCAGTGAGAAAATCTCCCACAGAGTGTGGTGTGAAAGCTCGCCAGAGCGGCCTCCTCCCCAGCATACTGGGAAAGCAGCAGCTTTGTTGTCTGGGAGCTGCACCCCTCCCTGGGAGCCAGGCTGGGAATGAGGCTGTGTCCTTCTGGCACTGTGACACCTGCCCTGGGCTGTCTGTCACCCACAGCCATCCTCAAACACGTCCTCCACTCCTCTCATGTCCTGGAAAACAAGGCGTGTTCATTGCTGCAGTGACAGGAGCTCTTCTACCGCTCTAGGGGAAGGGGGTTTTATTCTTAAAGAAACACTTTATTCTTAAAGAAACTCACCACGGCTCTGGCATGGCTCAAGCTAGCACAGCCTACCTGGCTTTCCTGAGATGCAGGATTCCCCTGCAACTGTACAGAAAAATTCTCCACTTCAGATGTGTGGCAGGGACTTGAAGTGCTGCCTGCCGTGAAGGAGTTGAACCTGGAGAGAGTTATGGCATGCTGAGGAGGGGACAGCCCCTTAGGGCTAGGACAGTGTCAGGGTTTTCCTGGGAGCCAGGAGGAGGGTGGTGCTCCCTCTGCCTCTGCTTTGAAAGGCTGAGAGTGGGAGACACACAGGAAGCTCCCTACCATGCTGGACCAACCACTGTGCACAACTGTCCCAGAGGAGCTCTAGAGAAACTCCTGAAGGTAACAGCAGGGGAGAGCCACAGGATGTGGTTTTGCTGTGGGCTCCTGAGCCAGGGAACTCCCTTGTCATTCCAGCATTGCCCATCTCCTGTCTCCATGGGTTCTCTCCTCCTGCTGCAATCTTCAGGTTGCTCACTGCTACAGCAAAGCCATAGTTCCAGCAGCCCAAGGCCAGGGACACAGGTGTGGCAATAGCCCAGCTGGGAGCCTGTCCTGACGAGTGAGGAGTGGCTGGGGTAAGAAAGGCTGAAAGTGGTTTCAGACTTTGCCTTGAAGACGAGAAAATGTTCCGCAAAGCTTGTTCACTTCTTCCAAGTACACCAAGTGGTCTAGTAAAATGACTTGTCTTCCCCTTGAAGCCTTGCCTTCCTCACAGCCACAGTGATACCCATCTGCTATTGAGAGACACTCTTGCAATGAGTATTGTGGCATTGTTTGGGTGTCTGTTACTAAGAGCACCTTGTTGCCGCAGGAGACTTCTGTCTTGCTTTTAGTAGTAGTTTGCATGGGCTCATGAGGTTTTGGGGGAAACTCAAAACTGACTAATGCCTTGCTACCTTTCCTGTTGCCATTTGCTTTGTAAAAGCTGCCCCATGCCCAGCAGGCTGCATTTCAACCCCAAGCAAATATGCTTGGTCAAGTGGTGCAGCCAGATGAACATCAGGACACTGGAATCTGTTTTCATCAACACTGGTGCTGTTTAATAGTTAATATTTTTTTTTTCATTTCTCTGTGGCTGTTAGGAAATTTTCTCCTTTTTTTGCCTGCTTAAGTATGGATATGTTTGTAGATCAAAGAAGAATCACATTATCTTATATAGGTAAACTTATATATCTTTATACATTATTTTAATAAAAATACATAAAATAATTTTATATGCTAATTTCCATGAAGGGATTAAAAAAGGAAAGAATGAGTATACAGCTGGAAATGCAGAAGTTGCAAAAAGCTCCCTTCTTTCTGAAATACTATACATTGCTGCTCAGTGTGTGAGTAAAAGCATGTATTAAATGTGGTTAGTTGTGGTGCCTGACACTTGGTAGATAAGTTTATTCTTTATAAATTTGTGAAAGGATATTCTGATAGTTTTATTTTCTCCTTTTCCTTCTCAGAAAGGGGGCTGGAGAGACTGGATTTGAGTGGCAGGAAATGAAAAGCAGGCTTGAGGGGAGAAGGATGGAGACTGAGCAGCTGAGAATATGACCAGAAGGCTGAATGCTGACAAAAATGGGAAGTAACCCCATGCTCTGGCAGATGTTTGAAGAATTAATTTAGCAGCTTTGAGTGCATCTAAAAGTGATGTTCATTTTTCTAAGTTGTTTAACAGACTGGAGCTGTTCAATAGGCTGTGGGGGAAGGCAATTCCAAGTTGCTGGAGCAGGAGCATGTGGCACTGATGAGACACAGCATAAAAGAACAGGAGTGAAGAATTACAGGGTGAGAGATTGCATTGTGTAATGGAGATGCAGAGTGTTATCAGGAGACTGAGTCAATGCATTACTCAAAGGGTGGTCTTCTCCTCCACCTCATCTCTTCTGTGTCTGTGATGTTTCTCCAAATTCAGCTTCAAAAACTTTCAGCCTTTTGCCCAAAAGGCTGCCCAAAGAAGGGTCAGTGAGCAGGCTGAGCATGGAGCACATCCCCTCAGAAGCTGGGGAAAGACAAGCTGGAACGTTTCCCCCATGCTATCCTGTCGTTTGGTCCTCTCATCCCTTCCAGAGCAGGGGTAGCCATGAAAATTGTTATGAATACCAAGGATCTTGACACTGCCAAACCCTACATCAGCAGCAAGTGATCTTTCTGACCACTTGACTTCTCTTGGGCTTGGCAGAAGACAGTCAGAAATAAGCAAAGCAAAAAGGAGGTGAAAGACATTTTGCTTCTGACAACAAAAACCTGTCTCATTGCCCACCATTTTTGCAACTACAAATAGCCTCTGAATATGTGATAGCATGAAAACTCTTTTCAATAGATACCATGCTCTTTCTGGGTACTTGACCCCTTTCTTCTGAAGACTACTTCTGTTTTTCTAATGCCCCCTTTATAGCCCCATTTTTAAGAGAACGAGGCTTAGCTAACCTCAGATCTCACATGTTTAGGCAAAAAGTCTTGAAATCTCATCTGAAAAAAGAAAACATACACTAACTCTAAGAATTCATTTCAGAATTGTCTCTTCTTGGCCTGCCAGTGAAAGAGTAACAGAAGCAGAGGGGAAAATACGTGTTTTAAACTGACATGCTATATACTTTATTCCTAATGCAAAAAGACAAATTGCTAAATGAGTGAGCATGCGCCAGAATGTGATTAAATCTAAATCCAGGGCACTTGCCTTCTTCACAGCAAGGGCTTGCAGAGCTCTACTCTGAATGTTTCTGTCTGTTTGTGGAAAAAAATAGTTGGTATCTTGTCAAAAGGCCAGGCTAGGCAACACATGCAAAACCTTTTTCCCATATATCTATTTGTGCCAAGCCTCCACAATACAAAATTTGAATTTGTAATGAAAGAGCCTCAAAAGCATCCAGAAAATATTTGGGGCCTCACTCGGCTTTTTCACTAAGCTTCAGAAACATTAAGCATAGTGCTACAGTGCAGTTTTATTAGTTTGCAAACATCTACAAAGCCTCTGACACTTTATCTTCTCAAGGAAAAGCTCTTTGAAGTTGAATGAAATGAGATTTGTTATCTCATGCAAAGGGAAGTAAGACTTTGGGATCACTAATGAAAATTTTGAAAGAGAATTCTGAAAGACAATCTGCTAAATGCAATGTATTAATCCAAAGGTTCATTTTTGGTGCATAGTCATGTAACAAAATACAATTTGGCTTACCAACTGTCAAGAAAAGGCTTCCAATTTCTGCTGTGAGCAATAAAATACTAATACAGACAAACAAAGTAAATAGAGCTGTTAAAAATTAACACTAATGTAAACAAGAGCAGAATCAGGTACCGAAAAAGAGATCTAGTAATTTGCCTCTGCAGACGAAGATGTAAAAGAACAGCATCATTAATACAAAGTTTTTAGAATACTTTCAGTATTCATCACTAATGGCTATTTAGTGATGTAAAGCTTCTATAGTACATGTGGAAGGAAGCTAACTCTAGACAATTGCAAATCTACTGAGGCTGATGGATACATATCACAGAGGCTCTATTTGTGGCAATGGCCGTTAGCAGGATGACCCCATAAACCTCAGACTAAGATCATTTCAGTGAAAAATCGCAGTTGGGTTTGCAAAGTACTTCAGAGCAGCACCAGATGATTCACAGGCAAAATTTTTTTGACATCTATAGTAGCTTGACTGAGTAAAAACTGAAGTGTAAGTCAAAGACAGAAAGTCCAATAAGCAGATCTCGTTTCTCATTCTGTGTGGTGATGCTTGGCTTTCTTGATTCCTTACCCGTAAATTGGTAGAGCTCCACGTGAACTTTTGAATAGGAGTTTTCAGAGAAAATCCCAGGTGCTGCAAGAATAAATAGGTGCATGTTTCCCCATGAGTCAGCCCTCAATCTTATCTCCAGAAAGTCTGGAGGCATTTCTGATGGCCCCATCTTTCATTCAGTGGTGTCCCAAAGCCTGACCACCTGTGAGCAGAGGGACCAGGATCTGGGCCACTAGCCATGCTGGGAGGCACCTTTTCCATGTCAGTGTCCCCAGTGCCAGCGAGGGGCAAGGCTCTGGCCCCCTGCCAGGTTTGCACATTTTCCTGCCAGAACAGGGGTAGCAGTGCTGGTACGCCAGTGGAAACTCTGATTCACCCGCTGTGGTTTTGCTTGTGGAAAGTTTCAGATCAAGCTGTAAATTACAGTTCAGTGATCATTATATTTGTATTAAGTGCCTTCAGGTACCCTTTCAAGAATATGGTTGTGTCTTCTTCACCTACCACAGATTATGGCTGAACTGTGTTTCTAACAAACAATTGCAAGGCAAGAATTTCCTTCTATTATTTTGCTGCATCCTTCAAGTTTCCTTAGTATTAGCAGAAGCAAAGGTTTTGGCCAAAGTTTAAAGAAGTATTGTGAGATTCCATCACCAGTGAGTTTTGGTGTCTTGAAATAGTTTCTTTCCTTTTACAGCTCTGCTTGCATGTATTTCAGAAACAGATTTTGAGAAATCGTTCTTGCGTACAGGTTTATCCAAATCAAGAATCTAAATATTACACATTTGTATTGTAATTCTGATTTTCTACAGTTACAATGCTTTGGAGAACAGATCTTTACCAAGATTTAAACAATAGCATAAGATGTGTTGGGGAAAAAAATCAAACTAGCAGAAAAGAATGTACTTTCTCCATGCCTGGCACAAATAGAAGGGCTGGCAAGCAGCTTTTGGGCTACTTGGTTTTCACAAAAATCAAAGTGATAAGTCAAAAATATGGACTGGACTGTATGTCAGATGTTAAGACCTAAGGTGGAGTAAACAGACAATGCTTGAATTCAAGTTCTTACTTAACATCTTAACACTTGAAAAATGGTGTTTATAGAAATATATCTATATCTATATCTATAGATATAGATATATGCGTATCTATGTTTTATTTTTGATGGAACAAACTTCCAATAGGCATTTTTGCCTACTGTTTGTTTAACCTACCTTTATTACGTAAGATGTAAGAAGGACATGGTTTGTAGAGAAGGAAAGATAAACAAAAGCTGTTTAGAAGATGTTCAGTGTACACGAGGCCAGAGTTTATTTGTTTCTTCCTGTAGGAGCAGCAAGACTAATAAAATTTATTTCTTGTGCTTACAGACCTTGTTTCAACTGCATAATTCTGCTCTCTAAATGCCACATTCTGTGCTCTGTCTGGCTTTTGATGCTGTAATCAATTAAAAATAAAAGATAAGCATCGAGATAAGCTATCTCAAAAGCAGGAAAAATACATGTTTTCTTCAGATCACACAGAGCCTTTCTCAGGCCGGTTTTGGCACATGTATGTGTTTTTGAAGTACTTAATGCCAGACAGAATCTGGATAAAACTGATTTTTGTCAAGGTGCCATGGAAGAATCAGTAAGGCGAGATGCTGAAATCAGTACCACCCAGACAGAGGCAGTTTCCCATCTCCCAGGCAGGTCAAGTTCTCTCCTGCACATCTCTGCACTGGCACACAAGTCACGTCCTGCTGAGGACAACCAACCCAATTAATAGTCCTGGACGATAAGAAGGAATTTCTCATAAGGCTACGAGTGCTACAGCATTGTCTGAGATGGCAGGGTTTGGTGTCTGATGCTTAAAAGTAAATTTGGCTCTGATTTACATATTTATGTTTCATTAGTAGCCTGGATCAAGTGTCATGTAAAATTTGGCTGCAGGGACCATTCCACCTCATTCAGTATCTTAGCTCATGCTTGGATGTTGAATGTGACTCAGGTACAGTGCTGCTAGGTTGGTAAACCAGCTGGAAAACTGTCTGGATGGTGTTCAGGGTGATTGTGAACTAAAGCTGGGAAAACAGTGGAAGGTGATGGCTGCTGACGCCCACCTTACCTTTTCCTGACTTGAAAGAAAAGGCTGAACAAGACTTTTGCAGGACAGTGTCTGCTGCTATCCTTCTCTCCTTGCAGAGAGGAAATCCTCTTGATACTTGCCATAACTGCAGCTACAAATCTACTTCATAAATGCATTGTCACTAGGCAGGGTTTTTTTTAAAAAGCAGCAGTAATCAATTCGCTGTGTTTAAGTTTGACAGACTTTTGTGGTCAGTGTACTCTTAAAGGAGCTGATGTTTTCAGGATGTTGTTACTGGAATGCTGCAGCTGTGCTTTTAACTCTTAGAGGACTGGAATCTCTTTACTTTCCTCTTCCTCACCCAGCAGCTTTCACATGGGATATCATAACCAAGGTGCTGGAGAGCCCTCTGGCTTAAAGGTGCAGCAAAGCTCTTAAGCGTAGTGCTAAAGTGCTGCATTAGGTCAAGATAATGTCTAATAACCCCTCGGGGAATCATATTTTAGCTGCACAAAGTTTCTCAGATAATAATATAGATAGTTCAAGAAAATGAAGATTTCCATTCAACATCTTCTATTTTAACAAGTTTGGGAGGTTGCTATGCAGAAATGTGTTTATGCATCCTGCAAATACCGCAGGCTGGGGCTCAAACCATAAGCGTAAATACCATACTGTACCATAAATGAACTAGTCATTAGTCATTCTGTCTTATCAGCTTTGGTTTTTTTATTTTTTCCTAGAAGCTGTAGTACTCCAGTTGTCCAACAGACCTTGGATCTCACTGAATTTTCAGCTCACTGAACCAAAAGTACCAGTGTTTCTTTGTGTAAAAATAAATATAACGCTTTCTGCCCATTCTTGGTACTTGGGATGAAACCTTGGAAAGAGCAGGCTCCAGCCGAAACACATTTCTCTAAGGGAAGATGCTTGGTCTTGTTTTTGATAAGTTTCAAGTCATTACAGGTCTACCAAAACTGAATGATTCCTCACCAAACCAAGACATTTTTATCATTTAATTGCATCTTGAATTCTTCCTTAGAAACCTGAGGCAGGAATTGAAAAATTAAAGGAAAAGTCACAGAAGCAAAAAGTAATTTAAAGCAAAGCCAAGCATTCTCTTGTACTAACTCCTTGTAATGCTCTTTCCCCTTAAGCAACACCAGTGTTCTAGAATTATTTTTATGATTCTCAAGTTAGCAAAAAAAAAAAAAAAGCCTTGTTAGAAGGGCTGTTCATTTAGGGCTTGTCAACAGATTGTATATTTAAAAACTGAGCTTGAATTAATTAAAGAGTGAATTCTGAAACTGATTAATTAAATTGAATTAAACTGTTCTGTAAATACTGTTAAACACACCTCTGTGGCTTCCACTACTTAATCTCTTTGGAAGAGAAGAAGCATCTATGTGAGATTTTAGTTTACTTTAACCAATCCACTTTAAAGAAAAATAAGAATTAACTTTCCTGAGTGTCCTCATTTTTCCTTCCTTGTTGTTTATTTTCTTTACTTGAAGCATGCTCCCCTGTGGTAGGACAGCTCTTTTGCTATTCAGATCGAGCCCCTTCCAACAGGGAAAAAGCCTGCTCTGCAGTTACATATAAACATTGCAAAATGTGAACATTGCTGGATTTCTTTTTTTTGCATGTGCAAAGCTTAACATTGAAACCCTTTCTATCTGCCTGTTGTTGCGTTCAGCATGGTGAAGAGTGGCAAATTCCCTGAGCAGCCTGTGAGAAATAGAGGTTAAGCTCTCAAGGCCATTTCAGCCTTCCCAAAATGAGTTTCAGTAATCTGTGAGACATCACGGAAGAATGAAAGGGAGTTTCAAAATAGCCTTACTTTAAATAAAAACATGCTTTGGCAATGCTACATGAAATGAAAACTGACATGCTTGACCATCATATGGACATGTTCATCACACCCTCAACAGACTGCAAATATCCATGCAGACTCGGTGCCAAAAGCTGGAGCAGACAACCAGATGTGGAGCAGACTGTGGCTGAGTCTGCTCACCCAGCAGGGATGGGGAGAAACTTCTTTGTTGGGGCTAAAATCCATCAGTTTCTCTCTGGACAAACCTAGCAATAGAGACAGCAGCAACCCTTCTCTTTATGGGATGTTTTGGGGGAGAAGTTTTCTTCTGTTGGCTGATAGAAAGTCCACTAGGGAGAGTGTTGTAGCAGAAGCACAAGGACTTTTAGGATGGGGAGTGGCACTACAAAATATCAATACTCTGCAATTATTCAATGTCATACAAACATGTGAAGCTGAGTTTGTGTTTACTGGATGCAAGTGTTCCAGCATATTCCTTGATCAGAAGTCTGTAACTCAGGGAATTGGGCTTCTACTGAGATTTTGCCGTACACCAATTTAATATAGACTTCTATTAGAGCCGCCTCTGACTTGTTTTAATTAATGACAATTTGTGCCAGTGAGTTTCCTTGCTAAGATAATCCCAGGAAGCAGCAGTTAGTCCAATCCTGAACAGCATTGTCTGATTTATATATATAAATCTATAAATCTATAAATATATATTTATATTTATATTTATTTTATATATATACACTTATATTTATATATATTTATATATTTTTTATATATATATATGCAGTGTCTGCATGCAGATGCCAAGACACAGCTCCGGACAAGCACAGGAATAATAGACATGATTACTGAAAACACACTGCAAGCACACGTGCTTAAAAACCTCAGAGAAGGTTTTTCTTTTTCAATCTGTATTACAAAAGTCCCATTCTGCGCCATGTTTCCTGAATGTAGAGGGAAATGTGACTGTTGGGAAATCAGTCCATCCATGCAGATCACCAGGTATCCATGACCCACAATGAATGTGCCATTAGTCATTGGCTGCACTTGTTCAGCTCTGAGTAACAATGAAATGATACAAGAAATATTTCTATCACCAGTTACAGTAAAATAAAGGCTAATGTCAAAACAAAGGGATTGACATGGCCTGTAAAGATGTCATTTAGCTCTGCAAACAATGTATGGACCAAACTGAAGTTCTGGGGAAGCTGCACCCTCAGCCAAGGAGCCAGACTCCTCTGCTTACCCCCTTCCTTAAAGCCCACAATTCTGTCAAGACAGTTTATACAAGAGTTGAACACTGGAAGGTCACTGACTTTCTTTTTAAATCACCTGAAAATAAATAGGATGGGTTTGGAAAGTAAAGGGAATGCAAACAAGCCAGGGAGAAGGAAACAAAAGAACTCAGAATGATGACTCTGGGCGAAAAAGGAACATTCTGAGTAACAATAATTTTGTGATTGTCAAGAGACATGTAAATAGTGTTCTGTAAATATTAGTAAATACTGAAATAAGGCTTCAGTCCTGAAGCACACAGTGCACATATGAACATGTCGTGTTTAATGAATCAGAAATACCTATTCTAAAACACACTTAAGGTGGAGGAAGTTTGACCCAAACAATGAGAAACTAAGTTGAAAAATAACAAACTGAAATGTGAATTAAAGATTCATTCCTGAGCCACTGAAGAGTGCCATAGGGGACTGTGACGTGGGTTTAGGGAAACTCGTGACATTCCAGTTTTGCTTCAGAAAGCTGTACCACTCCTCACAGCCCCCTGCTGAATGAAGTATGTGCTCTCCTTCATTTCACTGTCTCACCCTTCTCATCTGCTTACACTGAAAACTCTTTCAAGAGTGTATCTTTCTGTGTAGTTTATATTAACCTCTTCCTTAACTTCATTTAGCCGCTGCTTCGAATAATTTGATTTTGATTACTCTGAAAATAGCATGAGAACAGAAAATATCCTAATAGAAACAGGAGAGGGCTTTTTGGGCCAAAGCTGCTGTTGTGCTTTGACCTTTTTCCGAGCACAGAAGTGCTTTGCTTTGTCTCAGACTAAAAGCCACCTTGCCCACATTAATTCATGCTGCCAATGTAAAATGGGATTTATTTGCCCCACAGGCAGCAAAGTGAATCAAGAGTCACCATAGGGACAGTGATGCTAAAACATTTAATTGTAAACATAACATTGTTCTGTAGTGGGTCTCCACACTGACAGCCTGAGTTGGAGCTGACCTGGAGCACAGGGAGCCGCCCCAGGTCCTGTGTCTCCCTCCCCACCATGGGTGACACATCCCTGCTTATCTGGGACCAAAGAGCAGGCGCTGGCTCCTTGGAGGAGCTGGATTTTACAGCTCAGCCACTTCCAGAGCCACCTCATTGCCTCCAGGAAATGCTGTCACCCGTAAATGAACTTCACCAGAAGCTGAAGTTTGATTCTTCGTATTTCATGGGTGAATATGAGGGTGCCCCAGCCCTGCAGACAGTGTGGGACTGAGGTCCAGACACAGGGAGAAAAAGTCACTCTTTCAGAAAACTGCAGGCTTTCTTCTTGCCATGAAGTCATAGGCTCAGCCCAGCTATGCAAGAACCCGACATAATGGAGGTATTTTCTTGCGCTGTATAATAAAGGGAGATCTGAGGGTGCAGATTTAATAGTGAAGTGACATCCTGCTATACTGTGGTGCCCCTAGTGCACTCTGCTCTCTGCTAAATGGCTCTTGGACATGAGCACTGCTTGAAGGGTTCTGGAAGAATATGTTAATAAGGAAATCCTACTCCCTCATGTTATTCTGCACACGCAGGTGAGGGTTGATTTTTAAAGTTAAAATGGGTTGCTCACCTCATGATTCTCAAAGGGAGCTGGATAACAGATGACACACATCTCCTCTCTGCACCCAAATTGTCTTATCTACATCCTTTGTGTTTTAAAAAATCTGACCCTGGGCTCTACTTTGTATTTAGACTTACTTTGCAAAAGACAAAAGTAGACACAAGAGCTATTTCTGCCATTAACAAAGCAATTCTAGAATTTCTTAGCTTGAATCTTGACACATATTCCCTTTTATCCCTCCTGGCCCCCTCTCTCTGCACAGGATCCACACCATTAGCTCTGTGGTTTGAAACTGCGTTTTTCTTCCTCTCAGATTATTCTTATCCATTGTAAAAAAAAATAAATCCCTTTAACTGCTCTCTAGTCTTTCAGGCTCATCTCAGAGGGCATATTTGCATAAACATCTCTGTGGTGGTGCAAGAATCCTTTCAAAAGAATTGGATTGCAGAAGCCAGGTGCTTAGTTTCAAAATTGAAAAAAGATTTTGCATTTCTATGCAAATATGGCATCATATCATTCACAAAGCATCATTTTCAATATAGCACACAGTTAAGAAAATCAGACTTTAGAATTCTTTTCCACTCTTTGTATTACAGCATGCTGTATTAAATGGATTAAAAATGAAAATACAGAGGCATGTGCCCTTGCATATATATGTTTGCATGGACTGCTCTAGCATTCTTTCAAGTGAGTATAATGCCATCTTTAAAAACTAATATTACAACTAAGATGCAAAATGTCAAGTATTAAACATAAAAAGTTTATTAAACATTGTGACAACCGTATCAGTAAAAATAATAAAAATAAAGTCAACCCAGACCCATAAATTTGTAAGAAATACACATTTCTACTTTGCAAAATGAAAAAATGTACTCTCCCCTTCTTCAGTTATATATCCTACTTTATCCTACTATATCCTATATTTTCTCCATAAATTATAAGAGATAAAAGGTACTGTCTGCTTTGCCCATAATACACCATATCATCATCTATTTTCCAACAGGGAATATTCTAACAGCTTCTTGGGTCATCTTTTTCTGAGCAGAGCATAATAAAAATTATGAGATGAGCTGTTTTCATTGCAGAATAAAGTCAGGCTGGGAAGTAAAGGAGATCAGAATGCCCCTTCTTATTTTCCTGCTAAGGCCTCCCTTGGGACACTCCCTTAAAAAACTCCATAAAAAGGAAAATTAAGTTACTTACAGCACTTTTTAAATATAAATTCTTGTTATGACATGACAATATTCAAACTTATGTCCATTTTAAAAATACAAAACTGAAATAAAACATCTATTTTGACTTAATGCCCCTGAATTTTGGCATTTAAAAATCTAAAGATTTTGACTTTTGAATTCACATGTTTTTAGAAAAACATGCCCCTCCTTTTTCTCCCCTCACCTTGAAACATCAAATCTGGAAAATATTTAAAGCAGCATGTAAATATTCTCTTTTTCCACTGCTTCCCTCCCAACTCCACTTTCCTGCTGTTTTCTAACAATTTCCAGTTGTAGAGAAGATCTGCTGTTTAAACAGAATGAAAAAAGTCATTATATACAATAAAGCCCAAAGAACATACAGGTGTTAGCACTTGTGTGTCTGTAAGAAAGATTTTCTCTAATCTTCATGTGTCCTCTAGAGATACAGACTTTGAAATAAAATGCCTTAAGCAATGTATTCATCTCACTTGTGTGTCTTGGTCCAAATGAATCACTGGGATGATTCTCTTTATGCTTAGAGCTGCACTGAGGAAGCATTTCTGCTGTCTGAGGGGCATCTGTGGTGTGGTAACTAAATCTGTGAAATAGGAACCTTCCACTTTAAATAGAAATAGCAATATTTCCCTTCATTTCTATGGTGCTTTGAGATTCATGGAGGAAATGGAGCTGTAGAATAAGATCGCATGGCATGTTTGCTTTGCAATTACTGATGAGCACAGTACAGAGGTTTTTAGCATACCAATTAAGTGCAAAGAAAGAATGAGTGAAAAAATATGGGGTTTTTTTCTAAGTAAGGCTGTTTCTGAAGAATTGCCATAGCTGCTCTTCATATGTGCCTTGTTTACCTGTTGCCCTGCATCTGAAAACGAAATGTCTCCATTAGAAACTGTTTGCTTGGAATGACCCAAAGTCCCCAGGAACAAGCACTGGTCAGCTGGAAAGTAACTGAGGCTTGAAATGTTTTGCTTTCTCTCTCCTGGCTTGAGCATGTTCACCTGAGTATTTTTTGCTTTCCTTAAAAGAAAACACTCCTGGCTGTTGTGTGTGTATGCGGGTACAAAAATGTCAGCAGCCTTTGGATCTTTCTAACACCATTGAATTACACAGGCAGAGTTCATGGTAAGAGCCAGAGCTGCTCTTCATGCCATGTCTACTTCTGAAATGGTCTGACAGGACTTCTAAAATAAGAGTCTGGTCAAAAAGCATGACCAGAGTAAAAAGTAACTTTTCAATGATCATCTAATTCCATAAATGACTAAATACAGATTTATGAATAATTGCTTGTAATTTTTCATAGTTCTCTGGTTGTCTTTTTATTGTCTCTAGACAAAGACTCCTCTTGCCAGTTTCCTATGCTGGTATCAGAGCTCAGAAGGCTTTGTGCTGGATCTGGGAAGACACTCATCCCTAGAGAAGCCTGTTTTGGGTAACAGTATAACTGGGAAGATTGGTAGGCCCACGAGGGTCACTGTGCCATCTGCAGTACTTAAGGGAAATCCCTACCATGTGTCTTTTGGCCAAAGAAACTGACAGTGCCTTTTTCCAGGAGAGAGATCACTCTTATTAGCAACAGAAAAAGTAAATGTAAATGTGCTGCTCTAAATATTTGCTACAGCACAAAGAGTTGGAAGGGTGAGTTTCTTACTTAGCTTCCTGGTCAATACCATGGGTGTCTTCATACTATGTACAACTCATAGCAGAATGCCACACACCCCCCTTTGGATGAGCATTTTAGCAGTAATACTCCTGGGCTCTTTGTTAATCTTGAGCTATTTGTGGGTAAACTGATCACAAATTTTCTTTGAATGCAAAATTATTCCTCTGCGTTGCATAACCTGTTAGCTCTGAACTTTTCTTGACTAAGCTGGCAGGGCCAGGGGAGGATGAGCAGAGATAGCAGAGTGTAGCTTTCCTTCCTCTAGCAGGATTTTTTTTTTCTTTTGTTACAGCTGAGATAATCCGGACTTCTGTTCCAGCCCGTGCTAGCAACCAAACAGGCACAGACAGAAAATCTGGTACCTAGAGACTGGTGAACTGCAGAGGGGAATTAATCACGTTTTGTTTCTTTCCATGGATCCACGAGGCTTGTAGAGAGGAAAATATGTGGCATGGCTTGCTGTGATAGCCTAAGCTCCTTCCCAGTAGGTTCTACTTGTTTGCTCTACTAATATATGGACTTCATGGTTAGTTTTGCCTGAAGTGTTTGGAAGTTAATTGGTTTTTATTCAAAGGAATTTTACTGTGCTGTGACAACCATTCATAAGCTGTCTAAGAGGGACTGGTATATTCATGGATATCCTGTTCCAGGGAAGTTTGTATTCTACAGTTCAATTCAATGAGTCAAGCTTCAATCCACTACTGCACAAGTTTTCATAACAGTATGGATTGCAAAAGCCCCACAAGGAAAACATTCACCTAATCTAATGGCAGCTGAATACCTAATACTGTGGAAATGGCCAGTTTCTCTGCAAATTAGTGACAGGCAGTAGTGATTTTCACTGTCTGTAACTTTCCTTTGAAAGTTAAAATGCTGGCTGTCAAAAGTGTCAATCTATGTTGCTATTTAATATTCTGAAATGTAATTATTTTCCCAAAAAAGGCAGGTCAGTTCTAACCATTTTTCATCCCCTATCCCCTGGAGTCAATGACATTCCAGAGAGAGAGACTAAGATCAGGGTTTTGCCCACAGTCATCTACCTTGAAAGATCTACCTACGGTGGCCTACCTTAAAATGTCACTTGATGCTTCTGGTGAGTGCAAGTAAAGGGCTGCCACTGAACTAGCTCTATATTTAATATGACTTGCTACAGTAGACAAGGACAAATCATTCTGGAAAGAGTGGCTGAAACATGCTCCTGGGGTTTTTATGGTTGCATGGTGTAATCCAGCCCTCAGCAAACCTGTTGCCCCACCAGTATTTTTCCAGTTGGCAATTCTTATATAGATTTGTTCCAGCTCCAAACAGAGGTGAACTAAGGCTGGAAAGAGTATATTGCACATATATCTCTAAACCTGAAAAAGTAATTCTGATGGATGAATAGTCTGATGTGGAAAAAGGTACAATGTTTTTCTGCAGTGTTCTAGGTGACAGTGAATGCAGTAGAAGTGCTCTGTAGAAACTAAATGTTTTTAAGGCCCATTATAATTGACAGAAATTGGAAAAAAAAACTCTTTCTAATTTTAGAGTGCAAAATACAGAATTAAATATTTAACACCGCCAAAATTGTGCTGCAGACAGATACATTTGTGGAAATGCAGACAGGTGCATGGTATAGGGGCCACGGCATATCTCGTCAATTAACCAGCAATTGTGCACGCCAATCTTCACAGCATTTGAGTATCAGCTTTGCAAGAGCCAGAAGCAGGTATTGAGGATGTGGAGAGCCTGTACTTTCTATTCATAAGGCTTTCTAAGGTTGAGTGCTTGGAAATCTTGTAAAGCCAAGGCTTGGAATCTCAGGTATGCCTTTTTGTGTCCTCTGAAGAGTTTGAAAATACCAGCTCCCAAGCTGTGCAAGCAGCTGGGTTTTTCTTACATTCCCTTATTATGAATCAAACTTCATGTGTATATTAATTAAAATTTGTGAACTGACTAATCAAATATTCATGCTATATTTTGAAAAATAAAAACCAAAACCTCATGGTGTAATCCTAGATACTTTTAAATACTTTTTAAGGCTTGTAGCAAGCAGCTGCTGAATCACTGTTGCAATAAAAAAAACTAAAAATTGAACAGTCATTAAAATAAAGTCAACATGTTAAACTGTTGAATACCTTTCATTAAAGCAACTTTTAAGCCATGGAGTATCAAGTAGCAAACATGCATAAATTTGCTTTATTCTCATTATTCTGTGTGTCCACGCCAAAATAGAACTGCTCCTTGTGGTAAAGTTAGGCAGTCCTATAGGGGCTTGTAGGAATCTGTAAGATCAATGTCTTAAATTTGAGGTGTTTTGTTTCATTTCAGTGACAACTAAGTGGATAAATTGTAAGAACTTGGTTAATTTGCTTGGATGGTAAGCAAGAACCTTGATATTTCACAGTTCTTCATTACAAATAGTTACTATAAGTTTTGGGAGAGGAAGATGGTCTAAGAAACATGAAGATTTGCATCTGGTGGTGAGACCTTAGTATGGAAACAGCAGTAGCCACAACTGTGATAGAAATGTGTTTAGAAATATTCAGGTGTTTATTAACATTTCCTGAATTCTTGATACTGGGCTGTATCTGTTGTATTAATAGGATATGGATCCTGAATCTGTGATCATGGGTTAACCTTGGGCCATTAGTAGCTCTACCAGCCATTTCAGTACTGATTTGCTTTAAACTGTGTGAGCTGACTTTTTGTTTCGTGTGATGTGATGCACTTGTTCTTGATAAACAAATGGCATGGTATGGTTTGCACTTGATGGAAAAAGCAAGATTTTTCATCCTTTACATTGTGTAGTACTTGTCAAATAAAGTTTAAATTAATTGTATCCCATAATTGTTAAATTTATTTTCAGGACCTGATCACCCCACATGGAAGAAAAATGTAGAAGATACCAAAATGAACTTTCTCCATGTATGGCTCATTTTCTATTTGACACAAGTGAAAAGTGCTCAGCAGTGAACAGAGCAGCAGACCACCAAAAGGAGGAACAAAACAACCTTGGTAGGTTTTCTCAGGAATTCAAACAAAAATTCTCACAGATTACTACTAAGATTTCACAAGTGAACATTGACTTATTCTTTCAGCCCCCTTCGAACTCATTATCGGTGCTTTCATGAATACATAGCATACCAGAGAATAAAATCTCTTTTGAGAGCAATATGTGGAGTTTCATGAATGTCGGTGATTAAGATCTTTGCTGTTCTTGTGTTAATCTAAAAAATTTTACATCAGCAGTACTTGAATAGAAGCAAAACAGGAAATTAATAAAACCCCATTAAAATCTTTTCATGGTATGTTACTTAAGCTGTGAATCAGATGAGGAACTTGTCTAAACAGATTAATTTCAACAGTACATAGCTTGTACAAAGTCATAATGATGTACACATACCTTACCCCAGCCAAAGCACTTTTGTTCTTTGAAAAGCTCTATTAGAGGTAAAAATCTGTCAAGACAAGTTGGTGAGCAGCCCCTGAGCCCCCAGGATACTGCAAACACCACTGAGTGCTGTTACCAAACTTTGGGTGCCACACATGGCCCCACTGGCTGGAGAAAGGCATAGACTCCCCTCAAAACATCCCATCTGAAAGGAGAAAGTGCTTGCTTGCTGCTTTTTTTTTTTTTTTAATGGAGATTTGGATGATTCAAACTCCAGACATTTGAAGAAAATAAAAATGTTTGAATGCCTTGTGAATGAGTCACAATGCAATTTTAGATCCGTCTTTTGGCATGACAAAGTATCCATTGTAGAGAAAGGATTTCCTGATCTCAAAAATGCTACTGAATCATTGGCTTATAAAAGCAAACTTTCTTCTTTGTAAAAACCTCTGCCATTAAAAAATATCTTTTTAAGCTTTCCATTTGAAACACAGCTTGCAATTTTTTTTTTGTCAAGCACTCTCAGTAGTATTTACTCTGAATTTTCACTGCTGTAAATTCCTGTTGTCAGACTGCTTGGACAGGAGAAAAAAGCAGCAACTAACTTGGCAGGCAGAAAGATTTGCAATTTGCTACCTGGAGATCATTACTCTAACTTTCTTGAGTTTCTGACTTAAAACAGCTTGTATTTCTTTTCCACTAATCTTATTCTTTTATGATTTTGTCTAGCTTTAAAAAAACCCAAAAGAAATGTAGAAAGCTTATATATTGACAAATGAAATGAGAATGTAGTAAAAGAAAACAAAAGAAATAAAAGAAAATAATAATAAACAAGTAAACAGAAGAAAAATATCATGAAATCTTGTTTGTATATTTTAGAATAAATGGAAAAGCATCAGAAATCTTGATTTCCCTTCTAAAATTGCACAGTGTGTCATACATCAATTTTCCACTCTATTTTTACTCTTGAAACATATATGTATGTAATTCGTGCATGAATTTTAATTTGAATATTCAGGAATCTGGTATGTTCAAAACATTGGCACTGGATAGTTTTAAAAGTGTAATCCTTTTTTTCTGTTGTTCATTCTCAAGCTAGGATATGGGAAAAACAAAAAAGTCATTCTACCACTCCGGGAAACACTGTCAATATTTTTGCTTAGTAACAGGCTGGCCAGTCCTCTCTTAATATAGGTTTTCTGGCTTTTATCGATGCATTTGTGCTACTTAATTGAATTTTTTGCATTTTGCCTTTATACATTTAACATTACATAATGGCTTGACTTACTGGTGACATAGGAAATCAGTCTTACGGAGTCAAGACCTGGACTCCAGGGAAATCTGAGTTGCAAGCGCATTCACAGTTGTCAACAGAAATTTGTTACTTCATTTCAAGAGCTGAGATGGCTGAACATTGCTTCTTGAGTAAGAAAATACTGAGCAGTATGTGAACCTTAACAGGCCATTACAGAGCTCTGCTTGCTACCTGTGTACGTGCTGTATCTAAGTGTTTCCTAGTTTGGACTAATTTCCAGATTCTAGACTATGGGAAAAATAGTTTTGTGTGATCCATGGATCATCGCATATTTTTGGTTCAGTGACTACCTTCATACATTACCTTTCAAGTATATGGGAGACAGCAATCAAGACAAGATTTGTTTATTTTTAGCTCACACTTCCAGTTGTGAAAGTCACTCACACTTTTAGCTGTGCTACAGGCACAGAAATTTTAATAAGGCAAATGTTGCCATTTCATGCAAAATTAATTGGTGAGGCAAGAAAGAAGAATAGGAATGTTGTTCCTGACACAGATTCAGTATATATTACATTCATCCATGAAAAGATTTCAAGTATGATGTTACCTTTCTTTCTTACATCAAAGAAAGAATATTCAAGGCAAAGCCATGACATGTAAAGTTTGGGGTTTTTTTAATTGAATAGAAATATGATACAAAAGCATTTCATATTTTCCTCCCCAAATAACTATAATCCTATTACCTTAGAGGTATAAAGGACCCATAGCAATTCTTCAGAAAAGGAAAAGGAATGTGGCTTTTATCCAGGCTCAGCAATAGCCTAAACTTAAAACAACCTTATATTTGCCTTTTTTTTTTTCCAATACTACTGGTGAGCATGGACTGGCTCATGGGTGGTGCTGGGCAGTCTGTTGGCACTGAGCACATCCCATCCTCAGGAAGGTTTCCTTGAGGACCTGATTTCAGTCTGGATCTTCTTTGGCTTCAAAGGTATGATCTCACTCATATATCAAGGTGAGGGCAAATAAACTGATGTCAGCAACAAATAGTTCCAGCCGCAGGAAGAACAGGTATGTGGAATGCCAGGCATATGTTGTGGACCCTGTGCAGAATCTCTGAACCACCTTGTTCACCACCCTGCCTCCTTCCTTAGCAAGGAACTGAAGTCACCAAGCAAAAGGATATTGACAGAGCCAGAAAAGCTTTCAGAAATGTTGACATGATTTCTACTCCCAAGTGACAACAAACAGGACAAGAGGAAACAAACTCAAGTTGCACTAGGGCAAGTTTAGATTGGATGCTGGGAAAAAATTCTTCACCAAAAGGGTAGTGAGGCAGTGGACAAGGCTACCCAGGGGGGGAAGATGAGTAACCATCCCTGTAGCTCTTTAAATGACATGTAGATGTGGCACCTAGGGACAAGGTTTAGTGATGGAATTGGCAGTGCTGGATTAAGGGTTGGGCTCAAAGGTCTTAAAGATCTTTTCCAGCCTTAACAATTCTATGATTCCATGTCCACCCTCAGCAGAGCTGGCAACTGTGCCCTTAGTGGGCAGGTTTTCCACGGAGTCTATCACAGCTGGCAACCCTGTCACTTCTAACTGAGAAAGATCTGCTTAGAGCCCTCAATTTTTTTCTGTGGTTCTCATAGTCTAGTATTTTATCACACACTTATCAGTAGGGAAGCTTGATCACAGAAAATTTGTTTTAGCCATATGTGGATGGATGGATTCTGGAGAAACAAGGCAGGCAACTAATGAAGATTAGAGACAAGTTTCCAGCTCCTGAGTGTGCAGCTATGAGACTCTCATTAGCTGTGGAGACAATGGTATAAAATATGATGCAGTTGTCAGTTTTCTGCATTTCTGAGGTGAAATGCCAAGTTTGAAAGATACCCTGTTTGAACAGCTTAACAAGCAGACAAGAGGGAGCCTGCGGGTTTGTGGCCGCTGCCCCACAGGGCACCGTGGAGACCTCACAGCTCACGTACCCCTCTCTTGTCTGAGCAGCCCTGCACACACCCTGAGCCTGTCCCGGTGCCGTTTGGGTTAATGCCTGTTGCTCAGGTGCAGCATTAACCAACAACCTGCACAGTTTTGTGCCTGTGGAAGTCAGAACAACAGAGAATTAGCTGCAGGGCAAATGCAAGGGACAGCTTGTGTTTCCTGGCAGTATTTATGTTGGCAATGCTTTTGGAAGCCAGAGTGTTTCAGCCAGTGTTTACCCTTTTGCACATAAAAGAAATAGACACTAAATTGGTTTTCAATGAGGGGGAAATATGATATTTCAAGCTCTGGTTTTTTTTAACCAGTATTTTCCTTGTTTATTTTTCTTTCCCATTTGTTTTATCCATATCCCTTTACTCCATTTTTCCTGAACTTTTCTTTCCCATATTATTTTTCCACTATGTACTTTCACTAAAGCCTCATTTACTTTTGAGCATTTTAGTTTGCTCTTCTTGGTCATAGCATTTTGCTGTTGTCAATCCTTATAATTTTTTCACCAAGTAAGTTGTATCTTTTGTTCACATAATGACTATCTGCCTCTAGCTTCTTTTTTTATTTAATTGTACATAATTAGGTAATTATGGAATTGAATAGAGGGATATTGGAAATAAGAGTGAAACGTTTCAGTGTTAAATTATGGGGGGTTTATGCACATTTCTTTTTCTTACTATTTCTTATTTACAGCTATTTGTTATTCTAACCAAAATACCGTGGTTATCCTTTCTTTTTAAGCTAATTGATAAATCCTGAAGGAGCAGTAAAAAGATAAGGGAGTTGTTGGTTGGTTTTTCAAATTCATAAATGCAATGAAACCAATTCCTCCTTTTTTAGCTTTTTGTCCTTTTTTTGAAGAGCAGAAGGCCCCTGAAATACACAGGCCATTGAGAGTACTTGAAATACTTGATTTTATGATCCAATGTTGACAAACCTGAAGCTGACATTCACGTTTGTCATTGAGGTCCAAGTTTCTTCCTTTCTAAACAGCAATATTACCCTGATGTGTTCAGACTGGCTCCTGAGGTGGATCAATGAGCACCTTCCAGCCTTTAAAAATACAGTTTCCCTCCTGTATCAAGCTCACATCTCTGAGCTGACCAGCATATATTAGACTATTTCAGTGACAATAAAATAGAAATGCTCCCAGTGAACATGCTGCAATGAATGCTTGTAATTCCATAGTAATCATTACAAAATAATAGGCTTCTGGACCTTCCATTTTTTCCTGTGATATGGGCTCTATTCTATGTCCCTTGGGGTTTCTTTAATCAAGACATTCAGTGCTGCATATTATAGAAGCCACTCAAAAACTTACCCCCCCCCCCACTCATGAGAGAGAATGTACTTTCAGTTTGTTGTCATTTGAATAAACAATTTTAAATTATTTATAGCCATGTTCTTCAGACTTAGTGATAAATTTTATATAAGATGCTATGGAAAACAAACATACAGGAGACCTTGTTGAACCATATTATCACTGCTTTTCTGTAAAATGGCTAAAAACCCAAAACAGCATTAGGAAGGCATACAGCCAAGTGGACTTTCACCTTCTAGCTAGGGCTGTTGGTACAGCACTGTGTCCCCATGAGCTATTCATTCTGTTCCTTGATCCAGCTTTTTCTCTTACATCAGTTGGATTGGTTCCAAGTGATGATCATTGGTTTGGTAATCTTCACAAATATTTTTTTTTCTCTTTACTGTTATTCACCAGTGTTATGACAGAAAAAGACTTGTTGTTGTCTGAACATCCCCTGTTCTTTGTGTGTCAGAAAGTTTATTAGCACTGGTGAGTCAGGGGAATGATTGTTTTAGTACTGGCACAATCACTGCAGTTTATTTTGGAAATAAATTGCTGAGAGGAAAGCTGCAAGGAAAATGTTTGCTGATGCTGCACATAGCTCCTAAAGAACCTGACCTTGTAGTTCCTGCAAAACCTGACCTTTCCTTATGTTTTATATCACCCTTATAAAGTCAACTTGCATTATCTGGTGGCAAATTCCAAACTCAAGGAATCATACATCAAAAGCAAATAAATTTGGGGGTTTGCTCTAGTCTCTGTCAGGGGTCTGCACAATATTTCCCATGAAGCAGACACTTTAAGAAGACTGAAGTGCACGCTGTGTTCCAAGATCTCTGTCAAACTACCACTGACTGTGGCAAAAAGACTGCCTGAGCAGTCATGGGGTCTGCACTGTCCACCCTGATGGGGGAACAAAACATTGGACAGAGCAAGGGGAAGGGTAGATGCAGCCACGTGGAAATTTTTAAAGCAAATTATTGAGCAATGTGGGGTGAGCTATAGTACTGATAAATGCCTTAGAATGAAATATTTCTAAGTATTGCATCTTTTTCTTGACCTTGAGGGAGCATAGAATGCTCTTAAGCCTGATTTCCAAGCCTTTATTAATCAAGGGAAAAGAAATTGTGTTCCTTGGACTGTGTCCTTTGCTGTGATGTACTTAGGCTAAATTATGCATCAAGTTTACAATGAGTATTTTGACAGTCCAAACAGACACATTAGTCATTCTGCATTAACTCAGTTTCTAGGGGAGTGGGAAAGTGCACTATCTATTCTTATGGTATTAGAAAATATGCCTACATAGAGTTCACATGATACAAGAAGAATCATGAACTTCCTTTTCCAAGGCACTGTTTCAAAACAGTGAATGGATTTGTTGTAGAAAAATCACTGCAAGATTTGCAAAGATATGGTCCAGGTAGATCACCTCAACCTTCATGTTATTAAATCCACAATGTGGTGACTATTACACCTCTGAATGTTTGTCTCCAGATTATATGGTGTTCTTTACTTTAGCCAAATTCCTTTACTAAACTTGAGAAAAGGGATTTGTGAACTAATTCCCACAGTCACCTGTAAAGATCACATGCCATGGCACAGAACATGAGGTTCTGTGCTGCCCTAATGTGTTGGCTCAATCCCCAGGCTTTTGTAGAGGATCCATGACCATATCTTCTCCATTTTTACTAAGTGCAAAATGGAGAGATTTTACAACAGTGTGAGTAGCCTGGGGAATCTATCACCACAGTCAAGGGATATGACTGAGGTGGAATTTAACTATACCCAGCAAGGATGGATTTTGCCTCGGTCTTGTTCATGTTTGTCCTTGTAACAGTTCACAGGAAAGACACTGGCACAGTTTTAAATAAATAAATAGCTGCAAAGTTACCTATGAATTAAAGACACTTATGCTTACGATCCTAGGCAGCCAACGTGGCTGCAATGCTGCTAACCTCAGATTTGCTGTAGAATTGTAGTGGGCATGATGCCATCTGGAGCACTACATCAGGTGTACCTCACTGAAGTGATAAAAACATTGCACTATAGAATGTGGCTTTATGAATGCGTATTTTAAATATGCTGTCTCTGCATGGTGATGTGCTGCTGAGGGAGTCACTGACATGCTGCTTTACTCTAGAGATCTGTGCAAAGTCACAGCTATCTGAAACAGATATGAGTTGTAAGATTGAGCTAATACCAAAATGGCTCATGTTTACAAAAACCAAAACTGGGGTATTTTTCGTCTGCCTGAAATGAAACCTAGAAACCTGTTGCATGCTTTAGCTCACAGTACTCTAGTTAAACTGTCACTGTGAAGCATGTTTTCCAGATCTGAGAACATACAGAGAACTGTAAAATATACAAGAGGGTGACTTTATGTAACTGTGGTCTGTTTCCTCACAGAATATGGCTGTTCATCTTTATCAGCTATGTTGAAAGACCTTATTTACATTGGTCCAATTTGAAAAATAAAAGCTCATAAATCAAGAACTTCTTTTGATCACCCTTTACGAAACCCAGGTAAGAAAGACTGAGATTTAAATCATCCATGAGCTTAGATAGATTGGGCTGGACAATTCTACTTTTTACTTGACTTCTTTTAGGGACCATGTTGCAGTTCGGAGCTTTGAACATGGTCATGATTTTGCACTGTGGTGGATTCACCAGTGTACAGAACCAGCTTTAGTAATGCATTTTTTATCTACCAATCAGAGCTAAATATTCTAAAATCGTATTGATATTAGGATTTGTGAAATATTTTGCCATTTTGTGATGATCAGCAGCAAATCTAAGCCTGCTGTAATTAGTCATTACACGTACACCACACTCCCACAGTATTTCCCACAGGCTGCAGTCCAGCCTTCACCTGGTGCCTGGGGATCCAGGTCTTTGTGACATCCACTGAAGCTGGATCCCAATGGGCAGATGTCTTAAGATTTTATACAGATACTTAGCAGATGAACTAACACAAAAACCAATGAATTAATTAATTAATGCCTTTTTCCTCAATTCTAATACAGCATTCTGTGCATGTCAAACAATAATAAACCATAAACAAAAACAGTGTTACCTTTTCAGTTATGAAGAAAAATGTGTATCTAAGTGTTGTATTCAGGAATAATACAGGATTTTCCCTATAGATTTCTTATGGTGACTGTATTTCTGCTGCTATAAGGTAAAGGCTGAACCCAGCAACACTATGAATGGGAGAGACAAAACTCATCCCAGTTTCTTCACTGTCCCTTATCAGTGAAGGCACATTGACCCAAGCTGTGAAAATGGGAGACAGAGGAAAAAACTTAATCTCACTTCACTGTCTTAAGAAAAGATATACAAGGTAAAGTGAAATCTAGGCACAACTCCTGGAGAGGGCTTTGATAAATCATTTTTATCTTTCAGTCACTAATTTTTCAACAAAAGAAATTCAACAGCACTATCATCCAGCTGAACTTTCATAAGAGCCAAAGAATTCATATTCCTTCAAGTTTGTTGATGATAAGTGCTGTAAAAAAAGAAAGTGATAATATTTAGAACTGATCAAAAGTAATATTAGTTCTGTAACTGAATTCAGTGTTTGATTTTGTTTGAATTGGGCCCCAAACTGCCATAAAAAATTAAACTTTCCAGAATGTTTTATTTAGGTTTTTCTGTATGTTTCCTCTTCAATAAGACCAAAATACTTGAGTTTAACTCAGTCATAAAGAAGGCTGAAATTAATATTTTGATAAAACTATTCACACAGGAAAAAAAAGTTTAAAAATTAATATATACCTGTGAAATATTTCCTGTAATCCCCTCATCCATGTGGATAACAGATCATTTAAGCATTTTGACTGCACCTTGCTGTCACAACAGAAATAAAAATGTAAACATCAAAAGAGTCACCCCCAAACTAAGTTATTTTTTAAAAGAAAGCCTACTATATAAGGGACTTGATGTCTTTGACCTACCAATTTCTCTGGTGAACTAAACAAATTTCAGCCATCTGTTTTCAGTTATCTGGCACAAGTACGTATTTCTCGTAGCTTAATCTTTGATTAAGCTGAGAAGGGAAATGAACAATTTAATTGAATTGCATTTCTATTTGGAAGATTTATTCCCAGGATTAGAAGCTGTCTCCTCTCCCAGGTCACAAGAGCATATGAACCCTGTGTCCTTAAGTCTACTCATCTGTGGATGTTTGCCTCCATCATGAACGATGTACATAATCTGATACCACTGATGGAATTACATCAGAAGAAGGATCAGGGCTGGAAAATCTTAGAGAGTAAAATGTACTCAGAGCTGCATGGGATACTCATAGATAACTTGCTTTCTTGTAGTTCAGTCTGGTTCTAGCCAAACATTATTAATTCTCTTTTTTAAGCTTGATACATTTTTTGCTAAATTTAAGAAATTCATTGTCTTTGTTTTTCCCTTGTAAACTTTCTGAAGCTGTTAGAAGAGTGCAGTGTTGTCTCAGATAACCAAGTACACATGAGAAATTTTGGGCAAGCCAAAATCCTCCTTTTAGAGGAAATTATTTGAGATTTCTCTAGAGATAACACTGAAAATTCAAAGTGTGGTCGGGTTTACTCACTATTGCTGCAAGGTAATTGAAAATGGTCTCTAGGCCTTATAGCTTTTCTTCTTTGTAGCACACGGTGGAAGAATTTATCTGGAAACAGTCCAGATCACTCTAAGACATGTCATTTCCTCAGTTTCTAGGGCAAGAACAGCAGAAAGTTGTTTTAATCTTTCCAAGTAACATAGTTATGCAACTTTAGATTTTATGAACCTGGATTCCTTCCAATTAAAAGTACTATTTAATTAAACATAGGAGAAGACTGATAACATTAATCAAGGGAACATGAAAATAACTCATTTGTCTCAGCAATATTGAAATTACTTCAGCGATAACTCAGATGAACAGATGAAGAATGCCACCTACAGTTAAAGACAGGAATCTTGGTCTCTCCCAGGGTACCTGTTTCAGGTTTCTACACTGTGATCAAAACACAAATGAACATTTAATAAATCACAGCAATACCAAGCAAGGTGATTAACTGCTGAAGCTGAGTGATACTGCTGTAAACAAAACTAAAAACTTTGGGAAGTGTTTGTCTTGTAGGTATGGGCATTCAACTCATTTCTGTCTTCAAGAGCATATGCAACTTCTTCCATGAGCCTATATAATGTTTTTTTAAAACACAGTAGTCAGTGTGCTGGCATCCAGGCTGTCTACATGGGAATTTACCACAAGGATGGTGAGAAGTTGAAATAGCAAGAGGTGCTTTACAGCCTTTTACACTATTATGCTAAAATTCGGAGTTCAGAGGACTGTGATTTAAGCTGAATGCATTATGCTAGAAATGGAGTTTTATCTTTTTTTTTTCTAGCCAAAGAGTTTTTAGACTATGCAAAATGTCTCAAAACAAAGTGTTCACTACTTTGAGATACTCTGCAGTACTGACAGGCACAGTCAGTAGCTGAAGGCACATTTTTGAGTGCTGATGAGGTTGTTGCAATAGGCAATGCTAGAGCTAAAGGGAATCCAGAGTAAAGTATTTATTCACCTCTCTCATCTGTTATGAAGAGCTCCCAGTAGGACCGCAGCACCACTGGCTATTTCAGCCTAATTACCCCAGTACAGTGAATGTGATTCAGTTGCTCAGATACTGAGTTCCTGCCCTTCTGATACTGTCCAGCGCCAAGACCTCAGTGATTCTGCTTTGCTTTCTAGGCAGAATGATGCATATGCTGCTTCAAAAAGGTGGGTCTCACAAAGAGTATCCAAGGCTGTGCTCTGGGCAAATGAGCACAGTGTCTGAGGTTTCAGTCTGTGGGATGTTTTCCAACTTTTGGCAGCAAAACGCTTTTGAGCAGAGTTTGCACAAACAACAGTCCCTTAAATTCTAAACCTGGCCAAGCTATGAATTTTTTGGACATTATTAAGGTGATTAAAGTTGTGTTATACACCAGCACCAGGTCAATGTTGTTTTTCAGAAACAGCTGAGAATAATGAAACAGCAGTTTTACTCTGTGTTTCAGCTGTAACTTTGACTTTACTTTAACTGTTGGTTTTCTAAAACCCTTCTGCAAATTGTGTAGAGAACTGTACCTTCCCTGCATCCTCAGACTGAAGCTGAAAATGCTGCCCTGCCATGATGGACTCCTGTCCACCACAGAGCATCCCTGACTACAGTAGAGTGACAGGCTGAGGTCCACGGTCCTAATCACGACTCAGGCACCAACTCCTGGCCTTGACTGAAGTGACCTGCTTTCTTTCCCTTTCTCTAAAATAGAGATAAGGCCCCTGCCTTGAGAACACCATGAGATTTCAAGTTTATAAAAGGTTAAACATAAGAACAAGGAAGTGCATAGCATAGAAAAGTCTTTGAAAGTAAATCTGTCGCAAATAATAAAAACAAGATATAATGCAGAAAGAATAAAAAATGTAGCAGTGATCTTTTGGGTCACTGATTTTTTTTTTTTTTTTTTTGAGAAGGCCTTTACCAACTGGGTGTTGAACAGCACTTTACCAATGGTTCCATTGCCATGAGTCAGGTAGCTGGCACAGAGATCAGAGATCTGGCTTCCTGTTTTGCTTTGAAAGGTTGGCTTTTTGTAATCTGGGTGTTGCTAAACCAAATCTTTTCTTCTGTGAGTCTTTACACAATAACTCAGCAGAGACTGCAAGGCTATTGCAAGATACGCAGTGCTCTCAGTATTATAAAGGGTATTGTTAACATTATGACCTTTTTGGTTTTAGCTTAAGGCCCCATTTTCTGGAATTCTGGCAGTAAATCTCTTTAAAAATGAAAATAAGACCCACAGTTTCAAGATCAAGGGCAAATAGAGCCCAGGATGTTTATACTTTGACAAAATGGTACTAAGCAGAGCCAGGACAAACCACAAGTTTGTAATACTGATTTGAATATTGATTCCACAGAGAAACTGAGAGAAGTCTTTCACTTGCATTTGCTTCCTTCAGAGTACAAGGGAAGAGGATAGGTTGAACTGTTAGGTTGCCAGTATACAAACAACCAAGGAAATAAGTTTATGCTGGAAATTGTGGACACTTCTTGCTGGCTAGTATCAGCTCTCAGGTGTGTGTACTTGCTGCCTGCCAGGCTGGAGTTGGATGGACAGCTCTGTCTGTCCTTCCATTACTTCTTTTCCCTCAAAAAGCAATATATCGATTTCATACAAGGTCAAGCCCTTTGTGTTTGTTATTTTCTTTAGGTCACCAAGAGCTGTGTCAGAGGCTTGAACTCAAAGAATTTTTTAATTGCCAGTCAAGATATTCCTCCAAATTTGTGCGGCTTCTCTTTCCTGTAGTGCAAAAATCAGGAAGAAGAAAGGTAACATCAGCTGAGGTCTTGGTGGTTCCTCTGCAGAGCTGCAGCTGTGGTTTTGGCTGCAACTGCCCCCTCTGAGGCAAAGTCATTTCCTTCCTCAAAAGGCCAAGCAAGCCAATGCCTGCACGCAGGAGATGGGCTTTGGGAAGGAGCTGGGTTCTGTGGTGGGCAGTGCTCTGGGACAGGGGTGTGGAGGCTCTGCTCAGGAGCTCGAGATGCAGAGGGTTTTCCACCTCACTGCCAGCATGGCCAAAGCTGCCTTATCCGACAAGAGCTGAGACATTTTTCAATGTGCAGTTATAGTGCTAAGATGTCAGGATTTCTCCTTTTCCTACTTCTTTTAGCAGGTTTTCTGTAGATCAAAATTTATGTTTTGATTTGAGCAAGGCAAAAATTCTGGGGAGAGGCAACAGCATCCTGGGGACTTTTTGTCTCATCATAAGCCACCAGAAAAACATCCACACACTGAAAGTGAGTGTGAGAGGAGGCATTAAAGGCTGCTCCATCGTTCTCAACAATGGGAACATGACAAAGGCTGCTAAAACCAGAGAAAACCAACACTACCTTTTGGCAGAAATTGAGGTTGTCTTCACAGATGTGTGTTTCTGATAGAAGTTTTTGGAGATGGTGAAAAAAAGAGTATAAATTTATCTGTCTCAACATAGGAAATGCAGGTTGACATAGGATATGCAGGCTGACATTTCTTATAGTGATTTTTACCCTGGGTCAGTTTTCATTTAGTCGGGGTTGTGGTCTAACACATATTAGAAGGTACCTTCAAGGGATACTTCTGAAAGTGAAATTATTTTCTTCTTTTTTTTTTTNGAAGGGTTTTTGGTTTGTGTGTTTGGTTTTTTTAGAATCAATGCCTATTATTCCAAAACCCTTGATTTGGTGAATAAATGCATTCAGTGTGGATGGTCATAACTTTCTGGGAAAAACAGGGAGCTTATAGAGAGAAAAATAAGGGCTAAATCTGGAAGTGATTAGTATAAGATCATGAGGAGCCCTCATGTCTTCAGGAAACCATGTGGCCATTTGCATTTACATCCCCTCTAACACATTCATTGTTGAAGCCTAGAATCTGTCAACAGCATAAATCAATCCCCTGCACATAACACTGAGTTCAAGTTTATTATACCATCAAGGTGGAGCTCAGCTATCCCTGCTGTCATGCTGCTTTAAATAAGCAAATAGATGAAGCTAATTTAAATATCATCTGGTTTTCGAGAGGACAGAGCTCTATGCTTATATTGCAAAGAATTTGTGTTGGATTGGATTGGAAATAGCAGATCTGAGTAGGGAATTTTTTAAGTGAAAGGGAGTGAAAACTGATACTGATTTTTTACATAATGCATCAAAGCTTTGGCATTATGGCAAGGTTATCAGTTTTATGAGTGTGCAACCCTATCTCCTAATGTGAATTAATTTCACCCTCATGGCAGAGCAGTGAGTATGTGCTGCAGTTGGGCATTATCTTTTGAGCCCTGGTGCAATGAGCCCAAACTGGTATGATAGACATATTCTGACTGTTGGGTTTGCTTGTTCTTTCCCTAGAAGAAAGAATTCACCAGCCATTTATGTTGTGGTGTGAACATATGAAAAGAATTACACAACTCAAGTGGGGATAAAACTAGTGACATTCTATGGAGACAATTTTAGTACAGTTCATAATTCCCTTTATGCCTACTAGAAACTTCTGTAATTTCTCCCCTCATTTTATAACAATTCTGAAATATCAGGTGGATGTGGATGTTTCAGCTACAAGTTGCTGTACTTCTGAACTCAGAAATAGCTTTAATCATTTTCCATTTTCTACAGATCAGTTTCTCGACATCCCTGCTAGGCACATGGAAAAAATTCCATTCCTTTTTAGACACCATGAAGCAATAGAACTCAAAAAACAAAGATAAATTGTATTATTCTCTTTTAAAAATTCAACATTCATTTACATGGCAGACCTGCTTTAAATGATCCAAATAAAACTGTGTCCACCATTAAGTGTAGTTCTGTTTGTCTGTTTTTTTGATTTTTTTTAAATAAAACTGAAAAATGTCTTTAATCACCTTAATTGCATTGTTCTTGGGCTATTATGAAAAATTCTCTCCCTCTTGGCTGCTTACCTATCTCAGATACTCATGGTAGTGTCCGATGCTAGATTCTCAGTACAATTAAATATTTACATTGAGGGGCAATGAGCACATCGCCCCATATCCAGGACATTCAGCTGGGAGACCTCAATCCCTCCCCATTTTCTAGTTTGTGTCTTAAAACTTCTACAAACAAACAAAAAAGCCAAATGATAAAATTCAGCAAAGAACCCAGCACCAGTTCACCACAGACTCGATGACAAGAAGGAGAGGCAAGATTGATGTCCTGTTCTTAAAGAGTGGTGGGAGAGAGATTTTAGCCGAGATTTCCCACTATTTAGCCGGTTATTGCAATCATAAAAGAACTTCTTGTTGGAGAGGGAGGAATGGGGAAAACACCCTCTACTTCTCTCCCTGTGTTCACTGAGTATTATCAGAACATGAATAGCAAAGAAATGGGCATAATCACCCAGCTGTAAAAGCTGCAAAACATTTGTATATTTCAAGGAGCTATGGGCTCAGGTCTTGTATGCTTGTGCTGGGCACCGCAGGCAGAAGCTGATGCTGAGATAATATGGGTATTTGTAGGGTTTGGGAAGCAGGACAATTAGCACTGTAGGGCTTTGGCATCTGAGCTCAAAGCCACCTGTCTGTGCAATGACACACACACTCCTCACCATTAACAAAGCTGTGTGTGCTGTGCTCAGTGTCCACTTCCCAAACTCTGTAACAGAAAAAAAGTTTCACTTTTGTTTTCACTGCACAGCTTTAGCCTTGGTCTCTGCCAGCACTTACAGAAAGTTATCTCTTTTGGCATGTGAGGATTTGCTGCTACAGACCTGTGTGCTCACCAGAGCTCCCCATCACGAGCAGCATTAATCAGCATTTAGGCAGCTCTGCAGAGGACGCCCGTGCAGAGTGAGCAGCCAGATACATTTGCAGCTGGGCACCGTGGGGCCATCCCATGGCTGATGTGGGATGGGACTTTGCTGGGAGCAGGAGCCCAAACCAGGCTGCCACTGCCAGCCCCAAGCTGCTTGTGCAAGGAGTGGGATGTGGGACGGGCTCCAGCTGCACCTCCTCACGGGCACAGGGAGCGATGGTCCATGGCCACTGCCTGCCAATGCCATTAATCACTTGCTAATGTGGTGCGTGTGTTTAAATGAGAACCAAAAATAAAGACGAGACAGTGACTGATTGGAAAAGGATTCTCTTTATCCCTAATGAGCCACATGGAAGAAAATCTCCTGAATAATTTATCAGCCGGCTAATGACCAAATACAGCTTTTATAATGCTGATGAAATGGTGCTAAATTCATCCCTGATATACTCTATGGAATTGCACCAGGGAGCAATTTGACCCAGTCAAGAAATTGCAGACATTTTTAACTGTTTCAGTATCAAAGAGGCAGTGAGTAGGCAGCAGCAATAGCTGTTGTCTGAAGGAACCTTCAGATTGTTTGAAATGAGTGGGAGTTTTGATTTGCTGATTTGTTAGAACTACAAACAATATCAGAAAAACTAATGAAGACTCTCATTTAGAAAAGATTGCATGCAGACCTTCATTCCAGATAAACCGTAGACACAGAAACTAATAACTAACAAATCTAAAAAAGAAATTACACATGATGTTGAAGTACAGCTCTTTCCTGTTGAATTATCTTCTAAAAGTAATTATTTGTTGTCATTTCCCTTTCAAGCACCGGGAATGTAACTTGTCATCTATCAGAAACTATTCATTAAAAGGAACTGTTTTGGTGATAATAAATTTGGAAGAAAAGATGTTGAACTTTAGTGATATAATACAAAAAAATGAAGTAAGTAGCAAAACTGCTTCTTGTTCCTTATCCCCTCAAGATCTGGGTCCAAATTTTGTGAAAAATATGTTTTTGAAAAAAATAAGGAACCCTAAAATAAAAGCATTAAGTAAATTATCCTGCTGCTTTGTATCAATGAAGGAAAAAGAGACAGGCAGGATTTAAGGAGGAAGGTGTGGATATGGACTATCCAGGAAAAGTGGCAATGGCAAAGACAGCTCACTTTGGCTAACTGGAAACAGTGAGAGGTACCAATGATTGGGCTTTTCTGTAATAGGCATTGAGTGCATAGTAATTTTAAATTTAAAATTAATATCTTGGTAGTTTGTTTGTAATAAATACAAAAGTCACAGCATGGGGGGAAAGAAAAGCTAATTCATCTTCCAAGCAATTTGGATGTTTCCATCCCTACTGTGTTGTTCCACTGCGTCCTAAAGCGTTGCCATATATCCAGTACAAATTCTGGAAATCTGCTGAGTGCTTTGGATGGATATTTGTGCTGCAAACTTCCATTGCCACAGTATTTCTGCCACAATTATTAGATTGTGCTAAACATAAAGGCCAAATTTTATGTTATAGTAAAATTGCACATTTTCTGGGTTCAGAGTGAGCGGAGCAAAACCACTGTAATGCAGCAAGTTCTGCAAGCCCTTTGGAGCTGGCATTTATGGGATCAGAAATGACGCTTAGCACATAAATTCGGCGTGACACAGACGGCAGGTCTTGCTCACCGCACAGTTGTTTTACGAAAGCTCCAAATCCTCCAAGTTTACAAGGATAGTAAATTCCTAAAACATACCAGTTACTAAGACGAAGAATTAGACATTTACAACTTGTGTTTCCCCACGGATATCCCCTGCTAACACAAATCCGGGCGTGCGTCACAGCTGCTGCCCTCATGGGAGACTTTCCTCGCCTCTGCGAGCAAAGACAAGGCAACGGCAAATGCATCCCTTCCAGCTGCCACGGCCGGGCTGTGACCGGAGCCGCCTCGCTGCGTTCTTCTGCCCCGCGCTGCTCCTGTTTTGGGTGAAAAGTTCCGGCTTTCGGCTCTCGGCGCCTCCGCTTCCCGGCGCCTCAGGCGGAGCGGCTCTGCCCCCTGGCGGCCGCGCGGCCCCGCCGCTGCTCTGAGGGAGCTGAAGGGCGAAGACGCGTCTGGAAAGCCTCAGCGCTCACAGCCACCTCCTCACGGGTGTCGCCCTAGGACCCCTGGCTGTGTATTCGAGGTCAGCTTGGTGGCGTTCACGTGTGTGTTTGCCACATATTTCACCCAGTGAGCCCCCTCGGGGGCGAGGATTAGCGGCTGGGCAGCCTGTGTCCTCACGGAGCCGTGTGTCCTCACGGAGCCGTGTGCGTGGGAAGGGCTGGGGCGGCTGACACTGCCCTGGGTGAGGAGAGAGAGCCGTGGGGTTTTGGGGCTGAGCCTCTTGCCAGCAGCGCTAGAGTTCTCCTCCTGTACGAGCACAGAACTGAGCAAAGGGGTTCATAAATCCACAGACAGATTTTTGAGGCCAAAAGGGACCATCAGACAATCTTGCCTCAATTTTTTTTGCATAGCAAAGGCTCCAGAATTTGGCTCAGAGCTGCACTGAGCTTCTAATTTGCTTACTGAAATCATCTTCCCCAGAAAAGCATCTACCATTGATGTGACAAGTAACAAGA
This sequence comes from Bombycilla garrulus, assembly GCA_013400315.1. Lineage (NCBI taxonomy): Eukaryota > Metazoa > Chordata > Aves > Passeriformes > Bombycillidae > Bombycilla > Bombycilla garrulus. Next base: position 44,694 of record VXBU01001727.1, read on the forward strand.
GTTGGGGAAACTCACCACATCCTTTGAAGTTTTGCCACAGCAGTTTATCACTGTCACAATTAAAAAATTAAAATGTGCTCCTGCAATATAATTTGGTTTTTTGTCTGGCTCCTGTGGCTGCACACAGGTCTAAATAATTCTGTCCTTAAAGTGAAGAGCTTCTGAATCCCTGTTTTTGTCTTTTCTGAAAGTTTTTATGTGACAATCAGCTCATTGTTCACTTTTTTCATAACATGCACAGATTGAACTAGCCAACTCTCATTGTATTGTGTTTTCTCTGACACTCAAATCACATTTGCAGCCTCTCCGATTTATCAACATGCTTTTGAAATTACTCTGCTAAGAAGTGAGTATACGGAATGGAATGTGTAGTGCCACTAGTGTTATCAAATAACATTAAGAATCTGGATTTTGTTTACCAGATGCTGCACTTTGTTGTAGAATTGGCTACAACTAGGCTGGTAGTAGTTTTTTGGCCTTGAATTTTAAATCTTGCACGTTTAAAAGCCAATATGTAGGATAAAAGCTTCTTGCCTAGGCTTGGACTGCTACGTCAGAGAGCCCTGCAGGTGTCTGATCACCGAGAGGCTTGCAGACAAAGAGGTGTTCCTAAGGGACCAGAGACTTTGGATTATACTTCAGTGGCTGAAACTGCTCAATGCAGATGTTTGATATGCTCAGCAAGGGCTTTTTAGGACTAAACAGAACCAACAAACTGTGGTCTCAGAGTCAGGAGGAGATTTTTATTGCTGTCTGATCTAGGGGAGCTGCTCTGTTTGGTTTTGTGGGATAGTGTTTAACTGCCAGCAGCAGCATTCAGGTACAAGGTTTGTCTTACAATTCATAGGAGTACAAGACCACAATTTGCTGTATAAGTTTTAAAGTTTTAATTTGCTTGTTTTATCCCACTCCAGCTGAAAAAACTTTTCCTGCAGATTTTCCCTGCCCTTTATAGGATTAGGTTTTGTCTTGTCGGTGGCATTCTGGGAACATACTGGCCACCTCTTGTCCAAATTTAATTTGCTGTGCTTACATTTAAGTATGTTGTGCTTTCTGGTTTGCCCTCCTTACTCATCCACGCGTGTTCCTCGTTTCACACATTGTTCAGTGTATGCTGGTTTTTCTCCTCACCCACCTGTTTCCCATTCAGCTACTTCTGTAAGCTAATAGTAAGTGCCATTCAGTAAGTGGCATTTACTTGGCTGTGCCTGAAATGTCTGTTCAAGCTTGTTCATCCTTATTCAAGGTTGTATATTTAGCTTGCTCGTTGAAAGTTTGTTCATTTCTTTGAGGCAGAAACTCCAGATATTCCCTCGCTCCAAGCCATTAACCAGACAGGGGTTCCAGGCACCCAGGTGCCAATAGTAGAGTTGATATCCACAGGCCCTCAGGAATAGAAAGGCGTCTATGCAAAAGTTTGAGCAGTTAACGTGTTGCAGGACTTTGCTGAAAATCTTAAGAGTCTGAGTAGCAATTTCAAAACATATTTTTCAAGCACTCTGCTTTTGAAAATTCCCACTTGGTCTCCTCTCTGTGGCCAGAACACTGAAAGCAGCACATGGGGGTATTTGACAGACTAGATAGAGTGATTTGTCTCCAAGCTGCTCCTGCTGGCTTGGGTCTGGATTTGAAGGGTGAAATGTTTGAGAATCTGCTTATTTCTGAGTCTAATCCAGTCATATGTGAAGATTTGCAAAAGAAGGGCAATCAACCCCCTCCCTTCTGTGGCATAGAAATCAGATGATAATGTGATTCCAGTTAAATACCTGCCCAGATAACTGCCTGATAACACCAAACTGGCTGGTGGTTCCAGCCAGAGCTGACTTGTTGCTTTCAGCAGTGCTTTCTGACGTGATGCTGTTTGTGCCTAATTGTAAGTTGGTTCATGGCTTGAGTCCAGGCTCTCCCACCATCCTCACTTCCTGTTATTGGCTCATGTTTCAGCTTGGCCGCAGGCAAATCAACCATGTTTTCCCAGGCAGGAAAAATTGAACCCCACATGGGGACGAGCTTGACCCTGAACTGTGCCCTGCCAAGCACTCGGACCTCCAGGCAGTTTGGGCCGGTGACTTGAGGCCATGTCTGGCCATGGCTAACAAAGACACTCTGGGACAGAGCTTGTGCAATTTCAGTGTGTGGCCACTCCCAGCGAACCAATTTCCTGAGCTATTTCTTGTCTACTTACCAGAGTTATCTCTTTTCATAAGAATTTCCAAAGTTTAAATGCTCCCTTCTGCACTGATAAAAGGCAGTGGAGAAAGACAGAAAAGTTGTACTTTCATAGCCTTTTTATGCTTTCATAACTTCTACTTTTTATACTGTTTCAGAGAATTGTCTCATTCTGACATTTCAGGGAAACATAGAAGATCAAATTGAGTAACATCACATCCTATTGATTTCAATTGGTAAATAAGCTGAGGCATAATTTTTGTGATTTACAAGGTCAGCAGCCACCTGATATTTGTAATGTGCATAGGATTAACATCAATATTTAAATATCCAGATAGTCTATGCCCTAATATTTATGATCTGTAAATTGCTCTTATGTCAGCTGACTTGCAGTACTCTGTGCCATGAGTCATTAATATCTCCTCAGTCTCTCCATAAAAGTAAATGTAACAAATAGAATTGCAAGTCCAGCTTCTGATTATGTGAAAAGCATGGACAAAATCTAAATGTGTATATGGGCTCTTCCATGGGGCACAGGCAGAAGAGATTCTGGAGGGCTGCTGTGCAGCAGCCACGCAGAGATGGATAAGAGAGGGTCTTGTGCTGGCTGCTTACAGTGCATCCTGTCACTGGGGATCAGATATAGAGCAGGACAGGAGCCTGTAGCTTGGTCTTCCTCTTTTTGCCCTGCTTTGTCACTAAGGAGTTGACAGGTGTTGTGATGGAAATATTGCCAGCATAACAAATGAAGTCTGCCACAGCTAGAAGCACAGGTCTGCACATTAGCTAGAAGCTAATAAATAATGGCAAACTTATTTTACTAGGGCTCACCACACCTTTAGCGCATCAGGTGCCATGGAATTACAGGCCTGAGAAGGGTAAGGACAGTGGCAGGAGTCTGGAGATCAAGAGGGAGGCTGAGGTAAAAGGACGAAGAGAAAATTAGAAGTGCAGATCCAGCCTTCTGCCTGACAGCTGTGCCTACACCTCTGTATCAGTAAGATCACCTCTGTATCTGCAAGAGAAACAACAAGGTGAAGGTTTACTTAGTGAGAACAAAAATCAGATGTCAAATGGAAGGAGTAGTTAAAAGCCTTGTGCTTTTACCTGCCTACTTGGTGAACTGATTATATCCTGAGCAGATTTTCAGCTTTTCTCTCCCCACCCCCTCTGTGCACTCTCACTTGCAGGCAATGACTGTAAAGTCTTTCCCTTTGTACTGAACGCTGTGAGCCCTGGTCTGTGCTTGGGGCTGCTGTGTCATCAGCTTTAGAAGGCTATTGATAATTTTGGTGACTTGGCTTTGATTGAATCAAGAATAAATGAGCGAGATAAATATATGCAAAATGTTATTTGAATTTGTAGGACACAAAAGAATTCTTCAATAAGGTCAAGCAATCTTATGCCATATTCCCAGCTAAATGTAGAATCAGTGATTTTTTTTGAACAAAAAATAAATCCTTTTAAAAGGAGACTGATAGTAGTGCCAGATCACTCAAATCCCAACAACAACAACAAATATATTACAAAACCCAAAAAAGAGCTGGCTGAGGGAGCTGGGGCCCAAGGCAAACTGTGATTGTTCCGCCTTTTCTGGAGATAGAAATACCTTTGTCTCAGAGGAAACAGAGCAGACATTCTTTGTAGCTGATTTCCTTCTGACTTCCTTTGTGCTAGAGATACATGTTTTCCTAGAGCTTTTTGAGAAACTTTCTGCTGTGATTTCGCACTTCAGCAGCTTAAGTCCAGCTAGTTCTCAATGATATCACATTTTGCTGATGTTAACAAAAAAACCAAAAACCCTATCTAAACTTCTCTGTACTTTCCCTAGCAGACCATCTCATCCAATTCAGAATATTCATGCACTCCATCTTGCACTTTCCTTTAGGACCAAGCTGAATATTTAGGTTGCTGGTGGCAAAGTTCATGTTTGCATTGTTTTCTCCACTGTTTAGTCTGGCATCTGTTTCAGTATCACTGCTTTGTGTTAGAATTAGCAAGGAAAAAAAAGAAGCATATTTATGCAGTACAATAGGTTTTCATAATCATTTCCAGATGGCAGATCCCATCCTTCCTTTTCTTATGATTCACTGAAACTCAAAACACTGTATGGAGTGGTCTGGAGGTAAAGAAATAGGAACGAAAATCTCTTCAGGGAAAGGCTGATATGACTTGCATTTTATGAAAAATCTGTCAAAGGAAACAGAAACTTTAAAAATAGGATCTGAATTGGTAATCACTAAGGGAGGAATTTATTAGTCACATTGAATGCAGAAAATGGACTAGTAAACCGAGTGATGATAAGGTCATCATCACAATCTCATGAAAATGGACAAGGTCTTTTCTTCAGACCTTGCCCATTCAAAAGCAGATGTATTAACATACTTGTTCAATGTAATTTTCTCTCTCTTTTAAGGAATATACCAATTTTTTTGAGGTCACAGCAAAACATTTACCCAGGCTGAGTTAGCCAGGCCAGGCAGCAACAGCTTCTGCTACAAGATCCAGAGAGATGTGTAAGGACTCATCCACGGAGTGCTGTTGTTGTTTGCATTACATCTTTCCAGTATGATCAAAGCTGCCTTACTAAGGAATTAGTAAAAATCTCTCCCAGGCAGTGGAGATGCTGAGATTCCCAGCATGTGAATGAATAGATTACAAAGCTATACAGTACTAGAGGCATTCAGCAGAGTGGGGTGTCTGGGTGCAAAGAGGGACACAAGTCCTTCTTCACAGTTCTGTTTGATAAAAGCCATTTAAGAAAATGTGTAGTTCCTTAGTTCCAGATATTAAAGAAATACTATCTCTTGGCTATTCTTGTAGCTCTTGGCCTCTGACTTTTGAGCATTGATACCATAAGTGAATTTGTATTGTTTGGTATAGTGCCAAGAAATCAAGTTGAAAGAGACTTTGTGACAAAGTGCATTTATTTTTCCAATGAAAGTCATCTCCATCAACTTCAGATGATAAAATGACACACAGTTGCCATCCTACTTTTCAGAGTTTGGCAAGAACTCTTTTCCTAATGTTATGAAGATGAAAATGTATTTATTTCTACATGTGAGATTTATTTATTCCCTTTCACTTCCATCTCCTGTTCATTTATCAGTCCAGGAAAAGAGCATGTCAATTTAAAACAAACAAAATACTTGATGTGTGGGTGGCTCCAGATTCACTACAGATCCTGACAGAAGCCTTCATTGTGAAATATCCCTGTTTGGATGTGGTGAAAACTGAGAGTTTCGTGGATTCCTGCTGCCCTCCATTGAGGTGACAGTGTTCTAGTCTTTAATTGACCAGCATGATTCAGTATGTTTTGGTTTCTGTGTTGTTTCTTTTCGTGCCTCCCATATCCTCAGTAGCACTATCCTCTTCAAATATAGAAGTACCTCCCATTTAGCCTGCAGATGTATTTTACTTTCCTGTCAGTGGGAAATCCTGAGATATTAAAGGCCTCAGTGTTTAACTTTTGCACAGGGGACATGATGCTTGATGGATATTATTATACAAAAATAATCTCAGTTAGCAAAGTGATTTGGTGACTCTGCAGTTGCTTGGGAACAGGCCATTTTTAGGGTACAGAACTACATGCCTGAAAGGAAAAATAAAAAGAAATGCGAATTCTGTACCATCTTTAGTTGTGGAAGAGATGATTCGTGATATAGGCACGATTGTCGCCCAAGAAAGACTTACTGTTTCTAACTTCTGGAAAGATACTTACTTGATAAATTTGCAGCCTGTGTGTGGGCTCTTTTCTTCTTTTCCTGGCACAGGTCCTGTTAAATACACAGAGGGTCAAATGCTTGTTTTGGCCTTCCTGCATGGAGGCCAGCTGGAGAGCTGTGGTGCAGCAAAGCACACTTCTGCTGCCAGTTACCTCTGCAGCAACTCACTGGGGGCACTTGAGACCTGCTGTGCCCTCCCTGACTGCAGCCCATATCTCTCTCCCTCAACACACTGCCAAAGGGGGCTCTTCCAAGAAAAGATCTGGTATTGAACAGGTCTGTCTGTGCCATGGTAGAGTTATCTGCAGCTCTGTGATAAAAGGCACTGCTGTGTTTGGATGTTATTTCAAGTCAGGTCACTTTTGGGTATTTCAAGTAGATGAGCTCGTAATTTAGTAAAATGAAGCATTTCCTGAAAGCAGAAGGGGTAAAGACATCGAGTGGTTAGCAATTCTTGGATGTTGTGGAGTATATGCAGGAATATCAGAAAGCAAAAGGAAAAACTAAGGGAGAAGAGAGGAGCACTTTTATGAGAGATTGGGTCAACTGGGAAGATGCTGCTGAATAGTTTGGCAGGAGCTGCTGTCACTGGACAAATTACCCAAGTATAATTTGAGGGTATAGCTGGTATTTTTTGGCATTTACTGTGTCACAATTGCTGCAAGAAGTGCATCTTTCTGTCATTGCACCCTGCTACCAACTGTGAATTTGCCTCAGAAGCAAAAAGCATGTATCAAAATGAGGGCAAGGAGGAATTTAAGTGATACAGTAGAAAAAAAATTGTTCACAGAGATGCCAAAACTTCTGTTGTATGTTCTTATCTTGAGTATACACCTTCCTATTTCAGATGTCTGGGTTGTGGATTTCTTTTTTAAAGAATTGCTGGTCATTGACAATTTCCCAGTTTCTCAGTACCTACCTTTCAAATTTAAAATGGCATCAGGAATTAAAGCAGCATCCCTAGAACATATTTGTTGCAGCTCACACTGGTTTTAACAGCTTCCACAAGGAAAGGGGATCATCTTTTCTCAGTGCATGTACAGACACATCCAAAATGCAGTTGTTCAGGCAATTTTGCTCCTCAGGGTATGCCAGGGTGAAGTGTGTTGATACAGGAGAATCTGAGATGTTTTGCTGCAGAAGACTGTTGTTACTTTTTTTAGCAGAGAGTGTCTGAACCCCAGATTTAAAACTTTAGTGATGGAAGGCAGAATAAATATAAATATTCTCTATTAAATAAAGAGTTCCCTGGAGTCTGCTGTGAATAACAATTGAGTACAAAGAGACTATCAGAGCATGAGGGGGATAAGTGCTTCTGAGAAAACCAGGAGGCTTTATGGTCTGAGACTGCTCCAACAATAAATACACAATCAGTTCAAATTATATGGCAAACTCTTAAATAGCATCAGTGTATTTTGGCATGAGGGCTCAGTTTAAATGCATTAAGCTTTTCAGTGAGTAGTAATAATATGGCATTAGAGCATTAAGAACAGAATGAGCTTTGCCAAACCTTTGCTTTAGCTCTTTGCCTAAGGGCATGTTTAAAAGGTAATTTCAGTGTGGTTTTAACTGGCTGCAGTGCTAACCCAGGAAGGGCGAGGGAAAATCTGGCAAGGGCTCTTGAAGTTTTGAGGTCTTAGATTTTTGGATTACTGTCATAGTGGGATGCAGCTGGATTATTATGTGAGCAGAGCTTTGTTGCAGCTTGCATGGTTGTAAAGTGAAAGGAGTTTCCCAAAAAAAAAAAGGAGAAGAAACAAAATGCTATCTGTAGTACTGGTGTGCATATACATAAGCCAGAACCTTTTATAGAGCAAAAGATAGCCCCTGTGCTCAGTACCTGCTAATGCTCCAGACTCTGTGACTCTGCCACATGAGGCCCTCTTCAGTTTTACAAAATACCCTTTTAGTCATTAGTTGCAGGCAGGATCCCAGTTACCTCTGGATCTGATAGTGGATAAAAGCTATGATTCATCAAATGGTTAAACACATGAAACCTCTAAGGAACAGAGTCAGAAAGAGACAGAAAAGGGGGTTATGAGGGGGAAGGAGGTCTGGCCTTCACAGCACAGTGAATGTTGAAGAGAAACAGCTTCCAAGCCTTAGTCTTGAGGCTGTGATTCAGAAGGGCTGGCTCTAGCCTTGGGAATACTACCCCGGAAAATTCTTAAATTGGAAAACCAAACCTTCAACTGAGAACACATTTTGACTTCTTTTTTTCAAGTATTCCTGTTTGAGAGCACAGAAGGACAGGCTTTCCATCAGGTTCTGCTGGTCAATAGTCATCTAAGGGCGATCACATCTGCCATTGTGCAAAATTTCAAATTGATGATACACATTTTAAAATTTAATCATGTTGGGATTTGGTTTATTTCCAGAGTGAACTGTCTCACAACCAATGAAATTGTTGACTGCTTTCGAATCATGATATTAGTGGATTGTAGCACAGCTGTCATTCAAAGTAACTTCCATGGTCTAGTCCTCTCAAACTACACTCAAAACAACTTCTCCAAGAAACATTTTCAGAAAATCAAAGTTAATATTTTTTTTCTGGCTTAATGAAAATATTGTAATCTTCTTAGTTAATGGTCCCACATGGAATCTCTGCACCCAGCATTTGCAGCTGGCTATACCTCAGTTGAACTGTTTGTACTGATTGGCAGCTTCTTTGGGTGTTGGTTTCTAGATGACTTGAATAAACTATTCTACCAAGACTTTGAAATGTTGGAGAGGGACCTAAAAGCCACCTCAACGGTATCAAATCTGGCTTCCAGCCTGAACACTCAGCAAAAGGAGTACCAACACTTCCAGGTTTTATCCATTTCAATAAATTTATTTAAATTTAATTTCTTTTAAAGGAGAAAATCCATTGCAGCATTAGTTTATTTTTTGTGATATTCAAATTTTCGTATGGGCTGTTGTATTTTAAGTATTGTATTCTTCCCAGTTATTGAACAAGATTAGATAATTTTGTGTTGTCTTGAGGAGTTTTCCTATGCGTGTCAGCACACAAATGGGCAGGCTTCACCTGGGGTTCATTTAGACAGACTAAATAAAATGCTCAATAACACTGGCACAGCGGGACATAGAGTCAAGAATGTCTCATAATTTCTAAAATTTTTCTTCCAGGACTCTTCCAGAATGTAATACTCCATGGAAATTCAGACCACTTTGGAACTGCTGGGGCCATGTTGTACATAGAACTGATTTTCAGGTAACTTGGACTTTTTAGAAAATTTTCCATTGTGTGAAGGTGAATTCATGTGGAATTCTTGCACTAAATACTGGATGGGTACTTTTATAAAGTCCAGATTCATGCCAATTACCTTTTTTAAGCAAGCTGTTTTACCTGAGAAAGCTCAAGCCTTAGCCAATGCATCAGCCACCTACAGATATTAGATATTTCCTTCTAATTCAGAGAATAAAATGCCTGTGACTTTTGCAGTGTTCTCCTATGGTGATATTTTGAATTACTGCTTCTTTATTGAGGAACCCCTTGAAATATGTCCCTATAGTCACAGAGCATAAGATAATAAAATAATAATGAAAAACACAGATTAAATTATGTTGTTCTCCAAGCCTTAGCTTTTCATTTCCCCACTTTGAAGTTAGTGTTTTAAAATAGATTTTTTGTGATATCTATTAAAGATCATGTTTCTGCTTCTATCTGTCTGTCTGGCTGGCTATCTATCTATCTATCTACCATGACTGGTAAATCAAGTATGCAAACACTTGATCTGAAAAAAGAATACTTAGATATTTCACGGCCTATTTAGTACAGACATAAGAATATTTTGTATGAGAAAATATTGTTGAAAGCTGTAAAGAGAATAAAATATTGCACAAAATGACAGAATAAGGGCATTACTGTAGAATCAACATAAAGACTGAGGAGGAGAACATGCCAGAGATGATGTACAGATACCAGATCTCTGCTGTAATGGATTTTTATTTTTTTTTTGCCTGATGAGCACTGTACAACATTTTCTTCCATAAAACCTGGATTACATTCCTTTCTTCTTTTTTTTTTTTTTTTTTGACACCACATCTGGGTAGACAGGATGTTTTTTGAGAAAAAAAAAAGGTGTATTTTTGTTGGAAAAACATCTGATGCTTTATGCTTCAAGGAGACTTCTGTAGCTATACATCTTTTGTACCTGTGACCTCTTTGGGGCAATGTCTCTTATCTCCTTCAGTATGTAAGATATACCTTACACAGTGGGGCTCTGTTCATCATTGCTCATCTTCTGCTTTGTCTACATGGAGTCTTTTAATGAAACACAGAGTCTGCTCATTTGGTGTGCTGTGCAAAGAGCTGAGGCAGCCTGTTCCTAAAGAAATGTGTGAAATGAACTCCCTCTTGGGGCCTCTGAGGTTTGTTCTTTCTCACATGCTTCCATTTTATCTGAAATAAGTAATTTTGAGTAAAAGTGCACAATGGTTCTTTGTGTATGAAGAAATTGGTAGCTTTCTGGATATTAACTTCAGTGGATAAAGATTTTTGCATCCTTTTTTGTCTTGCAAATGAAGCCAAAGCAATTGTCACGTATTTCTTAGAACACATTGTAGAACTCTCACACCTTACCCTGGAAATGCTGGAAACCTGGAATACCTGGAAACCATTCCACGGGTGAAAGAACCCATCTGAAAAGCCTGAGAGTTTTATAATGATGCTTAAAACAGAAATTCATGTGTTTCATAGGTATGTGGCCCATCTGTGAAAAACAGCAAATTCCAGTGTTTTCATAGTATTTTGTGTTTACCATCAAGTTATTAAAAAAAATGCTCTTTTAAATCAGTTCTCTGGTTTTGTCCTTAGCTCTTCATCAGCAATTATCTTCCACTTTCCCTCAATTAACCTGAATTCATTGAAGGCACTTCCTTTCTAGGCTGTCTGCATCTGTACTCTCTTCTTAGGAAGACAAGCCCCTTTTCACAGCTCACCCTCCAAATTTTGGCAAAAGGTGAAATTGCAGCCATGAAAGATTTTTGATCTTTTTGTCCTCCGATTTTGTTTCAGCTACATGCATTCTGCTCTAGCACATTGCAGAAGTTACTGAACATCAAATGGTGCATCAGCTAATTCAAACCTGGAGATAAAATAAGCAAGGCAACAGTTTTTGAAATCAAACACACATTAAGGTGGTTTCAGCAACACTCAGACTCTACCAGGTAGAACAATGGCTGCAGCAAGCAGCTAAATTCAAGACAAGGGACAAAGAGAAGCAGTGACCTGGTGGTGATGGGTGAGCTCTGGTGAAATTAGTTTGATGCCTATTTACAATCATCTGCTGTTGGAGAGATTTGAACAAATAAGGAAACAAACTCTAAAAGCAGAGACCACTATGAGGTGTTGAAACCCTCCCTGCAAATGCCCCATTTCTCTTCCTGGAGCTGCAGTGCTCCCAGTGCAGGTGCTGACAATGATGGCAGAAGGCAGCAAAACAAAGAAGCCTTGACTTCTGTACAGCATTGCTCTGCTCTGCTTTATCCTCTTGCCATTTCTAATGCTAGTGAGGCCAATCCCCCTTTTGAAGGTGTTGGCAGAATTTTTTCCTCCAATTTCTTCCAATTTGAGTCTTTTCTGAAGACAAAAGGCATAACTTCTGGAGGAGAGAAATGAAAACTCAGATTTGGAAAATCCTTCACAGTATTCATGAAGTTTTTTTAAAGAGAAGACAAAGTGATGAAAGACAAAAGGGTGAGAACCTGGTGTGGACTTGAAGTGAGCAGTACTCAGATATATTCCTGTGAGGAATGTCCAGGTGGATGTTGAAGCACTGCATGAAATAAAGGATATCTGCAAGTGATTTGTTATCTAGTAAGCAGGATCAAGCTTTATTCCACTGAGTGATGTATGGGTAAGGACACCTGGTGAGTGGAAAAATTTAAAACAGGAGAGTTCCAGTGCATTCTTTCAGATACTTTTTTGCCTATTACCAATTGCCCAGAAATTGTTTCCTGTGTGTGCTTTGTTTTTAAATGCACAGAAATAACAATTCACTTTCCAGATATCCATTTTGGCAGTTCAGAGAGAGGAAGAAGGTGTACAAGGTTAAAAGAGTCAACTCTGAATCTGCTCTTTAGACCTTCTCCAGTGCCAAGCAAAACACAACGACATGAACTGATAAGAGGGCATGAATGAAGTAGGAATGTTGGCGCTCACAAATCCAGGCTCTCTGTCTCATTAAGATTAGAGGAAGTTTTCTTAACTGGGGATATCAGTGTGTCCTACTTGTAGCAAAATGGCTGATGCAGGGTTTGGAGACTTCCATCTGTAGCAATATAGTAATATATCTACAGGAGAAACATAAAGCAGCCTAAGAGGGCTATTGTGTATGCAGTTGGTGCAGGTTTTTAAAGAAGCTTAGTTCTCTGCTACAGTTAATGTGATATAACCCTGTAGAGAGTGGGAAGGAAATAAATGCCTCCAGGTGTTATCCAGGAGAGCTTGTTCCTGATGACATTACTGCCCCTGACCTAGGAGCTTCCGTGACAGCAGAAGAGCAGGTGACAATCTAATAGAAAAAGCACAATTTGTCCAGAGAAAGAGTCTTCAAAACTGAGATTGTGAAGGCATGAGGCTTTTCCATTCTTCATGGACCAAACTGGGCACAGGACACATGCAGCACTTTGTCCAAAAAGCTCTCCTGAGACACAGAGGTGGCTTTTATGTTAGCTCCAGTTATGCTGGCAGTACATGGCATTTATGAGCAACAAGATTGCTGTAGGACAAAAGATGTTTTTAATGAAAGCATTTAGTCCCTGAAGCAGTAATTTTGCGATGGCCTGGCAAGGACATCTCTGCCCTAGAGCTTTCCACTAGACAGCAGAAACAATTCTGATGTGAGTGATAAATATCCTGCTGTAAAAGACTTGACTTTTTCTCCGTTTTTTTGGGATCCTGTGCTTTGAAAGTAAGCAATGTGTCTTTAATAATGTTATGACACACAGAAGGACTGGGAACAAAATGATCTTTATTTTCTTGCTGTAGTAATGTGACATGAGCTGTGGTTACAACCAGTTACACTTTATCCAGCGGCTCTTACAGTTATTGTTATAAAGCTTTATGTTTGCTATCATCAGGATGGTGCTGAATTAATTTTTTCCTATTCTCACAGTGTTGCAGCCAACAAGGCCCCTATCATTCTGCCAGACACACTGGAATTGTACTGTGTGGTTTAAAGAAGATTCTGTGAGAACCTTTAGCCCACACAGAAAATTTTACTTAGATTTATTCCAGTCTAAACCAATACCACAGTTCAGAAAAACAGAGTATGCAGCTGCATGTTTGCAAACTGAGCACAATGTGCATGTGTTTACAACATATACATATAAAAAATTCCTATCATTTTACTGAGGCTATATTTACAGGCCACCAGGCACTTTCCTCTCTCCTGAGAGTTTGGAGATAGTCTTTAAATGATCCTTAGCATTACAAGCCATAAAAATAAATTTGGAGCTAATACAGGCAGATTTCTGGCAGGGCTTTTCTTCACTCTGCCCTATGCAACTATGAGTGCAAACTGGGGCCAATGTTTTTGGCTGTAAAAAGGAGAGCTTATGAAAACAGTACCACAAAATTTTTTTCAGGGTGTGTGGCCATAGTCAAGTTAAAAGAATAGCACCAGCATTATTACAATAAGCTGTTTATACAAAGAATTTGCTGACGTAAAATGGTCATTTTTTTAAGAGTTAACATTTGCAGTAGGACTGGTCCATATGTTCAAGAATAATGATTGCACTAGAGGAGAAAATGAAGGATCAACCACTGCTAAGGATCTCTGAATGTTACAGTCAAATTCCCATCTCTGTGTATGAACTTGTTCTGACAGAAGAGAGCAATGCAGGATCTCTCATTTGCAGTTCCAGGTAACATCAGAGCAGCTTGCTGACAACCAGGGCATTTTCCAGCCTGCAGATGTCCAAACCTGTATCCACCAGGATCCAGCACATCCTTGCAGCCACATGCCAGAGCAGTCCTCCTCCGCAGGGGTCTGCTCTGATAGGGTGTGCTAAGCAATGCCCAAGTTGCACCCTTAGTGAAAACAGCAATAAAATAACTGGGAAAGGAAAAGTCCAGAGGAATAGCAGTGGCTCATATATCTCCAGGGCCTCCTTCAAACGTTGGCATTTTAAGTAAAGAATTTGTTCTTCCACAATTAATCCAATCCTATAAACCAGTAGCCAAATCTGGTGGATAACTCTTATTCTCCAACACAAGAGAATTCAGGAAAACAGGAAAAAAAATTGGGTAAAAAGATTAACTATGGTGGTACTGTTCAGGGAGAACGAATAACTGAAACATGGCCCAAAAAATCCTATACTGATTAGTAGTGAAAAACAGAGTTTATTTTCTATCACAGTGATATCCTGCAGCAAGAAACTCTGTTTCCTGACATGGCAATTAGTTACAGTGGAATAAAAGTTGCAGGTACATCTAAAGAGTTTTCTCAGTGGTTTTCACTGAATTATTTGCTAAGGTGAGTAAAAAAATATCAAGCTGGTCTCATCCTGTCCATTTCTTATTGTGTTTGAAACTGTGTTTCCATTCTTCTTAGAAACATCTCAATTTTATTCAATATGAACTCTTTGCTTTCCACATACGGCCTTTGGCACTAGAACTTTATTTTACTGAATGATTAATAAGGTTGAATGTTCCACTTTCTCCACATAGCAAAAGGCAATACCCACATTTGCTTCAAGTTGCACAGGATCAAATGGTGAGTAATTTCTACAGTCTTCTCTGGCTGCAGCTAGACCAGAAAGGAAGCAGGCTAATGTTGATTAGACACTTTTCACCTGCCTGCCTGAGGACAGACACACCAAAACTTTCCTAGAACCAATGGCATTTGGATGTCTGACCGATGGAAATGCTTTAAAGATATGTGGCAAACTGCCCAGCAAACAGGCAGCAGGTTTTACTGATATCAGGCTTGAAGCCCCCTTGGACTTTTGCAGCAGCCCCAAAATGCTGCAGTTGCAGAAACACAGCAAGAAGCAGCACACCAGGCTGAGAGCAAGGATGGGAAGCAGCAGTAATCCTGGGCACTTGGAGGAAGTGAGGAAATGATGGGCAGTTAGAGGTTTGGACATGCTAACTCGAAACCACAGTTATCTTCTCCTCCCCAAGAGTGTCCTTGTCTCCCTTCAGCAATGGTCGCTTTCAGAAGGACACTGCACAAAACCCATCCTTGCTACCTCTAGCAGTAAAGCCATAGGAAGATCTTGGAGTATAAAAGTCATGAGATCCCACTCCTGAAGGAGCGTATCAAATATGCCTCAGTTCATGGAACAGCCATGGGGATCCTGGTGGGACTAATGGTATTTGTTTGGCCACATGCTTGGGAGAAAAATAAATTAAAACATTGTTACTTTTAAAATAAACCAAGAATTTACATCTCTTTCAAACTAAGCCAAAGCTCTTTGAAACACAGAAAAGTCAAAATAGGTTTGTCTAAGATTTCCTCTGTTCTCTCATTTGAAGGCAATGTTTCAGTTAGCTTAACTGTACTTGGATCTTGTATGGATAGGAGCCAGCTGCCAAGAATCTGCAAGGATTGACAGCAACTGGAGAGAAAATTGGGAGAGGAAAAAGAGGACTATGCTTCCTCAACATTTTTAATGAAGTGCAGCAAATTTTGAATGGCAAATGCATGTAGAGATTTGTTATTCAAAAGCCTACATTGACGAGTTAATGGGAAAATCATGATTTATTTAGGCAAAATTATCTTGTGCGATCATTTAGGTCCTGGTTTATTCAGACAATCCAAGATGATTTTGGCATTTGCAGGTGTTCCTGGCATAGAAGATCCCTGGCCTGGTTCATACCTCCCATTGCCCTCCTAGCAGATGTATTTTATGGGAGCAACAATATCCTCAAGGGAGTTTCACAGTCTGAGGAACAGCCAATGAATGCTACAAGATAAGCATGTGTGAACTGAATAATGTGATACCCCCTCCAAAGTAATCACAGTGCCACGAGCAATGAATGTCCTGAGGTACAAATTAATTCAAGGTGGTCTTGCAAATCAGTGTAGTGCCCTTCACGTGGTTATAACACACCAGCAGCAGTTGCTCTAGCTGCTGTGTCTTGTTTTATACTCAGCTCTTATGGACAAAAAAAAGGTAATTTACCCCCTCTTTCAATGGTATTGGTTTTGCAGACTTTAATTATGGAAGAACCTTCTTGGAATAGGTTTTGAATCTCATAGAAGCTGCAACATGACAAGGGAGCTGCATTCATCATCTTGGGGATGTCACCCCTCATGTCTGGCGTGGTGAGGGCGTCCCTTTGAGTGGCCCCTGCTGCTTGGCTGGAAAAGGACTGCAGCACATCTGTGGCTTCTCATATGTTCTTGTGTACAAGGGGTACAAAATGTAGAGAGAAAATACAAAGTGTCCAAAATAACCTCTTAGAATTGTCAAAGTGAGCACCTATCTCTCAGTCAGGAAACAGTTTATTTGTTTGCTCGAGGCTTTTGGTGTCTGTTTTGGTTTGTGCTTCAAGGGCTTAAGTCCACTTTCAGAAGAAGCAGAGGGATGCACCCACTTTTAACTGGGAGTATTAAAAAATGGAAACTGGGAAGAAAGTAAACCCAGGAAAATTCTATTACAAACTACTCACTCTCCTGTACCTCAACTGTTTGTGTAAGCACAGCCTAAAAAAGCTCACCAAGCCACATTTTCAAAAGGAAGCAATGAAGTTATTCTATTGACATTCAGACCATATCAAAAGAACTTTTTCTTCATTTTCATGAGGGTTTGTTTTTTAAAGGAAATATTAATGAAATGTATTGCAAACATAAGGCCTGAACTTTTTCTGTGAGCATGGATGTGTTCCAACACTGTTAAAGTAAATGGGAGGAGTATCACAGTGACAGAATGGGTCTGGACCCACAGGAAAATCCAGCAAGTAAGTGCTGGCAAGCTGACAGGGGAACTGTGCTTACTAAGGTCATTTGTAACCACTCCATGATGTGGGCAGCTGTGCAGTAGCTCTGTTATCGAATCAGATCTATGAACCAGACATTATAAATATTGTGTACTGTTAGGCCACTGCTGGGAGAAGAGGGTTTTGAACTTCCTGGATTTGATAATTTATTACACTTAAAATGCTTGTGTGTTATTTCCCCAAACTGTAAAATTGTAAATTATATTATTTTATAGTTATTATCATGTTTATTTAGAGGTATTATGATGTTTCCTGTGGTTCTTCTTACAGTTTCTTATCGTAGACATGATATGAAGGAGCATTTAGAAGATGTACTTTAGTGCCTACCTTTCCAGAGTGTTATTTAGACTTAGTTTCCAATGTTTTTGTTTTTGTTTTTTTTTTTTTTGGTAATTAGAGATGAAGATACAAATTAGGGCATATGGGCTGTGTCCAATATTTTTGAGTTCAAGCATGAGTCTCTGACTTCAGGGGATGTTAAATGAGTTGCTTTGGCCAAATGCAGAAATTTCAGCATTTTCTTGTGAAGTGTTGAAATGCAGGAATCAGTCCCAGATCAGATCCAGTTCTCTTGACTGCTTTTCATCCTTGGCTAAGCCTTTGAACAGCTTCTGTTGAACAAACAAGGTTTGCTACCATCTCCAGCATGAACAGAGTTGGTTAATTTCTAAGCAGTTGTAGTATGAACAGTCTGGAAAATGAAATTCAGAAGTGAATATTCTTTTTGTATTGACAGTCTGCTTACAAAAACACAGCCTTATGTGAAGAAGTGGTGTTCCATAAAAGTAAGCACATACACTATGAACTGTGGTTGGCAACACTTAGTAAATGCTATGGTTTCGGCAAAGAACATGTGTTTTTTGTGAGAGATTTTCCTTTAGTCCTAAATTAAATGATGCTATTTCTTGTGGACTTTCAATAAGAAATCCCCACAGGGTTAAAACCCTCTACTGTTTGCTATCTTTTCCCCCCCTCCATTTTCCCTGAAGAATGAGCTTCAGAGTGCCTAATTCTCACTTCCAGACAAATTAAGAAAGGGAAAAAAGTGCCCTTTTTTAAATTCAGATATTTTGTAGCCCAACAGGTATTCATACAATAGAAGAATTGGCTCAGAGAATTCAGAAGTTTGACCAAAATATCTGCTAAGAAGTGAGCAACAGTAATCAACTAGCACACTATCTGAAAAAGTAAATTACGTGTCCAGCCAGACTAACTATGTTAAAATGAGTGACAGGAGAAGATGTCAAGATTTTTTTCTTTATGACCTCCATTGGTATGTGTTGATTTTTTTTGGCACTGCCCCAGGCCCCAAGTGTATGAAGTTGAACAAGAGGAAAAGGCAGCAGATTTTATTGACTCATAATATGGCTTGCTGTAGTGTTCTGAGGAAAAACAAAAGGCTTATGTTAGCTATAAGGTACTGTAATATATATTTAACTGGTATAAATTATAAGGTTGTCTCTCCTTAAGAGTATAACATATAAGGTTGTTTCAGAGAGAGTCTGAAGTGAAAAATTATCAAAGCACTGTCCAAAGTAGACAAATTCATCAAACAGACCCAGTTATTAAAAGAACACGAACTTGTGTATGAATTATTTTCTCCTGCTCAGTTTGAACAAAGGCTGCTAACCATTCCCAGTCTGAGACGAAGGGTAATTTTGTGCTGAAGACAAGCACCATGGCACGTGATGGATTGCAGAATGGATCAGGTAACTTGACTCAGTTTTTCTCCTAGATGCTGTTTCCAGCCAAATTTTCTGAGGCTGGGAAGTATCATTTTATATAAAAGTTGGGCTCTTTTTTACTTAATATACTGTGGGATTTGTATAGGTCTAGATATCTTCCAGAAATCCCTGTCTCTCTCTCTCTCTCTCTCTTTTCTGTCCAGAAACATTTCTCTTGGTGTCCTAAAGCACCAGCAGAGCTTGATACAGCAGATACACCAAACTGTCATGGTGCACAATGAGGTTTGTGCATGGACAGGTCACTGTGTCAGGTCTATTTTTGACATTGATCAAAACAGAAAAATCTTCTGTTGGAGGGAAGTTGTGGCATCACTTCTGGGCTTTGATGGGTCTTTACAGTGCCTTCAGAAGGAGGCAGCAAAGGCCGAATATTGGAGTGGAGCTGCCATGTAGCAAACAGCATCTTGGTGTGTCAGGGACCTGCTGCACGGGAACAGCAGCGGTTCCTCTGGGACAGGCAAAGGGCAACAGACTCCATGAGACCAGACAGAAGCCTTGGTTTGTAGTGATGACTCTGGGGTACCACCATCTTAGATCCTTTGGAACCATCTTAAAACCTATGTTACCCCTAAAGCCTATGTTACCTCTTCCAAGCACCAAGAAAAATAGTACTTCTTAGGAAAAACTGCAATTTGTCCCATGAACTAATAATTTTTAGACTGGGATTGATACGTGACCAAAGTAAAAGGGCTCAAACATAATCAGTTGCATGAAAATCTTGAAGTTATACACATGGCATGAAGTGAGATGGAATTTGCCAAGTGATCTAAAATGTAGCTTAAATGGGTTTTAAATACCTAGGGTGAAATTTTGGATCACTGAAAAGAGTGGGAATTCTGCCATTGATCTCAACAAGGCTAGAATTTCTCTCTCTTTAGACTCCCTCTACTTATTCTCATTTTATTAGCCATTCTGCTTGCTGATTGCATGCATTTTTATTTGGTTGAGAGAGGTTGCATAAAGTCAGAATATAATATTTCACAATTGGCAAGGCACCCTCCATCCTGCAACTGCAGTTGTAGTTGCCTGTGGGGAAGCAGCGAGTGGCTCAGGGCCAGCACCCTGCAGTATCAAGCAGGGGTTTCAAGGGAAGCAGAGCAGCCGTGGAGCAGAGAAGGAAAGGGGCCCCTGCTTTGCATTCTTCTATGTGAGAGCCAGGAAGAAGCTACAGCCATCTGTACTCCTGGATGCTTCCTTTCTGTAATCTGCAATGTAAAACTGGCTGCTGCAGAGGTCATTCAGGAATTTTTTTTTTCCCCAGTCATTATCCAGCACAGGCTGCCACTGTTTGAATCTTCCTCCAGGCCCACTCATTGCATGGGTTGACTGTGGAGCTAGAGCCACTCCTAAAGCTGAGAGTGAGATGATCTGCGCTCCTTCTGCTGCCATCTTTTACAACGGATGTTCCATGCACTGTGTGTGATGCTTTGCTGGTGACTGGGGAAACACAGCTCACAGCTGCACACAAACTGCTTCTCTGGACAAACAAAGCCCAGCCTTCCAACTTACTGCAGAAAGGCTCCCTCTCTTCCTTCAGCAAATCTTCCAACCTAATAATCCTTATTTCTTTGTAAGCGAAAAGGAGAGATCTTGTGAAAAGCACACTCTGTGTGTTTGTGGCTCTTGTTCCTCTGCTAGCTTTAGTTAACTATTTCAAGGAAGTTTTCTCTGAAGACAGAAGGCTTTCAGGGGGCAGGCCAGCCCCTCAAAGGCACTGTCTGGAATGTTTTGTGTGCCCCTTTGCTCACAGCTCTGGTCCCAACAAAGCTGCCGTCCTGAATGGCATTGCACTGTATCGTGTTATATTTGCAGCCCTTCTGGAATGCTTTTTTTCTATATACTTTATTCAGATTTTGGTCATATATTATCTGCCTGACAACTCGACACCTATAAAAATTTATGAATTTGTATTAAAACCAATACTTGATTATGTCAGTGTTTATGAGGCTTCCCATGAGTCCTATATTATTCAGTTGAATCTAGCTATAGCCCCTCATAATAATAATAAAACAGGTCATATTTCACCATTTCTCAGTTAACATGACTCACTGCTCCCAATTACAGTAGCTACCAGCTCACACTTTTGTTGACTTTAAGGATTTGCTGCCTTGTAAGGGTCTTTGCTGATCTAAACACACATAGACATTTATTCAGTGGGCCTCCTTAACTGGGCTAGAAATAGCTGTGGGTGCATTTTTCCCATTTCAGAGAACAATGTCTAACTACATTTGTTCATGCAGAAGTGTGTAGTTACTCATAATGAATGTGTAATTGTGGGTTTATGTACTGATAATGAGAAAAAATTGACACCACTAGGGTTTTTGTGTTTGCAAATGCTCTGGATATGGAGACCAACTGAAAAAACAAGAAAGAAAATAAAGCAAATATGCTTCTTCCTCCCACAGTAAGGCTCTTCTTATTTCTATTCCTTACTTGTCTGAATCAGCCTTAAGTATTTCATTCTGGGCCTGGATGGACAATTTTTGTGAGTGCCAGCTGCAGCAGCCATCTTCTGGGTTTTACAAGGGAGGGTGTTTCACCTGAAGTTAATGTTTTAGAGTCTGATTTTGGTATTTGTCTTGGGTTGAAGACAGGTATCTGTTAGGGAAGGCAGAACCCTCCCTCAGGACCCCCCCNAAGTATTTCATTCTGGGCCTGGATGGACAATTTTTGTGAGTGCCAGCTGCAGCAGCCATCTTCTGGGTTTTACAAGGGAGGGTGTTTCACCTGAAGTTAATGTTTTAGAGTCTGATTTTGGTATTATGCAGTCCTTCTATCTTCATTACCCAGTTTTTAAAGCCAAACCAATGTATAGAGTAATCATAAAGACTAATAAGACTTCAGAATTTTAAACTGGATAACAGTGAGTGGGGGGATTTCTAAGCTTTAATACTAGCAGTAGTAACATTCTACTGCTGCCAGTATAACAGCAAGCTGTACAACACACTTGCATAAAGATTATTACATCCCAGGAATTATAAAGATGTTTTAAAAAATGAATCAGGGAAATAACTTTTTATGTAGATAATGACATACATAAAATATAAACCACACATCCATATTTTCCTAATTCTAAATAACATAATTGCTACAGATGAAGGACACAGAGGTACACAAATAGTACATGTGAAACACAGGAGCAAATTTTTTTTAATCCCCATTTTTTACTTCCCATAACACAGCTATAATATTTCTGTAATATGAGAACTCCATCGGGTATTTTTTCCTGGTTTGAAGGATGCGCTTGATAGAAGTTGGTTCCAGAAGTTACAGCTAGACATAAATTTAAATGAATATGTAACATATACACAACTTTTAGCCAACAGTTATATAACATTGTAACATGCTTTATGGAGACATAAAGCTGTTATGATTCTTGAACTTTTTAGTTCCTTCTGTATCAGATTGTGTTTCCAGGAAAAGAACCGATGACTTATGCCTAAGTTCAAATGATTCTGAAGTTATAAATTTAACAGATGTAGATAACACCAGTACTACTCCCCAAAGGTGTTTCTTCATGTATCAAAATACACTGAAGGACTTAATTGTCTCAAGATAGTGGTGTAAAAATGGTTCAGGATGATAGGTTATACTTTTTCCAAGTCAAATTAAGTTCCATTTCTACAAAAAGCATTTATTGCAATCACAAACCTTGAGATTGTTGGCAACAGTAATATGCTGCATTTTGGCAAGCCCTGCAGGGCATATCTCCATAGCCTATGCAAAAAGCAGGGATTTGGAAAACGGACCAAAAGGGGAAAGAAATAGGTAATTTCTACAAGCTCTAGTGCGTTAGAGCAATCTTAAAAACCTTAAAAACCTCTTCTGGTATTTGCCCTGCCAAAAAAGTGGGCAATGAAAGATCAGTGTTTTTGAAAATGAGTCTCTGAATCATATAAAAGTTGGTATATAGATGTGCAAGAGCAATTAAAAAACCATGTCGGTCAGGAGAAGGCTACACCTATTGCAGTAAAATAATTACACCGCATTGCTCTTTTAGTCAAAGCAGGATTTGGAATGTGTAGATTCCATTTTAAAAGAATATTTCCGAAATGTCAGATGGTCAGGATGTTGTAGTCAAATTTCTAGTTTCAAGATTTCAGGAAAGGAGCTTAATGCATGTTTTCCTTGCCTGCACAGCATTCTGACTACTGGGTACAGAATATAAAAAAGCTAGGATTACTTATTTATCGTCCTTATCATTGCAAATATCATCAATCACAAAACTTGTCTTTTACTTCTTTTGAAGCAAAGTTACTCTGATGGGGATATGGCAGGAGCTGGTGGCATTCCCTCATACAGATTTGTACATCAGACCTAAAATACAACTCACCCCAGCTTGTGCTCTCTCTCTGCTACTCCCCCTCCTACAGTTGAAGATTTTCTACATGGCTGTGCAAAGTCTTTAAGGAATATGTGGATGGCTGTGCAAATCTGACTTGCAGTCTAGTTATATAATTATCAAATACACAATTTATTTCAAGAACATAAATCATGTTCCTTTATAGAGAGAAATAATCCAGTTAGTGTCATTAAATTTTATAAAATATAAGGAACTAATTTCAAGGTCAAGCTATAAATGGCCTTCCTTTTAATTATTTTGCTATTACAGACTTCCTTTATTTTATTGCACTGTAATTGTTAACTGGAGACAATTTTAATTTAAAATACGATCCTATTTCCCCAGACAAAAACTAGAAAAATCACTACTAGGCACTATGTTTCGTATTTGCCAGTAAGAGCTTGTAACATCTCCACCTTGTGGTTGTTCATCTGAATTATGAGCTTGGGCTGTCACATCTCACACCATGGGTATTCAGCTCAGGGACTCCAGGTTCTCTGAACATGTATTTCATACATTGAGGAATTCTAGCTAAGAGATTCTTGTATTAAAAAAATACATAGATTTACATAATTTAGATTAAACTCATACATTTTATCAGACATTGTTAAAATTTTGCATTTTAGACAACATCAATAATTGAATGCAGAGATAAGCAGCTACAGAAGCAATAAACATAAAGGATAACTAAAACTGTTCAACTTGAAAAGAAGCATTTCTTACATAAAAAATGCCATCAAATCAAATAAGGGCTGTGTCAAGAAAATGAATTAATTTTTACTCATCAAAATATTTGCAGATATCCTCATATTTGATGAAAAGAATGTACATTACATAGTGTAATTCTCACTCAGTGGAATGGGAGGAAGTTATTGTCCCTGTTTCACAAGGGGAAAGCCAACCGAAGAGGGAACATGTCCTTTCACAAAGTCACAGAGAGACAATGATGGAAAAGAAGAGTAGCCCAGACTTTCTGTTTTATAGTTCATGGCTTTTTACTGTTAGATCTTCCATCTCTCATCCTGATTTGCTTTATTAGTAATATCAGGAAATTGTCTACTCAACTCTAAGAAAACTTAGATCTCATGTATTAACTCAGCACTAATTGCAGAAGTCGAGCTGTGGTTTTGATTTTGGTTTTGGTTTTTTGGAGTTTTTTTTACCTTTTACTTTTCTTACTTGCAAATGTAAGAAAAAGGTACTGTGATATTTCTGGTATTTCTCCAGTCACAGTCAGCCAGAAGAATTAAGACATAAGCTATTTTGCGGTATTTTGTTACTTCCTGCAGAGCCCAGAATTTTTAAATGCAAATAAAGCAAACAAGTAAGCATCATTGTATTATCCAGGCTTTCTACAACATCTCAAATGCTTTGGCTTGATATTCTAATTGAAGGTGTCCCAACCTCATATTTCCGAGAAGGAGACTTCTTTTATTTTACTTTTGGTTTTCATGCCAGAGCTCATTTTTCCTGCCCTATTGTATATTTATGTATAGAAAATTCAATTTAGGAGGACTCAAAGGCTCAAATACATCTCTTCTAGCTCCAGGTATCACAGGTAGCAACAAAACTGCCTCTAGTCATAAGCCTAGAAATTAGGTTTTTTTCCTATCTGAATAGCCTTACATAGGCACCACAAGTTACATGGTGCAATTCTTGGCAGCAGCCTTGTAAAAGCATCAGTTTGGTACAACTGTGGTTCAACATTTTGAATCATAGAAAAGAAATAGACAGAATTGAATTGTCACAGTGAGTGTGTGAGTAAGATTTTGAATAGCTGAAAATGCTCAGTATTGAGAGTCCCAGCTGGTCCAAAGTGTAATAAGAAATGGCATTCCGTGGGGAAGAGACTGGCAAGAGATGAAGTCTTGAGATGAAGTCTTGGAGAGCTTTTGTGAAATTCAGAGATCACCAGAGATATAAACCTGACAGAGGAGGAAAGGAAGAGGTTTTGACAACAATAGCAGGTGTCCAACATGCATATGTAATCTATGCTTCCTAAGTAGGAGGAGGAGTTTTGAGCTGGGCAAAAAAAACTGGAAGGAGGAACTGTGAGGATGGTGGTTGATGAGGAAAGTGGTGAATGTGGCCAAAATGGAACAGATGAATCTAGCTAAAATATGTCTTCACTCTAGGTGTCATCATCAGAGCTGGTTGTCCCAGCCTCCTCAATGGGGCATGCTCAATAGATCACTCAGAAAGGACATACTCCTCACTCATAACTTCACATTACTGCTTCCAATTTCTTTTTCTATTCTATTCTTAAAAAAAAAAAAAACTTTCAGAAAAATACTGTTTTTAAAAGAAAATACTTTCCTTGCGAGCACTTGGCTGCCACTTTAACTTTATAGCCAGCACAGAAGAGGCACTCTGAGGGCATGGTTAATACTCCCATGAAGTAGTAGTATAAAGTGAATATTTTTCTCTATTGACTACAAAATGAATACATAATGATATCTCAGCTACAATATCTGAAGAGTCCTAATTTCCAGAGGATCCAAACTGTGGTCTCTTTTCAGCAGCAAAGACCTAGAACTTGCTGAAGAATTTCAGCCCCAGAGGTGCAGTTGCACTCACCCTGGCTGCCCTCTTCCCCAGGTGCCAGCTGCATAGCATGGTGTGAACCCAGTTCTGCTGCTCAGAGCTGTCCAGACCATTTCAGTCTTCTTTAAGATTTTGTACTGATGATAGGAGACTGAGCACCATGATGCAGTCGGATTTCAGAAACAGAACACCTCAAATAGAAAATGTGGTTCTGGTGTGTGCTCCTTCATGCTCAGTAAGGTTTTGATCACCCTGTGGCAGCTAATCCGTAACTGCCCTGCTTTGCCAGCAGGATTTCAGAATGCCACTGGATTAAATAACTATGGAGCTTTGAAGAGTAGAGCTGCTGAGGGATGGGTGGGAAAACTTTAAAAACCTAAGAGAGTTTGTTCAAATAACACATTCAGACCCTTATTGGGAAATAATTGGTCTGGAAATCAAACTTCAATGCCTCCTTGTCTCAGACGTTTGCAATGCTGAAGGAAAACCACACCTTTTAAATGTCTGATCTGCTGCATTTCAGTGAGGTTCCAAAGAGTTTTTGAAATATTAAACTTCTCAGCATTTTTTCCAAGAAGGAAACTTTCACCCCATTCTGTTTGAAGAAGTCTGCCTGTGACTAATTAAAAGCAGCGTGTGGCACGCGTTGCAACAGTGTCATTGTTGCCAAGCCCCCCTTGGTGGTCCTGAAGACCACAGGCATTTGCCTGATGTGGGCACGGGCTGGCCAGGGCTGGTGGCTGCAATCCCACGAACGAGGACACTCTGGCAGTGCTGCCACTTTAGCCAGCTGGAGCCATGCCAGCACACTTCCAAACAGGACAGATGCAACAGGCTGTGTCTCCCAGATCCACTTGATATTACTGGGATGAGGATAGTGTGTTAATCTGCTCCCACAGGGCAGAATGAAGTTGATGTTAGTGCCAACTATAGCTGCTTAGCCAAACCGTGCTCAAGTTTCTCTCATCCTGTAGACTGAGCAATGCTTAGAATGGTCAAAACAAAAAATGTTTATTTTTATCACCTAAAGCATCTTAATTAGGTTTTAAGGGCTTGTGGGCTGTGTGCACATATACACAAAATTCTATTATGCAGAGAATGAGTTAAGGAAATAAGAGAGGTACACTCTGTGGTGAGCAGGATGATCTGATGGAGAGCATAAAAGGATATAGCTCGTTTTCTGACTCTCTTCAGCCATCTGTAAAGTGGCAACAACTGCATTTCCTTCCAAGCTGCTCTGAGCTGCTGGTCGCCTTCTCTAGCACAGCCTCCAGTACTTACGGTCTGCAGTATTAACTGGGGGAGGGCAATACAGTGACTAAAATTTGAAAGCAAGCTTTTTTCTTTGGAGTTGATGGGAAGTTCCACTTAAAACAATTGCTAGCAAGGCAAGCAACTGTGCTGATTTTGGGGATTTAGATTTATTATCTCAGTTTTTACTGAAAGCCACTTCCTGCAGCAAAGAAAACACAAATACTGTTTTTGGGTGTTTATCTTAAATTCATACTACTTCTGCTAGAATAGATATCTGGAAGTATTTAAATGAACACTTGAAGTTCAGAATTTAAAATTTAATGAAACTAGATCTTTATACTGATGATGCAAGGACTCTAGAAGAAAACAATGTTCCTTTTGTAATTAAGCAGAGCAGCTATTTATGCTGTCAGCCGCATTCCAGTATAAAGTGCACTCATGGCATCAATTTAAAGGGCATATGTTGGAGGCAAACACACAAAAGTGGTTTGGAAAGAGGCATGGAGTAAAAGTTTCTGAAGTGCCTAAGTCTCTTCAAGGAGTGAAACTTCAAGGA
This sequence comes from Bombycilla garrulus, assembly GCA_013400315.1. NCBI lineage: Eukaryota > Metazoa > Chordata > Aves > Passeriformes > Bombycillidae > Bombycilla > Bombycilla garrulus. The sequence continues at coordinate 71,983 of VXBU01001727.1, forward strand.
CACTCATTTGATTTTGAAAGTTTTACCCAGGCGTACCAGAAACAACTTAAAATTGGCCATGATCCTCTGTAGCCGCAGAAAATTCCTTTTGGAATAGGTTTTATTCGAGAAACTCCAGATGTACTTGCCCTATTCCTGTGTTAGAAGGAGGTCCAATTTGATTTAAGTAATTTACTTTGACTTCAACCATAGCAGGATTAAGTCCTGAGTCTTTTGTCAGTAGAAGACTCAGAAATTTCTTTACCCCTTTTAATATTATTATATTTCTTTCTTCTTGCAACTTTTAGTTCCCATACTTGCTTCTCTTTAGTCACGTTAGGTGCATTACTAAAAAAGCTTATCTTGTGACGAGCAAAGCACCTTCTCTTTAACGTTTCCAGTTTCCACCCATCTAAGAGGAAAAAGCCTAAGCATGTACATTTTACTGCATAGCTGAAACCAAATTCTGCATGGAAACATTTTATCAAGTACCTTATTTTTCTACACATTCCTGGAGGACCTGCAAAGGAGGAGCTTGTCAGCTAAATTGAAAACATACTAATAAAGTTAAAAAGCTAATGGGAGACATTTGCAATTTCCCGATAATTTTCCTAGTGACTTAAACTCGAAATAACTGTGTATACTTCTGCTACTGTTTTCCTTACATCTTTGTATCAAATGACAAGCAGAAGAATTAGTGCCGGATATCTACCATTTGTCGCACACCTATCAAATTATAGTTTTCCTAGGCAAACTTACAGTTCAGGTGGCCAGATCTCTGTTTGTCTGGGAGGCTATTTTCAATTACTTTTAAGTAATAATGTGTGTTTTATAACTCGAACCACTTGTATAAATAGAGCTTAAAACCTTGTGACTGAGGCAATAAAATAGAAGCAAAGGTTTAGCTGTTGTAACCTACTAGGCAGTCCATTAAGGACAGTGGCTGAAATAATTCCAGATTCTGGGCCACTTTTGTGTTAACTAGAAAATATAAAAGTACCTTTTATTTTTCTCTCCAATTAGCATGATTGTTATCTTAGTAAAGCACATCTAATGATTGTTGCTTCTTTCAGTGAACCTTAGCAGATTATTTTGAACCAAGACATTTCCATGTGCTACCTTTGCCTTACATCTCCAGACTTCCAAAAGAGAAGCATTGAAAGATAAGATTTTCATTTTAGGATACACAGAAGGGTAAGTCTGGGGGCTTGGTTAATTCTGTCCTACACTTCTGAGTGTTCTTTCCACTTCTCCATTTACTAGGACTAGACTATCATATCTGAATATCACATGGCCAGTCTTGTATTTATACCAACTCATGCTGCACACCACTGGCATCCTGACTAAAAGGTCAAGAGAGAAATAGCTTTGATGGACTGATGAGCTATTTCAAGGAATATATTTTGGTTTTCATTCCCTTCAGAATAAAATTTTCTGTTCAGGCACCTATTATATAAAAATTTTGTATTTGATAGATCTTTTTGACCTCAGAAAATAAAAATATAAATTGATATCTTATTCCTTTCTTTTATCTGCCTTAAGCCTCCAAGAACATTCCTCTGCATTCTTGCCTCTACTGATAACATCTTTTCTAGCTGCTAAAGAGCTGACAGCATATTACTGGGGTTGTGCAGGGCTGAACCCTTCTCATTTAGATTTGGCCTGAATGCCAAAAATGTTGACCTTTTCTGTATTTAATATGGCTCAGAAGAGGCATCTTTCCAAGTCTTAATATAACCTACTGCTGAACCTTCTCATCCTCCTCCACTTCCCCTCCCCTTCAATTTTGCAGCACTCCTAATGCAATGTATGGGATATAGACACTCTACATTGCCTAGCATATCCTTTTACATATATCCAGGGTATTCAGGAATTCTTTTGAATCGCTTGTCAGAGTCTCTTATCGGTTTCTGATATCAGCCTCTGTTTACCTTTAGGATTTAATTGTCTGTTAGTGTGAATGGCTCATTTCTTTCCCATGCAACTGTACTTTACCTGTCAAATTTTGCCTGTCAGTTCTTTGGGAGGAATTCTTTTGACTGAGGACTTGATCTTTTCATGAATAAAGCTAAGGTCTACAGAAATGTAATTTAATTTTTTACTTCACTCTTTTATGAACAGGTTCATCTAATGATATCCCAGGCCAGCGATCTTAGTTCTGCTATGTCTATTTAAATATTTTTAATACAAGATCAAAACAAACAAAATTTTAATTAAGTTTTATGATCTGGGCTGTTTCTGAAACATAGAGGTGATCTATGAGAAGGCAAACATTTTGAATAGCTGCCTTTGAATTTGGTCATATTTTGCAGTAGTACTGGTGATCATTTTGAGTTCTTTCCAGCTAAAATATTCCTTTCCTTTCCTTTCCTTTCCTTTCCTTTCCTTTCCTTTCCTTTCCTTTCCTTTCCTTTCCTTTCCTTTCCTTTCCTCACACTAATTAATTTGTGCAGCCTTTTTTTTCCAAACTATGAAGTCAAATTATGGTAAAGTTATGGATCAGTTTTGAAAAGTGGCATACAATATAGCAAATTTTGTAGATAATCTCTATAATTTAGAATGTGAGTTCAGTTGTCTTCACAGTTACAGAACATGCACAATGATTTTGCTTCTCACTTGAATGCTACATTGACATCTATTTTGAAAGCAGAATCTATTTTTTAGCTTGAAGAGCAGTTCCTATAATATTCCTTCATAAAATTCTAGCTCACAGTAGACAAGGTGTTATAATTGTTACAGCTTTAGTCCCACAGTTTTCGACCTGATGTGGCCCCCACCCTGGGTACTGAGGAAAGTGGTTTTGTAAGCCAAGGAACGAGAGCTCTGTCCTGGGCTAAATGGCTTCCAACAGCTGTGTCCCATGAAAAAAGTAACGCCTCCAGATACACTTTTCCAGCCATAAACATGCAGTTCTCAAAAGGCAGCCCCATTAAAACTGATTCTTTTGAGCCAAGCCCAAACCGTGGCATTGCTGGGCATATACTTTAGGCAACCAGCACCAAGCCTATTCTTATTCTCCACAGGGTTGTGGAAAACTCCCCAATAAGGGCAATCACAAAGCCCCATGGGCAAATTATGCCAAGCAGATGTGCACAAATAATTTCTGATGAGAAGCCTTAATGGTCCCCAGGGATCATTTCCTCACTCACTCATCAGATTCAACCCTGGTGATTGAAGAAAATACAGTATAATGGAAGGGGTCTGCCCTTCTCTTTGTACTCAGTGCAAGTTTGCCCTATTAAACCCTTAAGAAGAAGTTCCTTTTCAGGCACAAAGGCATTCAAGGGGAAAGACATCCCTTATTCTAAATTACTGTGATATGCTTTACCTTAAAATGGCAGAGATTTGAGGCATTTCAAACCATTTGAAAGTGGGAAATGTAACACAATGGACCTTCACTCCTTCAAACTTTCTTTTTGTTATCTATCGTACCTACCTATCATTACCTTTGCATATCTTTATCTCTTCCCTGCCCTCATTTTCTTACTTCAACTATTTCCTTCCCTGTAACGCTGGATAAAAAATCTCTTTCTGGCTAAGATGGAGTGATATCCCACACCAGCCTTCTGCCAGCATTGCACCAGTAAGGTTTAGAACAGCAAGGAAAAAACCTCCCAAAGAAGATTCCATTTCAATCTGTAAGATTGAATTTAATTAATTTAGCAGATGGAGAATCCAGCCTTCTGTGTTCCACTGACAGTGGGCTACTTTAAGGTTAGCAGCTCCCCTTAGAGTGACAGACAAGATATGGCTAAGCACTGGTGGATTCAGAATCCATGTTAGGCATTACCAACACATTTCAGGTGTATGTCTCCATCAGCTGGCATCAGGGTCTGGTCCTTACAAACAGAGAGCAGGAGCTAGAAAGGGAATGCTCACTTCCAGCTATAGAGTTTACCTTTCTACTCCCACTAACCCATGATTATTTTTTCATGCTGGGCAGACACATTTCTTTGAATTGTGTTCATCACATGATTAAAATCCATGGAAGGCCTGTTGCAGTCCAAAGACACTGAAAAAAACCCACAAAAATCATTACCACTGTCTTTACACCAAAAAAGCCAAGTCTTATACTAGTTAAACTCTGATGCAACATTTGGATTTAATTACAGTAGGCCAAATTCTGCCCTCAGATACACCAGTCAACTTGGGTAAAACTTGGCAAGGAGGGGATAATTTCAAATCTAATACAATTGTATTTTTATAATACCATGCCAAATAGGGCATATTATATTTTTAGAAACTTTCTCATTTATAATAATAAAATGCTCTTCAAGATGATTCATATTAGAAGAAACAATTATTTTGGCTTGCAGGACATATTTGTAGCTATGTGTAGACACTTATTTGGATGCAATTCAGCATCAAATGAATTCAGAGTATGGATGTGTGCCAAGACGGGAATGAAAAAAAAATCTCAACCAAGTGAGCTGTTACTCAGTAGCTTTTACATTTTCCTTTGCCTGCTAGCTCAGAGCTCCCTGTAGCTTCACAGAGATGAAGAACTGGAAAGGACCTCTAGGGGTCATCTGGTCTATACTTCTGCAGAAGGATAAATTCAAATTTACAAGGGCAGAGATCTGTTGTGATAGTTTAGTATCTATTGAAAACATTTTAAAATGGGAAACTCCATGCCCTCTCATACTCTCCAGTATTTTTGCAGACAGATAAGCTGATAAGCTTTTTCTAATGACTAATTTGAATGGATTTTGATTAAATTAAGAATTATTTTTTTCCCCTTACTCTGGTCAGGAGAAGCAGCTAAGCATGTTGTATTCCTCACTGGAAAGTTGTCAGTTTACAACTTTTCTGTTTCCTCTTTTAGAAGAGATGTGATAAGGAGCCTTCATCTTTTCCACCTCATTTACATGTACATTAAATCCTCCCTATGTTGCTGTTCTCCTTGGGGTCCTTACCCTAAACTGGGATAAGCTCCCCTACAAACCACCAAAGAAGGAAAGCTATTTCAATCTCTTTTCATTGGAGTGCCAAAAGCAGCAGCAGCTAAGGTCTGACCATCAGAGAGGACTCTACAATAATCACATCCCATAGGTTGCATGGTTTTTGTCAGTTTGCCTCTCATTGCTGACTCACATTTAATCCAGAATCCACCATGAGCTGCCTTCAGATTTTAAACTATTTCCCCCACTTGTCAAGAACCTTTGAATTCTACTGTAGTCCTTCACAAGGGTTTGTGACACCTTTCAGATTATAATACTGCAGTCCTTTGTCCAAAACAATATTTTTTTTTATAAAACTGGAGTTGGGTAAATGCTGGTGCATTTCTATACTTTTAAGAGTGAACAAGGGCTAATTAAAAGCAGAATTTCACTCATCTACTCACTTCCAATATGACAATTTCCCTATAATCTATTTTAATTTATTTAATACAGCATCAAAAGCTATTCTAAGGACAGATTCATTCTGTGATATTTTTCATAGACAGCTAAAAATCAATTCATTTCTTTCCCTGGGTAGATGCATCATTTGTAAGGCAAGATCTAAAAAGCTTTAAAGTTAAGGTTCATGCTCCTAAGAAATAATGTTGTTAGATCAAAACTATTACTGTGTGTTCTTTGTTAACTTAAATACAGGCAGCATATTTATTAGCATAGATGAAAAATTATTACAGTTATTAACCTGCAAATGACTGGGGTAATACGTTATGTTATTCCAATCATTCTCTGGGAGGGAAAGGGAATGGGAAAGGAATTTTGGAACTTATTTGTAATGCAACTTGCCAGCTTTCTGCTAAAGTCAAGAAGAGTCTGTCAGGATAACAATTCTGATGGATCACTTTTTATCCCCTTTTCACCAACCTGAAAGCAGGGAGCATTCACTAGACTCTGAGCAGAAAAAGTAGTTCTCCCTCAGGATGTGTTATCTCCCCTCTCCCCCTCTGCTTTCTCACGTCATTCAGAACAAAAGAAGCATTTTTAAGCCATGTTTTAAGGCAAGCTGCTACAGTATTATCCTGTGGAGAACATGGCTTGATGCAGCCCAGAAGGTCATAGAGCTACTAAATCAGCAAATGGTCTCTGTTACTACAAAGCTTCTGTCTGAAGTTCTCTGACTTGTACCTACCCCCTCCAGTTCATGCATTCAGCTTAAAATATACTTCATGAGAGTCTGGGGTTGGGGTTTGGATTTCTTATGACTATCTAGCAGATTAATCTGCTGACAGGACTGGATAAGATGGTCCTGAAGTTGTAAATGCAAGAAGATCTCTTGTGTGATGGGTATGCCCCATTTGCCAAGCGTGCCTTGCATTTTGGACAGTAAATTAACTTTCCCAGACTTGTAGGCTTTGGGGACAGAAATCATCACTGTGACTCATTTGGAGAAATATCTAGCATGTTTGGACTATTTTTGTAATATAAAAAATAATCCCACGGGCAGGTCACATTATCTGGAGCTAGAAATTTTCAGAAGATTCAGTAAATGTCTCAACATATAGAAATGAACCAGACAAAAAGATAAAAATGAGAGACAGACACTGTGTTTTTTATGCAAATGGAATACTTTTTAGAGTACAAAAGAATATCTATTGAGCACAACTGAATGGGATTCAGCAAGATTAATTTTTGATACCTTTCAGATTAGATGAGAGTATATTATGAAATAATAGCAATGGAAATATAATATCCACGGATGTCATTTTAGAATAAATTCCATCTTAGGTTGTTGCATGAAAAAGTGCCATACCCAGCAGGGGTTATAATCAAAAGCGTAATTCAAGATAGGGAAGAACCACAACCCCCCCCCAAAAAAAAAACAACAAAACCAGCATGATGACATTTAATGAAAAACATTTTTAAATGGGCTAAAAGATAATTTTCTTCAAAACACTGTATGTTCTTTACATATTTTATTCCCTCTACACTATTTCAAGCATACCAGTGGTCTGGATAAAAGAGAGTTATCTCACTAAATTTATGTTGCCTTTTCTATTTGAACTCAGCAGGTCTTTGCCATAAAGTGAAAGTTCTAAAAACCTTTTCTGCTTCTCCTGAAGAGAAAGAAAAGAGAACTTTATAGTTGGACCAAATCATACAATGTGGTTAGTATTCCCTGTCTCCCATGTGTTGTCATGTAGCCAACCAAAACAAACATCTCAGGTCACTCAGAGGACGTGGTATTTGTCACAATAACTCTATGATCTCAAGCGAGCTGAGGTGGTTTCGTAGGGTTTTTTTTCAAACAGCCCGAAACAAAACCTGAAGACAGTTTACAGTTTATTTATTGGTATGTACAGCACTGTTATGTGGGTTTGCTGATACAGCTTTCCCTCAAAGATTTATAGAAAAGAGGAAACACAGATTAAAGACCAGATTGTTACCTGTCTTGATGTACTGCCTTTTGAACAGTGGAAGGATCTTAGTACAGATTTCCAGCATCCAGGTTTTTAAGGGCTTTCTGGGCTTTGTTAACCCCAGGGAAGTCCCAAGTCACCATTCCTGGGCAGCTTTTCTCCCTGCATCCCTGCCAGTGGTGCACACAGGCCAAGGAGGGTGGCTGCACAAGCACTATGCCATGCTCTTCCCACTACTTCTGCCCTGCCATCACCCCATACTACTACATACCCAAAATCAGCTCCTGGTGGCCACAGGCTGAGAGGGGAGGTCCAGTCCAGCTGCAGCTTTCTCTGGACCCATCGATCTCAGAGCGAGAAGGCCTCAAACCTGAAATCCAAAAGAAAGGATTTTTCCTGAAATATGGCAGTGTCTATAACCGTGACAGAGTAACAAGCTCTGGAGTTTTCCCTGGGTTTGCACTTTTCAAGCCCTCACAGGGTGCATGCGGTGGCGCAATCATGGCAATGCCTCCCTGGAGCCACTGGCTGCCGTGACTTGGCGCTCATTGCTCAGGATAATACACCGAGGGCTCAGAGCTCCAGGTTTAGTTACCCAATGAAAATGCCACGTGCTACATTCTGCCAGTGTCTTGCATAATCCTAACAAATTCCAGCATTACTGTGGAAAGCTACAGGACATTGAAAAATTTTCTGGAAACTTTACCATTTTCTTTTATATATGGTTTTGGTTCTCTATAAATCATCTGGAGGTTATTACATGTAAGTTTGCACTCCCTATAATTTTGCCTTGAAATTTACCTTGAATTTTAAGTTTAAATCAAGTAGTAATTGAATTCCTGAAAGTAGTAATCAAATAACAGATTATTTTTCTTGTGTGTTTGCATATGTTTGCACAGAGATACTTTTATTGACAGCCAAAGGCCTAGAAAACTGTTTGGATGGAAAGCAATCCAATTATTACCTGTTTCTGAAGCTTCACCGCTCTCTGGAATAACATCCAGTCTAAGGGCTCATTCTCGGCTAATTATTGCATAATACTTTTTATTGTACTGCTTTCACAGTGAGCAGGTATCTCACCCACAAGTATCATGTAAAGATGAAGAGAAGTATCAAAGAATCTTCCTTTCTTACCATTCAGGGTGTGGGCTCATTTATGCTAACCCTGTAGGAATTCATATTGCAGGATTACAGTAGCAACATGGAAAGCTGAACCATGAGACTTTGCAGTTGGGAAGGAGGAATCTGACCAAACTGTTTTCACTCACTCACACTCTGTCACCCACATACTCACCAGATCCAAGCTGTTCGTGTTCACCTAATCCGGCCGGCATGCAGGCCCCAGGGCACACGTGGCCAGGTGGTCTGCTCAGGGCTCCTGGCAGTGACCCAGGGGACGAGACATCAGCTCTTGGGTCTGCAGGAGATTTAGTGGCCTTTAGATAGCACCCCAATCTACCAGCACGGCTTTCTGTAGCAACAGGCTGCAGAGACTCTGTACCTGTCACGCAGAGAGGCTGCACTCACCACATGCACATGTGGGGGGTTAGTAGTGACAGGCTGGATGTTCCTGGGTTATTCCCAGCTTGTCTATGCTTGGGAGGCTGTTCTCAATCTGACTCCCAGGATAAGTGCTGCAATAAGAAAAAAATAATAATGTGCTGGATATAATTCTATAAATAGATATTAATGTATAAATCAAGATATAAATCTGGAGTGAATATACTGGTGAGTCTGAATGTTTACATTGTTTTTCTAACCTCTCCCCTTACAGTTTTGATACAGGTCTGCATTTTGTCCAACGAGACCACGAGAGGATTTTGGTATTTTTGTTTCTAGAAGATATGCCAAACTTCAGCAAAAGGATCTCTTTGTCTTGTCTTTGGCATATTGGTCTTGGGAATTGATCTCATTTAGTATTCTTATCAGAGTTTGAAGCTCTTCAACTTCTGATCAATCCAATGATTTTTCTGAGCTTTAAATAACAATATTGTGTAATGTGATCTTTGTCACTTCCCAGAGAATGGACCAAGAGAGTCAGAATTTTGATTTTTTAGGCGTGTTTTGTTACTATATTTTGTGATTTGTTTTTTGGGGTTTTGTAGGAGGTTTTTGGGGTATTTTTTTTTCTTTTTTTTCCCTTTTTTTTTCTTTTTTGTTTGGTTTTGTTTCTTTCAAGCAGAGCTTAGCTGGAAATGAAAATCTCCCGCTGGAAACCACTAGAGTTTCACACTCATTAGTGTAACTTCAGAGGCACTTCGTCCTCACCAGAGGCCGGACAGAGTTTGCTGGATGCCACCTCTGAGTGAAAGCCCCTAAACTCCCGCATTCCTGCAGCCTTTCCCTGAGCCGGTCAGTGCCCACGGCGTGCGCGGTGGCTGTAAGGTTGTCCGATCTGACTGCTGCAACTGCATCCAGGGGAGCGTTGCCCTGTTACAGTATCTTATTTGAAGCTAATGAAGGTCTCCCTGGTGCTCCCGTGGCTTCCGGATTCCTAAAGAAGCGGGGCGGAATATCCGCGGGCTGCCTCGGGGCTCAGCCCTGCCCGGAGCGCTCTGGTTTCCAGCCCCGCCGGACGCGCCGCTGCCGGCCCTGCACCATTAGATGGCAACAGCTGCCCGGCTAAACCCGGCTGCGGCAGAGCAGCGCAAATCCCGATTTCCCTTCCCGGACCCGCATCCTCCTTCGGCTTTGGGAGCGGGGAGCTGGAGAGCCTCTCTTCTTTCCGTGGGGTTGTGTCCCAGTGCCTGCCCCCTCCATTCCGTGGGACAGCCCGCAGCAAAACACGGGAGGCGGCCAACAGCACCGCGCTTCTCTCTGAAACAGGCTAAAACTGGGGTTTTGCTTTACCGGAAAACATATAATTTGAGCTCTGTTGCAATATGAAGCAGGTTTTCAGCACATGGAAGCAACAAAAAGTAACGGCTTTGAGGTATCAATTATGAATATTTCACTCATCAAGTAGGGGAGGTCATTAAATGTTGCATTAGATGCTGCTTTTTATTTTTCTTGCGTGACTTCAAATTAAAACCACTAAGTAGTGAAGAAAGTCCAGCTGAAGAGAACCAAATACATTAGTTATTCTGCTCCCATTCTGATTGTCAGATTAGCCACTCCAACATCAGTCTCAGGGGATGCCTCTCCAGCCGGATTTAAAGGGACAAAGGTTCCATAACCTCTAGAGCGGATTGGGTCTTCCCCATGCCAGTGACTTAAGTAGCTCTTGAAAAAACATTTCTCAAGGAAAGGTCAAGATTTGCAGATTAAATGTGCAACCGAGTCTGAGTTTCCAATGTCAGCTGCTCTGGTTCTTGAAAACTTCAGAATCACAGAACATTCTGAGTTGGAAGGGCTCCATAATGATTCTCAAAGTCCAACTCCCGGCCCTGAACACCCTGGCCCAAGAATCATACCATGTGGCTGAGAGCATGGTCCAAACACCTCTTGAGCTCTGTCAGGCTTGGTGCTGTGACCTCTTCTCTGGGGAGCTTGTGCCAGTATACAAACACCCTCTGGGGAAAGAACCTTTTCCTGATATCCAACCTCAGCCTCCCCTGACACAATTTTGGGCCACTCCCTCAGGTGCTGTTACTGGGCACCATAGAGAAGAGATCAGTGTCTGCCCTTCTTCTTTCCCGCACAATATCTTTGTTTCCAGTAGTAAGATAGGCAGATGTGTACAGTGAATAAGCATTTTAAGCCTATACTTCATTATTAAGAGTTTTTTCCTATTGTGGCTACTGCTTTCCCCTTCAACCCCTGGAAACAGTGAGCATAAGATTGTCAGGAGTTCCTCATTTTCGGTGCTTAGGAATTGAATTTGCCTTTTACATGCTATAATTTATTCATCACTTGCACTGTTGCTGGGTGATTATCCTATCTCTTTTCAGCATTTTCCCCATTCCATACTCTTGTTTCAAGGCTGTACTTGAACTTCATCCCCTTAATGCTCAGAAACATTTTGCTGCTCCTGAGTAAAACTGTTTGTGTTTGCGAGCTTTGTCTGTTACTTCTAAGATTTTCTAAAGCATTGAGATGTTTCCGAAATTATTATCCACAGCCCATCCACTTGGAAAAGGGTAAATTATTCACCTGATGTCACAAGATCTTTTAAATCATCAAACAGAAGTGCCAAATTGCAGAATTAAGTGATTGTACAGTATGAATTTTCTTATTTCTGTTGACACATAAATTCAGGGCTTCCTGTGGAGGAAATGCTCTTATGATAATTTTTATTACATAGTGTTACACCTTCAGTCCTTCCTCTTTTAACATTTTCTTAAACCCAAGGAGGCCAAGCAGAGAGCTGATGGTATAAATCCCCCTTTAATCATCAGGAACTGGCTATGTATTTCAGCTGATTTCATTTCTTGGGTTAGCTTTGATTCTTTGAGTATGATATTTGACTTCTCCACCTGGATTTTGGATTTACCAGCTGTCTTCTGCAGCACCAGCTGACCCACCCCAAAACAGAAACATAACAATGACAGAAATAACAGACTGGGCCAAGAAGAGGCCCCAAATGTGATGTAAATATTTAGTTTCAGTCACATCAAGAAGGGCAACAGGAAAGTACATTTGAGAGTTTGTAAGTAATACTGGTTGCCTCTGAGCAATTTAATAACTTTATAAAAGTTAATAATTAGATCAATTCTAATTAATAATAAACATTCAGTTAAATATTTTCTCTTCATTTAAAATGGCACTTACATTCCCTAGTAAATTAAAGTACTTCTTTGAATGTATTCCACAACACTTCAGCAGCCTTTCATAAAATTTGCTGCCATACTATGGAATGGCTTTTATGGAGCCATTAACATATAGTTCCTCCTACAATTATTGATGTGAGATTGCCATAACAGAGGAAATAAAACTGTTCTTTTTATAACAGCAGTTGTTAACTGATCAGAAGAGTCTTTATAACCCAAAAACCCCCCAGAAACCCAAAAAGGAGGCACCGCTCATGCATTTCAGGACTGAAGAGATGCTTGCACAGCCATGCTGAGCAGAGACAGCCCTTGACTGGAGCAGGTAGAGGAATGGCATCCTTGCAGATGATGCTGAATTACAGGACTCTGTTAATTCTGAGCAAATCTCAGGATGAGGGAATGAATATTCTCATCTGTTAGGTGGTGGCCCATTATTTAGGGTGTTGGGTCTTTTTTTGTGTATGTACTTATAGACAAGCCATGGAAACAATGAAAGTCTTGGAGCATATCAGGACTTATTTTTCAGACTAAAAATACTGTTGCAACTGCTGGATTGACTTTGCCTTATTTTTGTTTTTTGCTGTTTTTCCTAGGTTTCTCAAGTGTGCTTTCAATTCATTTCTCACCAAATAAACATAAAATCTTTTCAGCAAGTTTCTCTTCCTCTGTCCTGAAATCTGATGTAAGGAGAAAGCAAAAATGTCCCATATTCCCTCCTGTCTTCTGCTTCAGAGATGGCATAAATCTGGGCAAAACAATAATTTGCAGTTATTTACTTGGCATTCTTCCTTGCATGTCCATGGGGGAATTGTCCATAGAAAGCCTGTGGTTTTGTAGAATATATCTGTTTTCCAGTCCTCCCTCTGCCTGGCTGGCTGTGGCCCCCTCCAGCTGTGGCAGTGTGGTACGTCTGCAATTCCTCCTTGTGTGTTCCTGGCTGCCCCCAGCCTCTCCTCAGCTCTCTCACAGGAGTCTTCACCACCACACCAAGCCTCCAGGGGGAAACAGCCTCAGGGAGGAGGAGGCTGAGGTGCAGCACCACCTCTTCCGCTGTCTGTGCCGCCATTGCCTGCTCTTGGCAGAAAATGGAGCCGACAGAGAGGCAGGTGGGTGGCAGCAGGAAAAGCGATAATGCCATAAAATACATAACCACTTGCTACAACAGATGTGAATCAGGGATTTCTGCTGGTTTAGTGGAGAGCACATTTTTCTGAATAGTCTGAATTCTCCAAAGAGTCATGGTATAATAAATCCATTACTTATAGCACAGGAACAAAGATACCACAGCCAAACAGTGCAAATTGCTGATCCCGTGTAAACTCACTTGCTGTTTCAGATTTGTTCAGTAACTTTTGATGAGTTAACTTTGCAATAGTGAATACACAGAAAAGAAATTCCATGTCCTTGTGCTGCCTGAATAAAAGCGTAAAGCTGGGTTTATGCATAAACTTTTCACTCTTGTTACTTCAGGAGGAAGGTGATGGTTTGCCTGTTTCTGATGTCAGATCTGTTGTGCTGTGATCGAATAGCACCCTGTATCCAGCATCAGCAGTTGTGGAACCCCAGGCAGGAAATGCTGGTGGGAGCATCCTGAAGGCTGCATGCAAAGAAGGCTCTGGACAAATCTTTGCATCTGCTCTTGCTTTTGAACTACAATCATGAGGAGTCAGTGTGTGGTTCTTACTCTTGGTGAGAGATTTCCTGTGCTTTGAAGCAGCCTAATTACATAGTAAACTCTCTTCTGTAAGTGACGACCTCAGAATCTGACTACTCACACCAGGTCATCAGAGGATGACCAAATCAGGCCTATCTTCTTCCTGCCTCTTTCACTGAAAACTCATCATTCTTGTGCATCCACCTGGAGAATTGTTACAATGGGAACCCAGTTGTTTGGGTTTTTTAAATAATACTAAGCATTTAAAATAATACCATCATGTTGAATGTGGCTTTAGCTGCAATAATTGTGCATTTTTTACTTATTAGCAGTCTTTTCTATTTCTAAGTAGCAAGAAGTAAAGACCAAGAGAAGTAGATGTGTAGAGTGAAATAACAGGTGCCAGGCGGTTGACATCCATAGCTTGCCAAGCTATTCATATTCCAAGCTCCTTAATTTCCCTTTAACTCCAGCCTGCTCCCATTGACTAAAAGACCAATCTTGACTATAGTAAATTAGGTGCACTCCTACATCACATCTTCAAAAAGAAACTTAAGAAACCCACTTCATATGAGTCAAGGTTATTCTAGGGTGTGAACTAAAGCAGTGACTGAGAGCAACACTTTTCTCAAAAATAGTCCAGACAAGTGAAATACTAATGTAGAGGTACCAGATCATGCCCATCATGTGTCTCTTTTAAAACATTTGTAACATTCTGAGGTGTTCCATCTGTGTCATTTGCTTAATATGCAATGAATTGTTGCTGTCATTCAATTACGTTAAGTAATACAAATTTTTCTCCAAGCTTTACGTGCACAGCTGCATGCCGGCTTCTAAATAAAGTGCAATTTTCTCTCCATATTTAAGTTAGGGACGGTCTAATAGCTTGTAGCTTAAAAAAAAAAAGGTGGTATTTTGCTTTTATCATTATGTAAGAGGTTTAAAGATTTTTTTTTAATTGTTCTAGCACCTCTGCAGAAGGTAGTGGAAACTTGAAATTTGGCATGTTTATCACTCCAAGACTGGAAATTGTCTTTGTTCAGCCTGCCAGGTAACTGCACTACCCTTTTATCCAACACCATTACAATATGGTTTTTACTGAAGGGATCACGAGGTATTTTTCTCTTCCAGGAAAAAGCACTGTCTCATTGACTCCATGGCAGTACCACATGTTCCAAATATGCCAAATGCGCACAATGGCTAATGAGTGGAGACTCTGAGGAAACAGAAACATATGTCCAATACTGGATAAAAAATTGAAGTATCTGGGTTCAGTTTTGTTTTCAGATATACTGCCTTGCCTTGGACAAGTCAGTTATGGCTGGGTCCTGGAGCCCCTTCTACGTGGCTAATGTGAGGACTGGCAGGGTAGCTCGGTGATGGGTGTCCTATTGGGATCAGCCTCTTCCTCAGCTAAAGCTGCACTCCAGCTGCAGCAACTGCTGTCTTCATAACTGCATCAGGTAGTGTGAAACTAAATTAATTCCAGTTTGCCTGGTGTTGGGCCGGCACGGACAGCCTTGAAAATTATTTTTATTCAAGCCAGACTGTGATTAGTGTGCTCACATCATGCTCTGAACAGTAAAAATAAAATGAGGAAGTGTCCTTTAAAAAAAAACCCTCAATGTGCCATCATCAAAGCTGAGATTTGCTAAAGCACCTGGAGCGCAATCTGCACAAAGATGTAGCAGCACTTTATCTGTATTTGTAACACTAAAGCTGCATCACACATCTCTGCTATGTGGAAAATTTTTCTAGGACTATCCTGTACTTCAGAGAATGAGAGATTAAGCTGTATTTTGAAAAGAGCAGGAATTTGCCCACTTCAGTGGTTGCATCAGCACAGCTGCATTGGGAAAACATTGATTTCCCTAATCAGCCCAATCATATCAATATGAAGCAGAAAAATATTCTTTCCAGGGACTTCCACATTACCAGATGATATTCAGAGGACAGCTGCTTCCTTTTTAGCGTTACAATTACATCCTGTTTCCCCTGAAAGAACCTGGTATTAAACTTAATTTCTAGGACAGGGCCAAGGAGTTGTCCTGAATGCGATAGGTGTCTGTCTTATTTCTTGAACCTTACAAGGATGAATGTCCTGTTGCTGAAGTACAATCATGGATCTACAGACTCTGGGCAGATCTTTCTGCTACAGGTGGAAGAAAAGGACCAAGCAAAAATTCTTGACTTTTATATCTTCATACCACAGTCTGCCCAGTAGTTACAGTTTAGCTCAACAGAGCAAAATTCATGCTGATAATCACATCACAAAAATGTGTACTTGGGAAGGGACTTCTGGAAGTCTGTAATTCTCTCCTCCTACATAAAGTTTAGGGCGCTCAGCACTTTATCTCCCTCTGAGTTTCATGTATCAGTAAGGATGGAGGCCACAGACTCTCTCAACTTCTGTCCTTATGTCCAGTAATCTTTTCTTTACATCTATTGAGAAATTCTCATGGTCAAGCTGCAGTTCTGCATTCAGTTCTGAATTTAAAATTGATAAAATTTTAGCTTTTATGAGGGCTAATTAAAATGAAATCGATATCTTTACATACCAGATCTCAAAACCACAATCATCTTCAATAAATGCCACTACTGGTGGGAAATAGAAGACCCTCTGGGAAACAGTCATGGAGACAGAAAACATACTTTGTTCTGGAAAATCTCCTATGACATGGGGTGTATGCTGTTGAAGAGATTGCAAAACTTGTGCAGAGGATGTGAAAGTTTAAGGATACCAACCAAAACAAATTTTTAGAGGGCAATAGTCAAAATATAAATCTACTTCTTAAAACTGAAGCAGTTTATGTTTTGAACCAGAGACTTTGTATATTCATGTGCCCCTTTGGAAGTTTGCAAAGTCCTTTCATGAATAGAATAAATTTCCTGTAACACCCATCTCTTTCCCATCTTGCTGTATCCATATTCCAGGTGGAGCTGACTTTTTTTGAGTTAAATGCCACTGGAGAGTTATGGCCAAAACCAGACAGCATGATACATTCAAAAAAGGGAGGAACCATTCTTATGTAGAGCAGGTGGAAACCAGATGTACTTGAAACTGGGGTGAAAAGAAGCAGAAGTGTCTTGACAATTGAAAATGATTGTTACCATCAGGTTACACAGCTCTGTATTTCCTAGATCACATACCCAGACTTAATTAGCACTTTTCAGAAAGAACATTGTTCTTTTCATTCCAAGTTAACAAAAAGGAAAACAAACTTAGTCATTATATTTTATCAGAAAATGAAGTCTGATTTTCATTTTTTTTTCCACAGAAAGGACTGGAAAATTTATAGTTTTCCTAGGATTCTTGTTTAAAGCATATCTGTTGATTAGTTTATGGATCTATGCTTTATGGGAGAGTAGAAGCTCTATTGAAGTGTAAAAACCCCTTCTCTTTAAAATGTATTTTTTTTCCTGAATGTGTTTTTGCAGCTTGTTTTGACATCTGGTGGCCTTGGAGATGTTCTTGGTCCCAAGGTGACAGTTGCTGTCCCAAGGTAACTGTCCTGGCACAGAACCACTTGCCGAGGCCACTGCTTGCGTGGCTGTTCAGTGGTACTTTGTGAGCCAGGCCACAGTGCAGTGGGACACCAGGAAGCCACGGGGACATGGTGGTGACCTCTGTGCTGTGTGGGGCTGTCTGGCTGTTGTGGAACACCCTACACCAGCCCTACACCACAGTGTAGGGACAGGGGCGGGCTGGGCAGGGAGCGACAGCTCTCAGTTTGTCTGAGTGGCCAGTGGAAGCTGCGCCCCAACCAAACCTCACCTCCCACTCCACTGAAATGAAAAGAGCCTGTCCTGGGCAGGGAGAGGGCAGGAGGCAGAGGAAATCAAAGCTGCCCTTTACATTTCCTCTGGGTGTGCCAAAATCTGGTAAAGCCAAGTGCCTTAATTTGTTCTCAGCATTTCTACTTCTCTCTGGCTTCTCTATCTGACAGATAAACTGCTTTACTGCAAAAGTTACCTGATGTGCTCACTTATATTACTGTGTCTGTTATTTGTGGGAAAACTGATGAAAATAAAGATGGACAGGAGGAAGGGACTGACTGACCTTTGAGGGTTGGAAGAAAGTAAAAGTGACCACAGGGGCAAAGATATGTTTGAGGAATGCTTGAGGGTTTGGTAGATCTTTGCTGAAAATAAATGAATAATCAGTCACTGCACATCGGCTACCAGGCACTTTATATTTTGAGAGATCCAAGAGGCATCTCTTGTTGCCCCTTCCATAACAGAATAGCATTCCAGTCTATAGTCCACAAACAAGGCGTTTTTTTAGCTTATAACTTCAGGTTCTGTTCTCATTCTTTAAACTGAGTTTGCCATCAGCACTTGAAAAGAACCACCTCACGTTAATAAAGGCTTAATGTTGGGAACGTTCCTTACAAAGAGATGTCCCTCCATCACATTTCTGAAGCGATAACCACAGGTTGTGATGTTATTGGAGCATCTCGAGAGAGCTTTAGTGCTCTGCTGTGAGAAGAGTCCTCTTTTAGCCTGTAAATGTGGAAGATAGGAGCAGGGAGAGACAAGGGGGGG